>OY755202.1:26596505-26877612 GCA_963576765.1 Draba incana
AGGGAGACAAGTCAGACTCTTTCAGAGATTTCATCTTCGAACCCTTTTGTATCTCTATCTTTATCTTTTAATGCAGTATTATTCAGTTATTATGCTTGCTTCAATCGTCATGTCGGAGTAATCCATTAGTTAGGTTTAGGGTTTTCAAAGGCTGATGATAAATTGTTAGAACTTTATTACTGTTGGGATCAATCAAATCTGAGTTCTTCACCTTGATAGTTTTAATTCTATTTTAGGATTGATCACCCTGAATTAGATATGATAGGTTGATGGATAGATGCGATAGCATTACTTGTTAGCTGGAACAATATCATAGGTGAGCAGAATTACCTAGATGCAAAGGAATTTGGTTTAGGAATTCTGTGAACAATCAAACTAGAACTTAATGCTTGTTTAGATTCAATAGATTTGCAAAGGAATTTGGAATCTAGGGATCTAGGGATAGATAGTTTCTGCAACGGAAGTTGATTAGCTTTACATTCGTGTTTGAGTTCAAGAACAGCTCTTAATAAATATCCCGACAGTAATTTAGTGCTTAATTTAGAGTCATGCCTGCGAAATATCCGATGCCTAATGCTTCGTTTCATTGAATTAAACAACAACAACCATCGTTTGCTTTCTTTTACTTACTTGCATTTACATTATACATTATTTACTTAGCATAATTCGAATTTGGAATTTCATTCTGTGAATCTTTTCCCTGTGGATTCGATCCCTAAGTACTACTACGATCTCTTAATTTGAGAGAGTAGCTCAGGGTAAATTTGAGCATATCAAATTTTGGCGCCGTTGCCAGGGAATTTGATTTCACGATTAGAATTTCAATACTAGAGTTTTGTCTAAGTTTTTATTTTTTGTTTTAGTCTACTAACTAGTTTCTTTCCTTTGTTCTTTTTGTTTTGGGTTTCAGGTGTATGCCAAGGCCTGTCACAAGAAGCACAACAGACAAGGAATTGGTTGGATTTGATCTTGATACTTTAGCTCTTCTTGAACGAACGAACTACAAAGCGGCTAGAGGATCTAAGATGGCAGACGCTCAGATACCACCGATTGTCTTGATAAATGGAGCAGACGGGGTTCTGCGCGACCCAGAAGGGAACGTTTACAATGCAGCTGGGCAAAGGCTTGATGATGCTAGGAACGCAATTGTGCAACCGCTTGTTCAGGGAAACGCAGGTGGCAGGAACGGACGTGGTCCAACTTTGGGTGATTACAATCGCCCCGATCAGTTCTATGCCAACCGATGTGCTATTCGCCCACCTCCGTTTCAGAGAAACGACTTTGAGCTAAAACCGGGATTCTTCAGTCTTGTAGCTCAGCATCCTTTCCATGGGCTTCCACACGAACACCCAATGGACCACATTGAGAAGTTTGAGGATTTGGCATCAAGCATTAAGAGCCAAGGAGTGTCAAGTGACTACCTGTTCTGCAAGCTCTTTCCCTACTCACTGGGAGGAGATGCTTCTTATTGGCTCAAGCAGCTCGAGCCTGGATCTTTGACCACTTGGGAGGACACCAAGAATGCCTTCCTCAACAACTTCTTTGATGATGCAAGGTCTGAAGATTTGAGGATGAAGATTGCTACTTTCCGTCAGCATGATACTGAGGCATTCAAAGCTTCATGGGCTCGATTCAAGTCTTATCAGAGAGATTGCCCTCATCATGGATTCACACCAATCCAGTTGCTTAGGATTTTCTTCAATGGAGTTGATTGGAGGTATCAGTTGACCTTAGATGCTGCGAGCAGTGGAAATTTCACTACTAACTCAGCGGAGGATGCCATTGCGCTCATCGAGAACCTAGCCTCAAGCAACAGTAGCAAGAACGCAGATTTCGAGAGGAAGAAGCTCAGTGGCGACAAAGGTAGTGGTCAGTTTGCTCAGGAAGTCAAGGCCAAGATTGATGATGTGCATAACTTTCTAGTGGGAAAGAAATCAGTTCACTTTGCTGCAGAGGTTGAGACTTTCGAACCAGAGGTTGAGAATGAAGAAGAAGGAGTGAACTACGTCAATGGAACTGGATTTCAGAGTCAGAGGTATGGGAATCAGAATGGGAACAGAGGTTATCAGAGCAATTACCAGAAGAACGACTATCAGAAACCTTTCCAGAGCAGTAACTACACAAGGACATATGGTTCTTCTTCTTACCAAACGCCTCCTGCTAAGACTCCAGATAGCGAGATGAAGTCGATGCTTGAGCAGATTTTAGAAGGTCAGCAGAAGTTGACTATGAACTTCAATGGAAAAATGGATGCTATGTACCAGGATCTGAACGGGAAGTTTGAGGCGTTGAACACCCATGTCAAGAAGTTGGACACTCAGTTTGCTCAGTCGGCAGAGAACTCGCGAAGACAAGAGGGATTTCTTCCGTCTTGGACTGATTCCAATCCCAAGCATTCAGTTGCTGCTATCACCACGAGGAGTGGAAGGATTCTCCAAGGGCCGAAATTGACTAAGGGATTGAGTGCAGAGCAGTTGGACGAGCTTCAAGAGGTTGAGGACGAAGAAATTTTGGCAGATGCTCCACCGTCGATCGACAGGGCTGAGCATCGATCGACAGGGCCTGAATTCCACGATTCTGAAATTTTTCCAGAGACTCAAGCGTCGATCGACACACCTACCCCCGTCGATCGACACGTCCCCCGAACAGAGCCTCCTTTGTCAAAACCTTCAGATAAGTCGGAGGAGAGGGTCTACAAACCCAAGTTGCCTTACCCTAGGAGGGAGAGGAAGTCTAAGGTCGAGCTAGAGGATGCTAAGTGCAAAGCTATTATGGATAAGCTTGTTGTTGAGCTCCCTTTGATTGATGCAGTTAATATAAGTCCAGTGATCCGAAGATACGTGAAGAGGATGGTCACTAAGAACTATGGGCTTGAGGAAGGAGCTTCAATGATTTCAGAACAAGTGAGTGCAGTGATTCAGAATAGGATTCCAGAGAAACTCATGGATCCAGGAAGTTTTGTGTTGGATTGTTTCATCTTCAAGGATAGGTTCCCAAGATCTTTATGCGATTTAGGCTCAGGTGTCAACCTCATGCCACTGTTTGTTGCTGTTAAGCTTGGAATGACTAATTTCTGGCCTACTAGGATCTCTCTTATCCTAGCCGACAGATCAGTAAGGATCCCAGAAGGAGTACTAGAGGATATCCCAATCAAGGTTGGAGAGTGCTTGATCCCTACTGATTTCGTGGTCTTGCAGTACAGTGAGGAGCCAAAGGATCCACTTATTTTGGGCAGACCTTTCCTAGCCACAGCTGGTGCTATGATTGACTGCAAGGGAGGCAGTATTACTTTAAGTGTGGGGGATCTTGAGATGAAGTTTGAGATGGACAAGCTGATGAGAAGACCTACCATAGATGGTCAGACATTCTTTGTGGACACGCTCACTGACCTCGCACAGGCAGTTTTCAATGAGGTGCATCCCATTGATCCTTTGGAAAGGACTTTGGTGAACTCTGTTATAGAGGAAGATCAGCTTGACGAGGATGCGAGAGGATATGCAAGGATGTTGAGTGCTAGCAAGGAATTGAAACGGTTAGTCTTTAGTGCTGATTTGGGAGTGACTTCAGTGAAAACCACTAAGGATAGTGACTGGAGTGAACAAAAAGCTCCAAAGCTTGAACTCAAGCCACTTCCAGCTGGGCTAAGGTACGCATTTCTTGGTCAAAATTCCACTTATCCAGTTATTGTTAGTGCTACTTTGAATAACGTGGAACTCGCATTACTACTGAACAAGCTGCGCAAATTTCGCAAAGCTCTTGGGTACTCTCTTGATGAGAGCAAGTCATCTATTGAGCACCAGAGGAGGCTTAATCCAAACTTGCAGGAAGTTGTCAAGAAGGAGATCTTGAAACTTCTTGAGGCCGGGATCATCTATCCCATTTCAGACAGTGTTTGGATTAGCCCAGTTCATGTCGTGCCGAAGAAGGGAGGAGTTACAGTGGTGAAGAACGACAAGAATGAGCTGATTCCAATGAGAACTGTGACTGGACACAGAATGTGCATAGACTACAGAAAGCTCAACGCAGCCACCAGGAAGGATCACTTCCCGTTGCCTTTCATTGATCAGATGCTGGAGAGGCTTGCGAATCACCCATATTACTGTTTCCTTGACGGATACTCGGGATTCTTCCAGATCCCTATTCATCCATAAGACCAAGAGAAGACTACGTTTACATGTCCATATGGCACCTTTGCATATCGCAGAATGCCCTTTGGACTCTGCAATGCTTCTGCAACATTCCAGCGGTGTATGATGTCTATCTTCACCGACATGATTGAGGACTACATGGAAGTCTTCATGGATGATTTCTCAGTGTATGGTGATTCCTTCGAGGGCTGTCTTGGGAACTTGGAGAAGGTGCTTGCTAGATGTGTGGAGAAGCACTTGGTTCTGAACTGGGAGAAGTGCCACTTCATGGTGAGAAATGGCATAGTACTTGGCCATAGAGTTTCAGCTGATGGAATCGAGGTTGATCGCGCAAAGATCGAAGTGATGACAAGTCTTCAACCGCCCACTTCAGTCAAGGAGATTCGCAGTTTCCTTGGACATGCTGGATTCTACAGGAGATTCATCAAGGACTTCTCCAAAATCGCTCGCCCGCTCACCGCTTTGCTCTGTAAGGATGTTAAATTTGATTTTGATACTGATTGTTTATCTGCTTTTGAGCAACTTAAGCAGGCTTTGGTGAGTGCTCCCATCGTGCAACCTCCAGACTGGAATCTACCATTCGAGATTATGTGTGATGCCAGTGATTTCGCAATGGGAGCTGTTTTGGGTCAGAAAAAGGACAAGAAGCTTCACGCTATCTATTATGCAAGTAGAACACTTGATGAAGCGCAGAGGAATTATGCGACGACGGAAAAGGAACTGTTGGCTGTGGTTTTTGCCTTTGAGAAGTTTAGGCCGTACTTGATTGGAGCTAAGGTGATAGTGCACACGGACCATTCCGCACTCAAATATCTAATGCAGAAGAAAGATGCAAAGCCAAGATTGTTGAGGTGGATTCTCCTTCTTCAGGAATTCGACATAGAGGTCAAGGATAAGAAAGGAGTGGAGAATGGTGTCGCAGATCATTTATCGCGCATTCAGATTGAAGACAGCATTCCCATTGATGATTATTTTCCAGAGGAAAACGTCTATTTTCTTGAGATTGGGTCCCAAGCGAGCAAGGATGCGATTCGACAGAGTAAAATTGATCCAGAGACCTACCTGTCGATCGACGAGGACCCGTGTCGATCGACACGGGATTTTAAACTCGAATCCAAGATTTCTCCAGAGACGAGTCTGTCGATCGACAGTACCCTATGTCGATCGACACGAGCTGCGACAATCGGATATCAGGTTGTTTGCGAAGTTTTCGGATCCGATAGGCCTTGGTATGCTGACATTGCCAATTACCTAGCTACAGAGGATGTTCCTAGTGACCTTAAAGGCTATGAGAAGAAGAAGTTCATGAGAGAGCTTAGGAGGTATTACTGGGATGAGCCTTATCTCTATAAGCATTGTTCAGATGGTCTCTACAGGAGATGTATTGCAGAGAGTGAGACTCGAGGAGTGCTATATCATTGCCATGGTTCTGAGTACGCAGGACACTTCGCCACTTTCAAGACTATCTCCAAGGTCCTACAAGCAGGTTTCTGGTGGCCTACGATGTTTAAGGACGCCAATGCCTTTGTTTCACAGTGCGATGCTTGTCAGAGGAGAGGAAAGATCAGCAAGCGACACGAGATGCCACAGAACTTCATCTTTGAGGTTGAAGTCTTTGATTGCTGGGGCATTGATTTCATGGGTCCGTTCCCGTCTTCTTATGGGAATGAGTATATTTTAGTCGCGGTGGACTATGTCTCTAAGTGGGTTGAGGCAATTGCTAGTCCGACGAACAATGTTACGGTGGTTATTAAGCTGTTTAAGACCATCATCTTTCCGCGTTTTGGAGTCCCCAGAGTTGTCATCAGTGATGGTGGAACACATTTCATTAACAAGGTTTTCTCTAACCTTTTGACTAAGTATGGTGTTCATCATCGAGTGGCTAGTCCCTATCATCCTCAGACGAGTGGGCAAGTGGAAGTCTCGAACAGGCAGATTAAGGAGATCCTTGAGAAGACTGTGAGTGTTACAAGGAAGGATTGGTCTAACAAGCTGGATGATGCATTATGGCCTTACAGGACAGCTTACAAGACGCCATTGGGAACTACTCCTTTTCACTTGCTATATGGGAAAGCGTGCCACCTTCCAGTGGAATTAGAGCACAAGGCAGCCTGGGCAGTGAAACAAATGAACTTCAACATCAAGCCTGCTGTCGAGAGGAGATTGATACAATTGAACGAACTAGATGAAATCAGACTTCAAGCCTATGAGAACTCCAAGATATACAAGGAGCGCACTAAGTCTTATCATGATAAAAAGATCATCTCCAGGAAATTCGAGCCAAATGACCAGGTACTCCTGTATAACTCTCGTTTACATATCTTTCCTGGCAAATTACGCTCTCGTTGGTCTGGTCCCTTTACTATCAAGGCAGTTAGGCCTCATGGAGCAATCGTTCTACTAAGTCCAAAAGGGAATGAGTTCATTGTCAATGGCCAAAGGGTGAAGCACTATTGGGCGAAAGCCGAGATTCCAGCAGGGAACATTGTTCCTCTGGACGACGCACCCGTCGCCTAGACCTGACAGAGTCAAGCTAACGACTGAAAACAAGCGCTGAGTGGGAGGCAACCCACTGGTAAGTCTATTTAAGTTTTGATTTTCGTTTTGTTTTACTAACGTTTTACTTAAGTGTTTCAGATTCACCAAAAAAAAAAAAAAAAAGGATGAGTTTGGACAGAGAGGTCAGTGTCGATCGACAAGCCTCTCTGTCGATCGATACGGGGCGCGAACATCACGAGAAGCAGTTTCAACACTTGATCAAACCTTTAAAATGGTTTGACATCATGCAGAATTTCGACAGAGACTCCACCGTCGATCGACGGGGACCTCTGTCGATCGACGGACTTCATTATAAACATCACAGAATTTTGACAGAGACCTCACTGTCGATCGACAGTCATGTGTGTCGATCGACGGAGTCTTCTAAAAATGGTACAGTTGTTCTTCTCAATCACGTTCCATTTTCCTTTGATTTCTTTCGCCACTCTCGGGCTAGATAACACTGGGGGCAGTGTTGTTCAAGTCTGGGGGAGGTAGTTGCTAATTATTGTGTTCTGTTTTGAGTTTTTATTGAGTCAGTCCGGTTTTTATGTTTTATTCGGGTCGAAACTCCCCCTTTCCACTTGCTTTGAACAGCACTCATGGACCATTATCAACGCGAGTTAGATGGTTTTATTAGGTGGGTAACTGATTGTAGATCGGTTTAACAGAGCGAGTTCAGACTTCTAGAGAACGCCAGAAACGATGTTGCAAACCCCGCCCCTAATGAACTTTAAATCTCTTGTCAAGGGCATTGGTTATCGTAGGACTTGATTCAGCCTACAACACTTGAAAGCGAGGAAGGACCGCTCTTGAAACTTCTTCCCAATGACGGATATAACTGTCCTAGATCTGGTGGTAAAGGACCCTCAGCTGAGGTAACCGCCATCATCAAAAGCCTCATAGAACAATAGTAATGAGAGGTGATCTAGAGAAGTCATAGAGATGCCAAGGAAAGTAAAAAAATTTCTGCAAAAAAGTGCAAGCTTCTAGCTCAGATGGTAAAGGACCCTCTGCTGAGGTACCCGCTATCACAATATTCTTGGTCACCAATAAAAAAAAAATGAGAAAACGGCATTGCATCTCTATGATATTCCTTAAGAGGATACAGTTTCAGAGGGAAGAGAGAGGGTGAAACGCAGGAAAGTGTTAAAGGAGGTGAAAGAATCTAGAAGGTCCAGCGATCGATATTCCCTCGATGAGACCGCACCTAATTGATTAAAGGGGTTTGCAACAGAAGAATCTGAGATTTTCTAAGGGGTATGAGTTTAATCGGAGGACTGCTAAACTTTTAGGGACACATCAAAATATCACCGGTTAGCTATGCAGAGGTATGTGGTTCCTAAAGGAGTGATTACATCTGTTTTGCTTAGGGACAAGCAAAAAGCTAAGTCTGGGGGAGTTGATATATCATGGTTTTTACCCATTTAAAGCCATGATATAAGTATGTTTTTGGAGTCTTTTGGGTGTTTTCTGTGTCTTTTAGAGTCTTTGCAGGTAAATATGGAATTGGAGCTAAAGGGAAGATTTTGGAACATTTTGGAACATCAAGAAAGAAAATGCTAAAGGATCAAGGCTATGACGATCGACGGAGCAAGATGAGCGTCGATCGACACGTGTTTTGCGTTTCAAGAAGATTTGGACAGAAGGTCTAATGTCGATCGACAGGCACCTCTGTCGATCGACACGTGTTTTTAATGAAGACAGATCTTTCACGGGCCCAAGTTTCCACACGTTTCTCCTAAAGCCCAATCCGATTTTTACCTCTTGTATGGGGGAGGGGGGGGGGGGGGGGGGGGGTTCTATTCTATTGAGACTTAGCAAGAGAGAGATTGAGAGCTTTTAGGGAGACAAGTCAGACTCTTTTCAGAGATTTCATCTTCGAACCCTTTTGTATCTCTATCTTTATCTTTTAATGCAGTATTATTCAGTTATTATGCTTGCTTCAATCGTCATGTCAGAGTAATCCATTAGTTAGGTTTAGGGTTTTCAAAGGCTGATGATAAATTGTTAGAACTTTATTACTGTTGGGATCAATCACTGAGTTCTTCACCTTGATAGTTTTAATTCTATTTTAGGATTGATCACCCTGAATTAGATATGATAGGTTGATGGATAGATGCGATAGCATTACTTGTTAGCTGGAACAATATCATAGGTGAGCAGAATTACCTAGATGCAAAGGAATTTGGTTTAGGAATTCTGTGAACAATCAAACTAGAACTTAATGCTTGTTTAGATTCAATAGATTTGCAAAGGAATTTGGAATCTAGGGATCTAGGGATAGATAGTTTCTGCAACGGAAGTTGATTAGCTTTACATTCGTGTTTGAGTTCAAGAACAGCTCGTAATAAATATCCCGACAGTAATTTAGTGCTTAATTTAGAGTCATGCCTGCGAAATATCCGATGCCTAATGCTTCGTTTCATTGAATTAAACAACAACAACCATCGTTTGCTTTCTTTTACTTACTTGCATTTACATTATACATTATTTACTTAGCATAATTCGAATTTGGAATTTCATTCTGTGAATCCTTTCCCTGTGGATTCGATCCCTAAGTACTACTACGATCTCTTAATTTGAGAGAGTAGCTCAGGGTAAATTTGAGCATATCACCTTCCAAGGTGTTAGCCATCAAGTCCAGCCTATTCTATGTCTATTACAAATCCAAGAGAAGCCCAAATCAAGTGCCTAATTTCCAGCCCAAAGAAAGTGATGAAAATTGAAAGTTTAAGGGTTATTTTTGGTTTTATCTTTTCAAATTCTATTTAAATTTATGTTTTCATTTTCTAGGCAGTCTTGCAGCTTGTTCAAACTCTTGTCTCTTCCTCTTCTTCTCTTCTATTTACAACTCTTGTATTCTTATTTTTGAATCTTATCAAACTTTTTATCTAAAACCTCTTACAATTTGTTTGATCTTGTTGGAGTAAAATCCAATACCCTGTTCTTACTTTGGTGCGTTTATCCAAAGCTGGAGCAAGCTAGTAGTTCAAGAGTTTCTCCATCACTCTTGAAAGTATCTCTCGATTCATCGGTTTTGATCATCATTCACGAATCACTTATCTATCAATCATCCACTACAACCATTATGTTTCATTACAAAGATTCATAAACCCATAATCAACCCTTCATCTTCTATCCGCGACATCAATCAAAGGAACCCTTGTATTCTAATCAGAATCAACTAACAAAGTGACTCCTTGGGCTGACATCTTCTCTAGGATCGTGTCAAGTAGTATCAGAGCTACTTTGTCAGGTTGTATCCATCCTTTTAAATTCTTTATGTTTTTATGTAACTTTCACGTATCGATTTAGGGCTCATCGTTTATCCGTTTTTCATGATTTTTAATTCAAACTTGTAGATCATATCGTGAACTGTAAAAATATGTATTAGATCTCATGTTTTGGAAAGAAACTCGTTGTGTAATTGTGTTTAGAAATTCGACTCTTTAACTGCCTGTTAAATCCGAATTGCAGAAACGGTTTTGTTCATAGTTATGTGTTTAAAAACTAATTTTCTCCTTTTCAAAGGACATTTTTACTTGTTAGATCTCTGTGATTTTAGGTACAATGGGAGAACATGAAGAAGAAGAGTACATCAACGTGCAAGCCAACAAGTTTATCCTTGAGGCAGTCACGGCTAAGCTTACCAAACTGGTTGATGATAAACTCGAGGCCTTTCTTCTTCAATGTGCTACTGCCAAACCAGTTCAGACTCCAGAGAAACAACAAGAGAATAACAGAGCACGTCAGAGGAGGGAACAAGAGCTCAATCCAAAGCCTTGTGACCACACACCTAGATCAACACGGAGCAATCCACATAAAACCTCTCACGCTAAGTGTAATTTTCCTTCTAAATCTGTGAAAGATAAGTGTAATTTTCCTTCACACTTTGTGCTTGAAAGAGATCAAACTTGTGAAAAACTAATCCTTTTCAAACCGGTGCAACCGAGTAGTATTGATTTTTTTTCACAGGTTCTTGAAGAAAAACCACCAATAGATGCACAACGATGTTTTCCATCGATAATGGACATGGAGCCATTTGCTCTTATAACACGTGCACAAGCTTATCTTGCTTTAAGAGGAACAATTATCCTAGAAGAGTCTATGCAACACCTTTTTCTTGGAACCAGAATGAGTGAAATTAATAACCTGATTCAGTATTATCAAAAGTTCATAACAGGTTATAGTTTCAAATACTATGCTTTTAAACTCTCTACTTCAAGTATAATACACTTGTTCTGTCCCATGAGTGTTCAGAAAGGAAAAACCAATGGAGAAGCATACGAGAAGCACATATGAGGTTAAACTTCAGAACCAGAACGACTTGAATGGAGCCAAAGAAACCATGAGTGGCATTAGAAGTTTCACTACAGGCAATGCAGAACTGATTCATATTTTAGAAAAAGAACTCACATGTTCTGTTCAAATCAAGGAGAAACCACCTGATGCCAAACCACCAATTAAAACTCGAAGTAATTATCTAAACTCCCAAAAATGAATGAGAGCTAACTTGCTTTCTCTTGGTGAAGATTGTACAATCTTGGAGTCAAAACCTTTCTAAGGGAGAAAGACTACCTTGATTCCCTTGTAACCTCATGAGGATGTGACTGTAGAGAACAATTTACGTAAGCTGCAATTTGATCATCAAACCCACATTTGGAGACCAAGAGACCATCTAGAACATTCAAAACTTGTACCACAATTCACTTCACTTCACATGTTCTCTGAGCAGCTTAAAATGGAGATTTTGCCATTTGGTTTATTCCAAACTTATCCCAGGCGACCAGGAGAATTTTTAGACATCTCTAGAGAGGATAAGTTAGTCACCAACAATGCCATGATCCAAGAAGAGCATCTAGATCCAACACCACTCCTTTTTACTATAATAAACAACGAAAACACCAATGACATTATTCAGGTAAGTGTCTCTTTCTCTCGTTTTGTTTTTTATGATTTAAGGGTTAAGAATATGAGCTTATTATATCCACAATCCTTGAGAAACGTTTAAGGTTATTCACAAAATGTTCAGAACAAAACTTTTGCGTTAGGATGCTGGTAAAAGAGGAACATGATAAGGATAATTCTTTGGTCATAAATGAGACTTGTTTACTTGTTTCTAGAGACTCCATGACTGTGATAATACACTTGCTCTTTGCCAAAGGTGTTCGCTACATTGGAGGTACAAAAGAGGAGCCACCAGAC
Source organism: Draba incana (assembly GCA_963576765.1). Taxonomy (NCBI): domain Eukaryota; kingdom Viridiplantae; phylum Streptophyta; class Magnoliopsida; order Brassicales; family Brassicaceae; genus Draba; species Draba incana. The sequence continues at coordinate 26,608,400 of OY755202.1, forward strand.
TTAGAAGTTCTCTTGTCCACTTTCTTTGAGAGAACTGGAATTATATTTAATTTGACAAAGGAGATGAACACTTTCCAAAGATTTCTTCTTGTGGAACTGGCTAAAGAAGAAAGAATGAGACTTCTGTCCAAAGCTCTCAAAGATAGCAACTACGCGACTAAACTTTATTTGAGTCCTTATCACCACCCGATCAACAATATTGCCTACAAACTTAATCTTCAATGTAAGTGCACTATCACTAAAGGTTTTAATGTTTCTTATTTTTCTACTTCTGTTTCAGGTGAATCGGATTTGAGGTCAAATCCTTTTCAAGTGTCAAATCATTTTCAAGTGAAAGATAATGATATTATCATGCCTAGCACAAAAGACTTAAAACATGAAGAAGGACTTAAACCCGAGGAGCAGCTTGTAGCTAAGGAAAATGGAGGTGAGGAGTTTCTTGTAGTTGAGGGATATTATGGAAAAGAAGTTATCTTAACCTCATTGGTTTTGATACATGATCAACAAATGGGCATGTGTCTCATTTGTACTCTTTTTCCCTTATCTTTGGTTTTGTCCCAATGGGTGGTCCAAAGAAAGGTTTTTAATAAGGCAAATGATTCACGTCCATCACCCATTTGATGATCAAATCAAGCCAAAATCTTCAGAAAACCTTCCAAGGTGTTAGCCATCAAGTCCAACGTATTTTATGTCTATTACAAGTCCAAAAGAAGCCCAAATCAAGTGCCTAATTTTCATCCCAAAGAAAGTGACGAAAATCGGAAGTTTAAGGGTTATTTTTTGTTTTATCTTTTCAAATTTTGTCTTAATTTACGTTTTTATTTTTTAGGTAGTCTTAGAGGTTGTTCCAAGACATGTCTCTTCTTCTCTTCTATTTAAACTCTTGCATTCTCTTTTCTAAATCTTACCAAACATTTTATCTAAAACCTCTTACAATTTGTTTGATCTTGTTGGAGTAAAATCCAATACCTTGTTCTTAGTTTGGTGCGTTTATCTAAAGCTGGAGCAAGCTGGTAGTTCAAAAGTTTCTCCATCACTCTTGAAAGTATCTCTCGATTCATCGGTTCTGATCATCATTCACGAAATCACTTATCTATCAATCATCTGCTGCAACCATTATGTTTCATTACAAAGCATTCATAAACCCATAATCTACCCTTCATCTTCTATCCGCTGCATCAGTCATAGGAACCCTTGTGTTCTGATCTGAATCAACCAACGAAGTGACTCCTTGGGCTGAAATCCTCTCTAGGATCGTGTCAACGACCTACTATAACTTTATATTAAGCGTGTCTGAAGTTACATGTTTTTTTTGTTTTTTTCTTTGGTTAAGCATCTATCTATGCAAATTATTTTAATATAAAATTTAGCAATAATATATTAATGATAGTGTATCGATAGGTTTCATTTTATTGTTTTCGTAGTATTTAAATTTGAGAGCTTGCAACATAAAATATTTACTAAACATCAATCAAACTATGAAATTTTGGTAGTTATTATTTTTGAATTTCTGCAAACAATTTACATAAATAATGAAATATCTTTTTCTTTGGTCAAGTGGACATTTAATCATATATATATAATTTCTTATAGATAATGTCAAGTAAATATTTTTATAACTATAAAAAAAGTTCTATGTAAGATAAAGATATTCAATGTTATTTTGTCACCGCATACTTAATGTAATTATTGTGTTTGATTTAATTTAGTGAATTTCATTTTGAAATCTATGAGCTTGTGGTAACTAAATGACTATTATTGGCTTAAAAACACATACAAAAAAAAGGATGACTGGATTAAAACTTTTGGAAACAAAAAAACATATCACATTTTTTCTCCTAACAAATAGTTGGAGGGCAATTTAACATAGACCGGGGTATTCTCCTTGTATGGAAAGAGAGGGAGAGAAGAGAGAGGAGAGAAGTGAAAAATGGTGGGGCAATGGGGGAAAGAAGAAGAAGAAGAGGTGGTCATCAGATGCTACGATGATCGTAAGGACAGAATTGAAATGGACTATGTGGAGAAAAGCTGTGAGATTGGTCGTGACCACCAAACTTTTCTCTTCACTGACACTTTAGGTGATCCCATCTGCAGAATCAGAAACACTCCTCTCTTCACTATGCTGGTTAATTTCTCTCTCTCTCTCTCTCTCTCTCTCTCTCTCTCTCTCTCTCTCTCTCTCTCTCTCTCTCTCTCTCTCTCTCTCTCTCTCTCTCTCTAAAGATTTCTTCTACAACTCTAAATTATTCATTGATTTAAATAAAAGCGAACAAAATATGGAACTGGTTCTCTCTTTCTTTCTTCTGCAAAAGAGTAAATTTGATGAAGGAAAAAGTTTGAACTACAATAATATACGTTTGTGAATAGTATTTATATATTTTTCCTCGCTTTTTTTGGTAAATGACATTATGAAATTGTTCACACGGCTTAATAAAAATAGTGTTTTGAGATTCATCTTATTAAATGAGCTATATTAAATAGAGAGATAAAATAAAATGGTTTTAATTTTTATTTTTTTGACGGCATGTTCCTTTAAATATTTTGAAATGTGAATATATTTAATTTTAATTTGTTTACGTAAAATTTTTTAAAAAACAAAGACATATATTGGTGTAAACAAGTTTATTATGTAAAATATAAATTTTCTAATGTGTATATATATTAGTACATATCCCAAATAAGGAGTTAATTACATGATTTTGACATAAACGTTTATTTAATGAATAGGTGGCAGAAGTTGGGAAGAAGCTGGTGGGTTCCATACAAGGCTCAGTAAAGCCAGTGAAGTTTCATGACAAGTCAGTGAAAGTGGGTTACGTTCTTGGTCTGAGAGTTGTGCCGTCGTATAGACGCCGTGGCATTGGTTCGATCCTGGTGAGAAAGATGGAGGAATGGTTTGTGGCTCACAATGCTGACTTTGCTTACATGGCTACAGAAAAGGACAATGAGGCCTCCCTTGGACTCTTCGTCGGAAGAAATGGCTATGTCATCTTCAGAAACCCGACAATTCTCGTCAACCCGGTCAATCGTGGTCGGGATTTGAAACTGCCTTCCCATATTGGAATAAGGAAGCTAAAGGTAATTTTACTACACATTACATTAGTTTAAAATCTTATTGCGTAAATAAGTTCAAAAAGTTTCCCAACAATATCACAGTAACAAGTTTAAACCAAAATTTTCTTCATAAAATTTAAGACGTTTGATTAACTAAATGTTAGGTTAGTGGTGAACCGGAAGATCCTCCAAAAGAGTGAGTTGGGAGAAACATTTTGTTATAATGGAGAGATTTACGGGTCTCATCCAAAATAAAGATATATAGTATATATATACGGAAAATGAGGATATTCATGTGTTGAAAGGGAGAAAAATAAATCTATCAGTAGAAACTCTATAAATTAATACTCGATTAATTTAAAAAACTTGGTCAATTAATAAATTTCGTCGGTCCGAGTTGGGGCAATGTAATATATGACACAATTCGATAAGATCATAAGATAATAAATATTTTCATATCCCTATGTAAATATATGGTCCCAATAATTTCGTAAATTAATATCTAGTATATAAAATTTCTTAAAATCATAAGTAAGGTATATTTATATATGATTTTAGTGTTGTTTGTTTTTTTCATAAAACTGATGTATCTTTATAAGTCAATCATTATTGGATGTTATAAACACAACAAAGAGGATAAACTAATTACTAGCTAAATTACTAGTGTATGGTCGTTAACGTTTATACTTAGGGTTGAAATATAGGGGGTCTAAATATCTAAGTGACAGATGAAAGAAGCTGTGTCATGGTACCGGAGTCATGTGGCATCGACGACAGAGTTTTTCCCGCAGGACATAGACAAAATCTTACGTAACAAGTTAAGTATCGGTACATGGTTGGCTTATTACAACAATGACGTGGACAAGATCGAAAGTTGGGCAATAGTTAGTGTGTGGGACAGTAGCAAAGTGTTCAAACTCAAGATCGGAAAGGCTTCTTTAAGCTATTTGCTTCTCACCAAAGTTTGCAACTTTCTTGGTAGATTCTTACCGTTCTTGGGATTAACGGCATTACCTGATTTGCTTACTCCGTTTGGGTTTTACTTCCTTTACGGGGTTCACATGGAAGGTCCGTTACGTGCGAAAGTCGTTAGGGCTTTGTGTGAGCATGTTCATAAGATGGCTGCATCGTTAAATGACGGTGACGCGTGTAAAGTCCTAGTGGTGGAGGTCGACGACGTAAATGACGACGGTGATGATGATTCTCTGCTGAAATGTGTTCCGCATTGGAAAATGCTTTCGTGTGATGACACGTGGTGCATCAAGCCGTTGAAATGCAAGGAGAAAATGACTGGTTTGAATGAATTTACCAATATGCCATTAAGTTCGAAATCGCGGTCGTCACTCTTTGTGGATCCAAGAGATGTGTAGTTAGCTAGCTAGGAATATTGATCGCGTGTTTGATCACATATCTCTAATAGCAAAATATGTGAAGTCATTTCGTTGTCTCATAAGACTATAAGGCTAGGATATAAAAGCTATTATGCAATTACTTCAGTGAACGTATGTTTTTTCTTACTGATTATCTATACCATTTATTGTTTACATTTATTTATATTTTTACTTCGCGACTATATTGTTGATTTTTGTTGTTAATGGGATTTTGGTCGTTAGAGACATGTCTTTCACAGCAAGCGTAAATAATTTCCTCTCTAAATACATCACCTAGTTTTCGAATTGGGTCCAACAACATTATTGACACCATTATAATAAGTTAAACTAACCACACTTGAATATGCGATTACATTGTTAGGTAATATTAGTGAGTAAAACCTAATGGTTAGACTACATTTGAGAAATGGTACCTCCAAAAGATGGCTTCAATCAAATGTTAAACGCTTAATGTCAACCGCCAAATGCCCAACTGACCTTCCGTACAAAATCAGCGGTCATCTATCAACAAACCAAAATCAAACCGTCGACTCACAAAACGTTATGATAAATAATCTATGAAACCAAGACATGTGGGGTTTTGCGTTAATTTGCATTTAACTCGGCATAATGATAACATATAGCGAGACCCTACATATAGTTATATAATTATCATTTTTGTCATGTTTCGAGAATCAATGTATGATAGTTTATGTAAATATTTTTTTCTCCATATAAAATCTAAAAAGATTTCCTCAACTAGGTGCCACCATTTGTTGTCCTTGGCATTCTTCCGATCTAGTTTGAGCTATAAAGTAGTTAAAGATAAGTCCTTTTCCATATGTTTTTTATTTAATAACTATAATTTGTTTTGAATCATGAGATATATTCTTAGCAAAAAAATCATGCGATTTATAAATTTTTAAATCTCAATATATATTGTATGAAATTGATACGAAGGAGATTGGTCGTGACGGTGATGTGGTCCTTTATATCCCTTTTTCATTAGGTTTTAAACCAAATTTTTATTGATGGGGCATCCTCTAATTTAAAGATAGATATAACTTATTTCCTGATAAGTCGAATTACTCCATGTGATAGTCATATGGCTCGCCCAAATTTTGGTACATGTGCATTTATGTGTATATTTTTAGTCTTACTAAACTGAGTGGACGAAATTATTGTTATTTGTTTTGTCTTCTTGTTGTTTTATTTTAATGTCAACTAGGTGGATGTGTGTGCGGGTATAAAAATTTTAGATATATAAAGTGATTTTAGTATTTTGTAATTTTTGTATTTGTGTTGAAATAAAACGCAATTGGTGGATAACATTATGTACAATTTTGTAATTAGTAAAAAAGAACTTAGATATGGCGAAAAATTGAAGACAAAGGCAAATGCAAAACTTCAATGGAAAATACATAAAACCAAAAAAATAATTTTTTATTTTTCTTTCCAGATGATTCACCAAGGTTATGTACATACATAAACAATTTGTAAATTCAGTTAATGATAATACATAATTATCTATGTTTTATTATCATTCATTAGGATTTTTATGTTTACCTTTTTCATTTATATAAACTCTGTTAATAAATAATAGTTTTTTTTCTTTTGGACTTTGTTTATTTTTCTTCTTCGTATCTTTTTTTTTTTTTTTCATTTTTCTTCTAGTTAGTATAGAGATGTCTTTTGCATAACAAAAAATAAATTATGAAAAACTCACTTGAAAACTCAAAGTACATACTAATTTAAGATATGTTCATGATTTTTATTTTTAAACTACTTTCCAAAATATGGTAATGAATACTCCCTCCGTTTTGTTATGATTGATTTTCTAGGAAAAAAAATTGTTTCTAGAAGATTGATTTTTTACATTCTCAATGCATTTTTAATGAAAAAAATAATGATGAATTGTAAATTTCAAGACACGTTAATTAGTTTTATTGAATTACTATAGGTCTAGAGTTATAGAAAATTGTTTAGTGCAAAAGACAAGATATTTATAACTAAGAATTAATATGTTTTCTTAATAGGTGTGAAAATTCTGGAACATAAATAAAAAAAAAACGGAGAGAGTATGTTAAAAATGTTTTTTTTTTAAAAAGATGGTTGTTTTAGTTTTCTACATAAAATTTCATTTATTTATTTTTAATTAGAGATTAATGTTATTTTTCATGTTAGTCATATCATGTTTTTATTCTTAAAAAGGAATGAGATTATATTTATGCAACTAATAATAATTTGACTATCTATTTATATTGTCCAATAAATAACTTTCAGCAATTATTCATACATTTCGATTGAGGTGGTATCTATTTGGAATATTTCATGTTTTATGAGTATTACTTTTTGGAATATATCGTCTTATAAAAAGATTAATTTTCTATAGCAATACAATAAAAATTGAGAATCACAAATATCAAATTACTTTTATTTTTTATATAAAATTTAGTGTGGAAGTGAATATAATATTAGGTGGCTGTAAATGTATTATAAAATTGGATTAATTTGTTTTTTTTTTTGGTGAAGAAATTTTATTAATTTTGAAACAATCAAACTTTTTAAAAAAAATAAATTAATAATTAAGTAATTAACCGAATTAAATATTCCCATAAATACTAATCATCAACGGTTAGTTCAAACTATCAACCAATAACTAGCGGAAAACATTTAAAACCCGACTAAAACCCAATAAACCAATAATCAATTTCTAGAATTCAACCTTCATCTTAAATTATTCTAGCAACTTAAATCCCTAGGTTCTACCAGAATAAAACAACGACAAACAACCCTAATCATCCTCTTCCTACGCCATAATTCTGTGATCAAACATTTCTTTTACCTGCAACACATGGGAAAAAGAGTTGCGTAAGTATTATCACAAATAATCAGTGAGACGGTCATCCCGTCTACCGGTTATATAATAAGGATGATAAATGCCAAAAACTACGCAATCATCCAACAGTCCACACGTTCAATTTACCATAATAAGAACAATCAATCAAAAATCTGCAAACATAAATTAGTGTCGATCGACACACCAAAACACAATTCCAGAATTTCAACATGATGTTGATCGACACAACCTCTAGGTGTCGATCGACACAACCTCTAGGTGTCAATCGACACTCCTTTCATAACCACGAACCAACACGAAACGCCGAGGTGGTGTTGATCGACACTTCCTCTAGGTGTCGATCGACACTCCTCCCAGAATCCAGGATCGAGCCAAATCCTCTCGATTCCAAATCTTCGAACGACCATTCACATCGATCATCAGTACGATAAACATACAACAATCATGCCATAGACACAAAATCAAAAAAAAAATCCATATCAATTCCAACAAAACTCAATCAACGATAATCTAACATCGATTATCCATAACCACGATCACGCACTAACCTTAGCCTAGAACGATTGAGCACAAGGATACACGAAAATCAGAGCCTCCTACTCGACCCAAAGCTAGTGATTCTCCTTCTTTATCACCTAGAACTCACCATTAGGGATTTCCCCTAAAATGAATTAGGATTTTCTGAAAAACAGAACCGATGCGCTGTCTTAAAATCAACGATGAGGACATACCTTACCTCGGAATAACGATCAGAAATAAGATTCGGAAACTAGAGATGAAGAGCTTTCTAACGACATATAGATCATCGCCTAATTGTTTTAGGAGCTCCGGCAATACGCCCTCGAAGTGGTATGATGACATACCCGATTCTGATAAGACCTCCCTCACGAAAACAGAGATATCTCTTAGTATACACATCCGATTGACAAACCGATTTGCCCACAGCTAGCTAAGAAATAGAAGAACTTACCCATAAAGTTTTACGAAGATCATAAATATAACCATGGTTCCCAAACAAACACATGTGCTTTTTTGTTTTTATTTTTATTTTTTTTTTGTCAAGAAAGTACAGGATCCTAAATTTACATTTTGTAAATTCTAACTTTTCATTTTGTATGATATTAACCATTTAAAAAAAATAAAAAAATAAGAATAATAACTGTGTCTCGTTAGTTTAAAATACATTTTGAGTCATATTTTGAGTCAAACCATTTTGTTTTAGTTTTTACATTTTCTGGTAACTCCACATACTGATAAATAGGAGAAATCTGGATTTGTTTTAACATTTTTTTGTTATAATTTAGATTTGACTCTTTTGTTTACTCTAGATTGATAATTACCTCCCTTTTTTAAAATGGAATATATCACATGTTAGGAACATGTCAACTTCATTAGCGAGCCATCTAATGCAATGTTTTATTTTGATAACATATCTAAGGAAATGGTGATCAACCAATAGACATAAATCAATAATTATTTGTGACTATTCCCAGGCATTAGTCGAAAGACATTCCAAACTCGGGCAATGCGGTGTGGTGGTGGTCCTTCGGGGAGAAGTCCACTCTGTAGTACTTCGATGCGTTCCTACCAGTGCTGACCGGATCAGCCGATAGGGTTTATCAAAAAATAATAATAATAATAATCACCCAATGGGTTACTTGTGTTTGTGTGGAATGCTTCAAATCAATAGTCATAATCTGAATACCCTTAAAAGGATATAACAGTCCACAGTTAGGTGTTGATGTCCTCTTGCCTAACGAGGAAGCTGAGTATACTCTTATATGCCCCTTCTTTCTGCGTAAGTCGAACCAACTATATTAATTCATTTTTTCTCATTTTATTTTTTATGCTAAATTTTTTTTTTTGACATCTAAAAGCATTGTATTGAAATTCAGGTGAAATACAAGAGGAATTGGTCGGAAAGGGTATAAACCCATCCGTCGCCAAGAGAAACACAGAAATGGATCTATTTAGAATCTGATGCCCAAAAAAGGGAAACCAATTCCAAACAAATACCGAGAGATACAGTCGCAATTCTAACCAAACTAAACAGACAAACCATCTCTTCACAAGATCTTGAAACCAAACCTAACAAGAAACTCCCTTTGAGAATAAAGTATACCTCTGCAATTCAATAACAAGGCTTCATACATGGCCAGGCGGACATACTAACTAGTATTCCTAACACTTCCATAGACGGTGGGAACGAGAATCATCTTTAACCAACACCTCGATAGAAGCCATACACAATTTAGCAGATCCCGAACTAATCTGAAAATGTAGATACAGGGAGAAACGCAACTCTCGGCTGAAACCAAGCACGAAGATCGAGATGACCAAAGAACGGAACCGGAGAGCATCCAAGAGCCAAAAGAGAAGAGGAGAGTCTGACTAAAAGAAGGATAGAACGAAAAGCGAACCAAAAACCAACCTTGTAACACCTAATCTTTATTAAAACGATGACAACAAAAACATAGACAAAACTAGTTGCGCCAGAAACATCTTTACACAATTCGAAGGCAAAGAGAACATATCAAATCAAAGATACCTTACCCCAGATTTGAAGTCCAACAACACCAAACGAAAACACACTAGCAACCCAACCTTATCACTACACGATAACTCCAGCTGAAAATCAAAGCACACTGAAGAGATCCCACCAATGACGAAACAGAACAAAAGCTCAGGCGACTGATACTGATGAAGAACTACAAGGAGATTGATTAGAAAACCCGAGCTGTTCTTGCTAATTAAAGACCCTCACATCCCGTGAATATGGATATTCCGCTACCTTTACTCCAAGCCACCACCGCAGGCCCTAATCACATCTGATTCCCATCACAAATCACAAACGGAGCAAGACTGAGACGAAACTCACCGAGACAGATCCCCCGAGACTCGAAACATCTCTTATTCAACCCAAAACAAAACAACAAAAGGAAAGCCAAGAGAGGCGGTCCCTCTCACGGTGGCGGTGAGAAAAACCGACCACCGGAGAGGGAGATCGGAATTAGAGACGGTGGAAGAAAAGAGAAGAAGGGGGAGAGGAGAGATTTTTTATGCTAAATAAGTTCGTTCTTTATATATATATATATATATATATATATATATATATATATATATATATATATATATATAATTCTGTTAATTATATAGGTGTACGAGAGTGGACTGCGGAAATACCAAAACACAGTTAACGCAATCATATCACATAATTTTTAAAAACAAATGTTTAAAAATAATAATTTTCAGTAACATGCGTGCATTTTTTTTTCCAGTAACATGCGTGCATTTGCTAAAACAAAAGAAAGAGCTTCGTAAAAATCTACATGTATTAATCTTTCATATAGGATCAATCGATAACTTAAGTTTTCTTTCTTAAAAAAACAAGTTTCAAAAAAAAAAAATAACGATAATTCTTAAGTTTATAAAAATAGCAAATCGGTCGATGGACGAAAGAAAAGCCCATAGCCTGATAGCATAGGGAAAGTTGGAAACGTAAAATCGACGATCACTGATAGTGCAAAAAGAACCCTTACGAAAGGTTACAAGGCCGTCTCAAACTTTATAGAGCCATTGTTCAAATATCAAATTTTGATCCTAAATATTTTTAGTTTTTAAATGTTAATTATAAAAAAAACATTACCTAAAACTTATCGTAATGAATAGGTTATAATCATAAATATTTTTTTTCTTATTTTTTTTACAACAAATAAAATTTTATTACTCAAAATTGTTTCATTCATACAATTACAACTAAAAACTTATATTTAAACAAAGTCATTGTTCTTATCGATCAAAGAAGAATCACGTTGAATCTTTTTTTAGTATGAGTTTGTAACTTGAAGAATAAATTTACCTAAAAATATAATAATATACTTAGACATCATAAACAACATATCACTAAGTAAATAAATAAAAACATTAAAGTACTTTAAGATTTTGCCTTGAATGATTAAAGACGGCATATGGTGAAACTCTAATCAATTTTATTTATAACTTTGTTATGAAAGTGTTTTCAAAAACTCCTTTTTAGAGAATTGGCGAAGAATTTATTTGATTTTTTTCAATATATATACAAAATCTAATTAATAAAAAGATCTAAATGTAGTCAAGTAAAAAAAAATTACGTAATTAATAATATTCAAAAGCCTTTTTCCTTTAATATTAACAATTGATACTAATTCCTACATTATTTTCCTATGCTAAATATATATATATATATATATGTAATCTTTAATTTAGTTTTTTTATTTGGTTGTCTAAATGAATTTTTTTTTTAAAAATCTTTATTGGTTAACAAACTCAAATCTTTTTAATAACCCATACTTATATATATATAAATATTTTTGGGCCTTTCTAAATTGTGGGCCCTGTTCGACTGTACTACTTGCACACGTAAATAGACGGCCCTGAAAGGTTATAATGTGAGCAACTCGACCCAAGCAAAATCAGTTTATTTCTAAGGTTATAATTACAAAGTAGGAATAAAAAATTGACAGAAAAGTAAGAATTAATTGATCTATCTCGCTCCTTTTGTGCAGATACAAATTGATTTATCTCATTGGACTATTGGTTGAGAAGAAGAGGGAACAATGGTCAACGATCAAACACATAAAATAAAAAGAACAAGTCGAACTTCTATAATACATGATTTGGGCTTTAGCCATGATGGGCTATTAACGGACCCATGATCAGTTGGAACAAAAGACAAGTAATCTTCCAAATGCCATGGTCTTCAAAGAAAGGAAAAGAGAAGTTGCACGATGGGAAAAAAGGGAAAAATAACAAATATCAAAGAGATTCGATTGTTCAATAGCTATTTTAAATTACATTTAGAGGGTGTGTATTGAATCTTGCATTTAAAGAGATTTGAGTTTTAATAAGATTTTTGGTCATTTTAATGATTTTGTGTGATTTTATGAGATTTATAATAAAATTTTCAGCAATCTCACCTAAAACCATGGGATTTGAGTCTTTGTATTTTTAACAAGGAAATCCCCTGAAATTTTCTTTAAAATCTTCTGGAATCATTAAAATCAAATCTTTAGTATAATTTCAATAACAGTGGATTTTAAAGTACTTTTTAAAATCACTAGTTCAATAACAGTGGATTTTAATAAGTTTTTTAAAATCCATGGTTCAATAACATAAGATTTGACAAATTAAAACGAATCACTTGAAATGTTAGATTGAATACACCCCCCTTATTGTTTGTAGTTCCTAAAAAACTCATATAGATACAAGTACAACTAGTACTCTGTGGACTCCGGAGAAATCGAAACAAGGTCGCTCGAAAAAACAACATTAATATCGAGTATTTTTGGAATGTATGTGGCTTAAATAAAATTTCTAAACATTCTGTAGTGAGAGACTGGGTCATAGGCAATGAGTTTCGGTAATGTTGTTGTTAATTGGGAACTAGAGTGAAGCTGGAGAATGTGTAATAACCGAAAAAATCCGATTGAAGAAATGCTAATTAAAGAGAAGAAATTAAATGATATGATATAAAAATTTGAAAAAAATACATAGAGTTGAGATATAATCTCTTTCCATAATTCATAAAATCTCTCGTAGTGTGACAGTTTATGAGATTCTCAATCGCAAGATTTTTTTTTTTTTTTAAGTTTCAAAAATTCATTATATTAAACTAAAAGCTCATCAAGCTAGCGATTACAACCGGAGGCAAGCTCGACGGCAATGCAATTATCACAAACATTACGTAAAAACAAAAGATAAAAAAGGTTAAGGGGCGAGGCCTGCTCGGCGTCATGAAAAATTCCATGGAAAAACTTCACTTGAGACCCTAAACCGAATGCTCGAAAGAGCACCATATAGTCGGATGTTGTACTGACGTTGATACACTCTAATGAAAGAGTTGCAGATCGGCTTAAAATGACTGTCTTTGATGGTAAGAGATTGTTGGCCGGCATGAGTAACGGTGGACAACATCAATCGAAAAAGACCTTAAATGCCTAAATATATAAATAAAGCCTAGAAAAATAACCTTGTTCCAAATCCAAATTAGCATGTGTAATATTAGGCCTCTATGGAGAAGGAGATTCGATTCATTCTTTGTTGGACTGAATAGTGGGCCAAGGCCCATATGAACAATTATAATCAGAGCCCATTTGTGATTTGTTGTACGTTGGAAGATATTTGGAGAATCGAAGTCGCGGAGGAACTCACGGCCACAAAGGTGAATTGCATCGCAAGATTTGTCTTCGTGATCCAGCTTCAGGAGGCTATACTAATGGGTCGTAGGTGACGAGCCACTGGAATAGCCGAGGGCGAGATTTTCCGTTACGACGGAGGGAGAACTTTTGTTGTCGGACAAAGAAGCGTTGAGGCGATGGTATGTGAAACAGCGGTAGTAGCGGAGGATGGAGATGTTCAAGAGAAACCTACAGAACTCAATCGAAAGAGAACCAGATCTAACAAAACTCTTCCTGGAAATCGACGATGTCGAATCCCGAAGAGAGAGGTTGTTGTGAGATCGTTCTCGACCCAGATGAGCCATAGACGATAGAGCTAGCGGAGACGATACGAGCCTAGTGACGAGAACAACAAACGAAGAATATACGACCGGAAAAGGAACATGAAAACACAGAACATAGCAGAGTAACCGTTGGAAGCAGAGGAGGCGACACCGGCGAGCCCCCTGCCCGCGGGCGTCGGAAAACGACGGTATTTTGGACGCCTAGATAATCGCACCAGGGAGTGTTACGACTAGGGCGAACTACTTTTAATACCTTAATCGCAAGATAAAACTATGTTATTAGACTATAATCACGACACTCGATTATAGAATCTACGAACTAAAAATGGATGCTATTCTCATACTCTTGAGTCTTAAGACTTATTTTTATAGAAGAAGAGATGAGAAATTGGTGGAAATTTTAGTAGTTTATGTGATAGACTCCTTGTGAGGATCTATGCCCGAAAATCTCTTTGAACGATTTTAAGGATGCGGAATGATGATGATGGATGAATTTCGAAAGAGAAGATGAACGGTTTGAATGTGAAGGATGAAGAGATAAATGGATCGATGCGTACTTCCGAGAGATTTGAACGATCTCTAAGACTACAAAGCTTGCCCTTTGTGAAGGATAAAGATCCAAACACGATGAACAAGAGGGGGATTGATGTGAAACTTCCAAGGGATGTGAAGAGATCCTTAGACTTTCGGCTCTTGAGTGAAATGGGATGAAGATCCAAATTTCAGGTTCAAGAGGATGATCAAACGAGTTTAAGAAAAGACTTATGATTTAAAATGTTTGATGATTGAAAAGAGAAGTGGCAAACCACTTATATAGGAAAAGAGAAGTGTACATGCACACTCTCTTGAAAAAAACAACATAATTAAAGGTTTGACTAATAAATGAAAAATGCATGCAAAACACATAGGAAATGATGAATTTTGACTCCAAGATCTCATAAAAACGTGATGAGCCTTTGATGGGCTTCCAAAAAGTCCAAAAATTAGCCTAAGTATGTTAATGAGGAAATGGTGAAGTATGTGGGCTTGCCTCATTAAAAACCTACTTCGGAAAACCCATTGGGACAAAACCGAAGGTGGGGAAAAAGAGTACGAGTCCACATACCTCTCATTATCATCCTTCCTTGGCTCGGATCACAACCAATGCGGTTTGATGAGCAACTAAAGGAAGTTGGCCGTTTAGTCTCAACACAAGCATAGAGACGGCTTGGTTGAGTTGTCTTGTACGTGACCTCGTCATCGGTCCACTCGGGATTTCTAATGCCTTAGCGCCTTCAAGAACCTCAATGTCTCCAAGTTGCTCCTCGGCTACAAGCGGTTCCGTAGTTTCTTGGTCCAAGCTGGCCAGGGTTCTATCATTATGGATGTACGAGTCTATTTTGGAGAAGTGAGGAAGTGTGCCTTTTATAGGCTTTTCCCAAGCATGGATTAGGGGATTTATTTAAAATAATAATTTGACTCAATAAATTCAAATCATGGCATTAACCCACATCCATTTCATACCTTCCCTTTTGAAATATTTAAACCGCACCAAAATATCGGTTTAAATATATATCCTGAACAAACCAATACACTTTGTTCAGCGTTATACCCCACCGTTCTTTCAAATTGGTAGCAACTCCCGGCCATCGGGTCATCATCGATGTTTATTCTAACGCCCACGAACCAAATTATCCGAATTTGGTACGTGTGTCAATCGACACAGTGTTTTCTAGATATAATCGGTTTGATTCGATTGTCCGGTTTTAGTGCGGTTTAGGGAATGAAACCTTAGGCTTGTGTTTTTGTAAACGAGTAGCCGTAATTCTCAAGGGAAATCAGAATTTTAGAGAGGTTTTGATAAGTTTTGAGAGAGAATAAGAGAGATTGAGGGTGTTTTGTCGTTTTTCGTGGTTGATTAGAGTTTGTTAGTGTTTTCAAGAGGAAAAGGGTTAGCGATGCTTGTGTATGCTGATCGTGCTATGGAGGACGAGCAGACGGAGGTGAAGAGGTTCCTGAGGGGAAGTTTCGGAAGGTTCCTGAGGGGAAGCCAAAATCAAGTTTCGGAAGATTGCCATTTTTGTCCAGAAATTCCAGATGTTTACAATTATGTTCTATGACGGTTTTGAGAACTTATAAATACGTATTCATAGACATTGTTTATACTTAAGCTTTATTTTATCAACTTTTAAGAGATATCAATAATGAATATGATGTTTGATTCATTCGTTATGTCTGAGTAATTCTCTTGTTTGGTTTAGGGTTATTTAAAGGTGTTTAATTGTTATGATAAAATCATTATAGTTCTTCATCTTGACTTGTGTTTATTTGTAACGCCCCGACCGCCCTTCCTATGGTCCTTCGTCCACTCTCATGCCCGTGGGTCCACCATGTCCGACGGTCGGTGCGTTAGTCCAGGAGGCTCTAAAGTCATGTTTACTAACCATGTAAATCACCACGCGATCTTTTCCCGTGTTTTGACCTCACTCACACGGTACTGGAAATGACTTCCCAGTAGGTCACCCATCTTGAAACTACTCCAGCTCAAGCACGCTTAACTCTGGAGTTCTCTCAAGACCTATGACCAAAAAGATAAGTGCACTTTGGTGACATAGGTAGCCAAATCAATTCTTTTAAGCCTCTCCGCATATACCATATATGCCCTAAAACCGGGGTGTCACAATCACCCCCACTAACAGATAGCAACGTCCTCGTTTCGTATACCAAGATTGTCACCCCAATAATCTGACTCTTAACAGATGTCAGGTTTCGCTCTGATACCACTCTTAACAGTTGTAACATTCTCAAACCAAAAAGTGGGTTTTTGGTGGGCGTGTCGAGCGACACCGTGTGTGTGTTGATCGACATGAGTTATTGCGGGGTATCGATCGACACACTTGGTTGGTGTCGCTCGACACCGCGTTCTGCAGAACCGGGTTAATTAGATTTTAATCGCGGTTTTTGGCTTGGTTAGTGCTATTTAAAGCCTAGGGTTGCATGCATTGTTGAGCAGCCGTCGTGAGAGAGCAGAATAGAATCGTGAGAGAGGGAGAATTTGTGGTTCTTTCTGATTGTTGCAAAGAAATCCTCGAGGGATCATATAATCGTGTGTTAAAGGCTTTAGGATCATCGCTTGTCGTTAATTCGCGAGGTAACTCTCGGATCAGTCGAGTCGAATAGCGTGGAGGCTCTGTTCGTGGCTGCCTTGAGTCTCAAACCAAATCCAATCACCGTTTTAGGCTAAGGTGAGTTATGACCGTTGGTTTCTAGGCGATGACGATGTTTTCATTGCGAATTTTGATTGTTTGATGTGTTTTATGATTGTTTTGGATGAGAATTCTTGTGTTGAGGGTTGTGGTGATTAATGTGTGTATATAATTCGTATTGGTTGTTTTTCTGTGCAGGTTGTGCGACTCGTGTAATCGGAATCGAGTCTCATGAGGTGAAAGACTCGATTATGCGTTACAGTGAGGCATGTCGATCGACACCAGGAGGGTGTCGCTCGACACAAGTTTTGGACGTGTATCAATCGACACCTTTGTGGTGTCCCTCAACACCAGACTCTTAGTAGTGTCGATCGACGCCTTCGTGGTGTCGCTCGACACGCAGTCCAATTCTTCGGAATATGTTGATTTTATATTGTTGAGTTACGATTTGTGTTGTGTTGTTATTATATGTTGTGGTATTGATATATGAGCCTGCTTGTTACGCCAGTAGGCGGGATGAGCAATTCACTAAGTATTTATGAAATACTTACGCAACTCGTTTTCCCATGTGTTGCAGGTAAAAGAAAATGAGATCGCGGAATCAAGGTTGTAGGAAGAGGATGATTAGGAGTTTTATAAGTTGTTGTTGTTAGTCTAGCGAACCGGTTATTTTAGGTTGCTAGTTTATGATTCCTAGAATTGGTTATTGAATCTTGAATTGTGGTTTATGGAATTTATTTATTTTCCTGAGAATTATTTCCTGAGAATTATTTCCAGAGAACTTCCGCGTAGTAACTGTTAGGAATCTAGTCTTAGAGGATTAATATTTATGGGAATATTAATCTAGACTAGTTAGATAAAAAAAAGTTTGGGTGTTACATTATTGCTTATTCTAGCTTAGCTACCTAGAATCTGATCTCAAGTTAATTGGTAGGCATGACAGTGTTATTAATAGCTTGAACTAGTCTTTGATGAGCAAAATTCCTATATGCAAAGAAATTTTGTTTAGGGTTTTGTGAACAATTGAACCTGATATTTATTCTTGTTTAAATTGATAGGATTCACAATGACAGTTGGATTTCTAGGATTTAGACATAGATAATATTTGCAGCGACAACTGGTCGATTTTCCATAAGTGTTTCAAGTTTAAAAACTGTGTTTTATAATTCCTAACTATCTATTTATATCTGCAATTTAGATTCACCTGAGATTTCCATGTGCATGAACTTTATTTTAATTGATTTACAACTGTTATCACTGATTCCCTGTGGATTTCGATATCTAAAGTAATGAATCTGATCTCTTAATTTGAGAGAGTAGCTCTAAGTTAATTTGAGCATATCAAATTTTGGCGCTGTTGACCATTAGATTTTTATCATTAGAATTTTGTCTAAGTTTTTATTTTTGTTTTACTAAATTAGCTTTTAACTTTGTGGTTTCAAGTGCATGACTAATCGCTCCACCAGAAGCAACAAAGGCAAAGAGTTAGTTGAACACAATCTTCAGGAACTAGCGCGTTTAGAATGTGAGAATAGAAGATCAGTCAGAGAGGCTAAGATGGATGCTAGAGAAGTACTCGTTCTGGTTCCAGGAGGTGATGGAATCATGCGTGATCTGACAGGATTGAGATACATGAGCAAGGACAGAGGATCGATGACGATGGTAATGTGCTCGTCAAGGAACTAGCGATTCAGGACGGAGGTGTCGATCAACGCGATAAACCTGTTGATCGACGTGAAGAAAACGTGGGTTTATGGAATTTATTTATTTTCTTGAGAATTATTCCCTGAGAACTTCCGCGTAGTAACTGTTAGGAATCTAGTCTTAGAGGATTAATATTTATGAGAATATTAATCTGGACAAGTTTAATAAAAAAAAAAAAGTTTGGGTGTTACATTTTGGTATCAGAGCCTCCACGGTTTTAGGACTGTTAGGTTTGGATGAACTGAGACTATGTGTTTTAATTGATTATATGTGCTTAGTCAATTCTAGTCTTTGAATCATCCTCTTCGGCCTTTAAAGAAATTCTGCGATGAGTTGTTGTTTGTGTTTTTGAGTGTGAATTCTAGTTTCTTAGTTTGTACTTTTGGTAAGTGCAGCATGCGATGGCTAGAGTTTCGATAGGCCGAGGTGGTAGATATGGTGGCCGTGTCGTGGTCATGGTCGTGGTCGTGTATCTTCGTCGTTCGAGTGAGAGACTCAGATTGAGTCATCGGAGCAGGTGGCTGATACGCCGATGTATCAGGAGGTTTTAGTGGGCGCTATCAGTGTGTCGGATGGTACTACCGGTGTCGGAGGTAGTGCCGGAGTTGCTGGTGCGGCAAGAGGCCCTAGTGCGGGTATTGCTTCAGGCGGAGCTCAGGAACCTCATGATCATTTGGCGAAGATGCTTGCATTGATTTTGGAGCAGTTACCAGGTGCGGTACCAGTGCAGTCTCCAGTGATGACCCCGAGAGAGCAGTATCTAGCGATGTATAATGAAATACGTGACATGGGGCCCTTGTCCTTCTCAGGTGGAGGAGGACCAGGGGCAGCCAATGAATGGAGGTGGAGGGTAGAGCGTAGGCTTCATTTTATTAGATGTCCTGATGAGTACCGGGTGAAGTTGGCGGTAGGGTTCTTGGATGGAGATGCCTATCTTTGGTGGACAGGAGTTCAGGCCAGGAGGAGGCGGATAGTGTGGACTTGGGGTGAATTCTTGGGTAAGTTTAATGCCAGATATTTTCTGCAAGAAGTTGTGGATCAGCTAGAGTTGCAGTTCTGGAGTCTGATTCAGGGCAACTGATCAGTACATGAGTTGATGCTGAGTTCAGCAGGCTGGCAGTCTTTGTGAGTAGCGGCATGGATGAGGAGCAGGCCCATATGGGCAAGTTTGTGGGAGGACTTTGGATTGGACTGAAGAAGCCCGACAGAGCTTCCAGATATGCCTCGAGGGCGGTGTTGGTAGAGGCACTTACAGCAATCGAGGACCTGGAGGAGCATGTCGAGGATTGAGCTGGTTTTCGTTTCTTTTCGGTTTTGTTTCCAGATTCAGGTTTTTGCTTTTGGTGTTGTTGTTTCTGGATTTTTTTTCCTGTATTTTCGTTGGTGTTGAAACGATATACATTTTTGGAAATTTATAAAATGGTGTTCCTTATTTAATTTCATTCGATTTTTAAGGCGTGTGGTTCCTTATGTGATATTTTATGTGCAGACCATTGTGGGTCGTTTCTATGAGGATATTCCAGGCTGGGAATATCGAGATTATACCACGTGAGGCGGCTCTTATCAGAGGACATGTGAGTTCTTCTGTATACTTATTTGGCAAGTGAATTTCCAGAAAAAAAATAGAGAGGGATGTGAGATCTCTTGCGGGGAGGTGAGGTCCCCAGATACCAATGGCTCGAGGCATACGTCCTAAGAGTGCGAGCGGTATGCTTTCTTGTGAGGATTAGACGGAGCTTCTGAGATCAGGGGAGGATCTCGTGTGGTATTGGCCAAGTCAGGTCAGGATTTTAGTCCATGTTGGACGGTTAATGAGGATCGAGTGAAGATCTCGAGTAGTGTTTACTACATAGGTTAAGAGCATGGTATGTGATAGACGGTTCGGGAGGCTCGAGTTGTGAACCAAAGTATCGCTGGTCAGGCTAGGCCATGGATTGAGTTCTGGTAATAGATGTAGCATTTGTGAAATCCAAACCTGGACTTATGGGTGGTTGTACATGTTCTTGTTTGATTATTGTACGATCGACCGCCAGACCTAGTTTGGATTAGGAATGTTGCATAGTAAGTTTCGGGCAAATCTAGGCAAGTAATGGGCATTTCGAGTTGCGGTTATGCCTTTCGGTTGGACAATTATGCCTGCAGTTTGCACGAGATTATTACGACGTGATCAAGGAATATCGGGACGTGATCGTTATCATATTCATCATCCATATCTTGGATTATTCGAGGAGTCCTGAGGAGCATGAGGTTCATTGCGTTTGGTTCTGGAGAGGCTTCGGGAGCAGAAGTTGTATGCTAAGTTGAGCAAGTGCTTTTATGGGGAGCGCCGGTTTTGGTTGCAAAGAAGGCAGATGGGAGTATCTGGAGGTTTTAAGGTTCATCGTCATGGATGGCAATCCAGTATTTTGAGGAGTTCTTGGTCTATCGTGTTATCATCATATCCAGACGAGGGGAATAAATATTCACAAGATGGTGTTCAGAACAAGTTTTGAGCGTTTTTTAGTTATAGAGAGGTCATTTGGGTTATCGAAGGAAGCGGAGTTCACGAGGTTGAGGAATGGTGTATTTCATAGAATACTTAGGGGTCTTGGTGATGCTAGTCATTGACGATGGTTAAACGGAGGTTGGTACTGGAAAGATTTTGGAATGCAAGAGTTGTTTTGAGGCAGTCGGTTCAGTTTTTCAGGTCTCTTCAAGTGGGACATTCAAGTATAGACAAGTGTATCAGCCGATAGGTGAGTCTCCTGAGGCGTCATGAGTGGTTTTGGACCCTTGTTGGGAAGTTCAATTTCGATGTTAAGTGCTTGGTATTTATTGCTCTAGGGACTGCAGTTCTGAATAACTCATTTGTTTTTGAGGAGGTGTAAGCTGTCCTGTATATTGATTGGGGATGTGAGTTTCCCAAATGTCGTTGGCTCAAAGGATGCGTCCCGAGAGTGCGAGCGGTATGTTTTCCTGATGGGCCACAAGATGCGTCCTATGGGTGTCAGGTGTAGACTGAGCTAAGACCAATAGATACATGTGGCGCGGGGGGAGTATTGTCTTGGTGATTTGATTCGAAGATTATGCGTGGGCCTTCAGGAAAGTCAGTTGTGTCAGCCAAGTGTTCGGTAGGAGCAGAGTTGTGATGTCGAAGTATTAATGCGGGTCAATATCATGGAAAGTATTCCTAGTTTTCATATGCTTATACACGTATGTGTTGATTACTCTAAGGAAGTACTTTCCTATATAGAGCCTGAGCTTGAGGGAGACGTCCTGAGAGTAGAATGGCATCGACATCGTTACCTCGAAGGAGACGTCCTGAGAGTGTGATGATGACGGTATAAGTATGAGTAATCAATATCTGAGTGTGGCATAAGAATTAAATGTGATAAGGACCTCTAAGATATTTCTTTCGTTCGGTTCCGCCGACTTGGGATTAACAGATGCACCATCCTTGGTTGTGCATGTTCTTGTTTGATTGTTGCGCAATCGATCGATCCAATTCTGGGTCTACAGTTGGTCATGCATGTTCTTGTTTGATTATTGTGCTTCAATGGGAAGATGGATGCTATGTATCAGGACTTGGATGGAAAGATTTCAGCAATAAGCACTCATGTCAAGAAGTTGGATGTTCAGGTCGCTCAAACTGTTGTTTCTATCCAAAGGCAAGAGGGGTTTCTTCCTGCGAAGATTGATACTAACCCCAAGCGTGATTGCAATGCCGTTCTAGTGGAAGATGAGGATGATTTGGTGGAGATTGAAGGCGATTTTAGCACTACATCAGCAGTGTCAATCGCCAGCAAGACTCTGTCGATCAAAGCCTGACCTAGACGAGTCTAGATTTTGCAAAATCTTTGGTTAGTGCAGAGGAAGCGGTCTACAAGCTTAAGGTCTCGTTCCCCAGAGGTAGGAGGTCCAAACTGGAGGTTGAAGAGGCTATTTGCAAGGCGATCATGGTTGAGATGCCTCTAGTCGATGCGGTTAAGCTTTCACCTACTTTAAGGAGGTATGTGAAGAGGATGGTTGCAAATGGTGTGAATCCTGAGGAAGGAGCACTAGAGATATCAGAGCGATTATCTTGAACACAACTCCAGTACTAAAGAAGAAGAAGAAGAAGAAAGTGATGGTCTCTGAAGAGGTTAGCGCAATGATTCAGAGTAGGTTTCCAGTGAAGCTACCAGATCCAGGAAATTTTATGCTCAACTGCTCAATATCAACAGGGAAGTTTCCTCATTCTCTTTGTGATTTAGGTTCTAGGATTAATTTGATGCCACTCTATGTTGCTGTTAGACTTGGAATGACAGATTTCAAGGCGACTAGGATCTTTCTTATCCTAGCTGATCGATCAAGGAGAATCCCAGAAGGTGACTTAGAGGATGTTTCGATTATGATTAAAGACTGCATTATTCCAACCGACTTTGTGGTTTTGGAATACAATGAAGAACCTCAAGATCATCTTATTCTGGGAAGATCATTCTTAGCTACAACTGGTGCTACCATTTATGTGTGAAAAGGAAAGATAAAGCTTGATCTAGGTAATGCTGTCATGGATTTCAACATGGACAAAACAAGGAGGAAATTCACCCTGGATTGTCAAACTTTTTTTGTGGATACTTCAATAGAAGAAGAGCCAATCAAGGAGCATTCAGAGGACATTGATAATGGGGTTATAGAGGAACTAGTTTCTACAGAGATATTGGTTGAAGAACCTCAAATAGAGCAAATGTATGCACTTCCTGTACTTAATTCAAAATCTCCTAATTTTAAATGTTAAAAAGTTGTTTCGCACTTATGCAAGCAACGATTTTCTCGTAGAAGTCTTGGTTTTTCTTCTAATGATTTTGCACGAAATAGAAGTGATCCATCCAAGGGATGTAAAGAAGACGTCAATCCGGCCAAGGTAAAGCTAAAAGGACTTCAAAACCTTTCTCCAAAATCAGAATTGTCATTCCTCAAGAGTTAAAGGAGAAAGGAGGAGTTATTAATGAAATTGTGCAGAAGACCATGAAGCTTTTTCCTCGTATTATTCCATGGAAAAGTGCAGATCCACCCGACGCCTGAGTTCCTCGACTCAATCAAGCTAATGATTGAAAACAAGTGCTGAGTGGGAGGCAACCCACTGGTAAGTATAACTATTTAGTTTTAAATTTATTTTGTTTACTAATTGTTCATTTTAGTTAAATTGTTTCAGAAATTATTCACTAAAAAAACAAAAGTGTGGATAACATGCGATGGACCTGAGGATCGACAAAAGGGGGTCGATCCATTAAGGTGTCGATCGACACCAGATCGACACCATAGGTAGTATCGATCGACACCCCGCAAACAACACGAGGAAAGTTTTCTTTTAAAACCCGACTTCATCTTTTCACTTTTCTCAACATCCGAAAATCATTCCAGCACTTGCATAAATCTCTCAAATCTTCACTGATTTGGAAGATTTTTGAGCCCATTCCACTCGAATTTTCATCCTCTTTCCGAATCTATCACTCTTTTTATCGAACTACAAGGAATGTTTTGAGACTTTTCTCTTTTCAATTTTAGCGCGAAGGTTG
This sequence comes from Draba incana, assembly GCA_963576765.1. Taxonomy (NCBI): domain Eukaryota; kingdom Viridiplantae; phylum Streptophyta; class Magnoliopsida; order Brassicales; family Brassicaceae; genus Draba; species Draba incana. The sequence continues at coordinate 26,632,609 of OY755202.1, forward strand.
GAAATTCAAAATTCATCTCTTTCACTTATTTCTAATGTTAAATCCGCCCTAAATAGGTTGTTTTAGAGTGAATTTGATAACCCATGAGATTGAATTGAGTTGGTTGTCACTTGTTTTGAAATTTTGAGGATTTGTGATGAAGATTTTAATGAATTTTTTATTTAGAACGGTGCAGGTCGATTTTCGTGATGAATTGTTGTTAGGAGAAGTGATTTGGTTGAAGTTTTGGGTTTAATTTTGGATTGAATCGAAATTTTTTTGGAATTGTGGATTTTGTGATGTTTTATTGACTATTTTACATGGTGTCGATTGATACCACATGTGAGTATCGATCGACACTACTCGTACATATCACTATTTCTTTACTAATTTTGGATTTTGGTGGATGTTTCCTTTGTGTTTTGATTTGCAGATGCCGCCTAGGAAGAAACCTTGCATAGCCCGACACGCTTCCAAGCCTATGAGTGCTGAACTATAGGGACTTGGTTCAGATGGATAAACTCTAACTGCTCATCCATGGCCTATACGCGAGGGAGCAAAGATTAGGACCAAGAAGAAGTGGAACGATGATCCAGCTGTGGAGGCTCTTAAGCCAGAGGTTAAGCGATGGGTTATCTCAGAGGACTGGGATGATTACGACACTATGTTCTACAATGCTTGGCTGGATGAGCTTGCACGGTAGTAGCTCTTGGAATCAAAGACGATGTGGTACGAATTTTTCATAATGCAGGTTTGGGGACAATTGCTACCAAGCACTACCCGATGTATCCGGACCTGGTGAGATAGTTCTTAGCTACTGTATGGGTTTACTATTCTGATGAGATCGTGAGGCGACCTAGCCAAGGCATACTAATATTCATGGCTCATGGTTGTCGGTACAGAGTATCTTTGGATGAGCTTGCTGGGATCTATGGTTTTGAGACATAGGATCGCATTCGTGTTGCTCTTTCAGAGAGTGTACCTGATATATGAGAGTTCATGGCGCTTTTTGGTACACAGGTCTATGAGAGCAAGAGTGAAACACATACTGATATTTGTCATCCTACCATCCGCTACTTGGTTTGACTTGTATCTACCACTTTTCTCTGCAAGAACGAGCCAGGGAAGATGAGAATTTTTGAGCTTGTTGTGCTATATTATGCTCTTCGCAGAGATTTCCCTACTCTTCCTGATCTTTCTGAGGATGTTCATTATGGAATTGTGCTTGCACATCACTTAGTTTCTTTGAAGACGACGTCTTTCGAGAAGGGGAACAATAAACCTGTTACAATTGGTAGTTTACTCACCCTTGTCTTTCGTTTCTGTAGCATTGGTACTTCTCCTTGCAGGGAGGAAAACAAGTCTTCCACAGTTGATATCGCTTACCAGAGGCAGACTATTTGTGATATGCTCAAATTTGCCTTTGAACTACTCTATCAAATTAAGATATCAATCGTAGTACTTAGGGTTATCGAATCCACAGGGAATTAGATGACACAATAGATTAATATTTTTGAATTATGCTAAGCAGGTTGATGCGAATACAAAAGAAAGTAAATAAAGCAAGCAATTGAAACAGTTGTAAAACAATTAAAAATAACACAAGGCACAAGGAAATCGCAGGTTAATCAGAATTGCAGATATAAATCGATAGTTAGGAATAATTAAGCGCAATTCAGGAACCTGAAACATAAATATAAAATCAATCAGCTGTCGCTACAGAGATTATCTATGTCTAAATCCTAGAAAGCCAACTGTCGTTGCGAATCCTATAAATCTAAACAAGCATTAATTTCAGGTTCAATTGTTCATAAAACCTTAAACAAAATTTCTTTGCATCAAAGACTAGTTCAAGCAATTAATAACACTGCCATCTCTATCAATCAACCTAAGATCAGATTCTAGTTAGCTAATCTAGAATCATCAATAAACACAAACCAAGATGAAGAACTTCGAATAATTTTACCTAACAATTCAATTAAATAATCTGAATTTGCTCTGTTAAACCGATCTACTTGCAGTTACTCACCTTGTAAAACCAACCAACTTGAATTGTAATGGTCCTTTGAGTGTTGTTCAACGCAAGTAGTAGGGGAGTTTTGACCCAAAAATTTGAAAACGGACTCATAAAACTCAAAATAAAATACATAGTTAGTAACTACCTCCCCCAGACTTAAACGACACTGTCCCTAGTGTTATTAAGCCTGAGATCGGCGAAAGAAAATAAAACAAAACGAAACGTATTGAAAATTTAAGAGAAAAAAAAAATGTAACCTGGGCATGGTGTCGATCGACACTGATATGGGTGTCGATCGACACCTCTGATTTTTGCTTGTGTCAAGCCATCTGATCACTCATGTTGCTCGACATAGACATCTGAAGTTCAACCTCACGTTTTAGTCTCCTAAAAATCAAAATGAAAAACAACACCAAACATAAATTATAAAAGAAATCAAAATAAAACATAATTATTAGACTCACAAGTGGGTTCCTCCCACTAAACGCTTGTTTTCAGTCCTTAGCTTGACTGTGTTGAGGAACTCAGATGTCGGGTGTATCTGCATTCTACCACGGAATAATTCTAGGAAAAAACTTCATCGTCTTCTGCACCATTTCTTGAACGACTACTTCTCCTTTCTCCTTTAACTCTTGAGGAATGACGATTCTAATTTTAGCGAAAGGTTTTGGAATTCTTTTGATCTTTGCCTTGACACGATTCACTTCTGTTTTACACTCCTTAGGCATTCCTGCAAAATCATCAGAAGAAAAACCAAGACTTCTATGAGAAACTCAATGCTTGCATAAGCGCGTAACAACTTTTTCACATTTTAAATCATGATTGACAAAATCAGGAGATTTAGAATTAGGTTCAAGAAGCGCGTACCTTTGCTCTATGGGAGGTTCGTGGGTTGGGAGATGTGTAATTGTCTGTTCAGCAACAGATAATGGACTAGTATCCAACTCTTTGATTGAGTCTTTGTAACATCCCAAAACCAAAAATTAGATTTTTGGTAGGGGTGTCGATCGACACCAAGGGAGGGTGTCGATCGACACCAAATTCTGCGATCGGTTTCGGTTAAGTTTTAATCGTCCGGTTTAGCTCGGTTTGATGGAGAAACCCTAGGGCTTTCGTATTTAAGTCCTTTTGGATTTGTGGCCGCGTGAGGCATAAAGAAAAAGGTTTTTTCGTGGCTTTGTGTGAAGGAGAAAGAGTTTTGAGAGAGAGGAGTTTGAGAGGAAGAGAAGACAGGTTCGTCTGTCTCGGTAGAAGCGAAGAACGGTCGACCTAATCGAGTCTGATCGACGTGATTTTTTCGTAGGTTTGTTCTCCTTCCTCTTAGCTTTCTATAGGAAAAATCCGATTGGCTTTTGGAGTTGTAGTTTGTGAGTTATGATTGTTTTTCCATAAGGGGTCTGTGCAGTCTCGGGATTCAATCAGCCTCCTTGGGAAGTGTTTTCCCGGCGTTTCATAGAGAATCAGAGGACGAGCTTGGTGCCGTTGGAAAGCTCTCTCTGTTTAGTTTCTGGATTAGGCTTCGGATCCTGATTTGGAGGTAATCTCCGTTCTCTGTGTTCGTTTGATTTCAGGGTGATGGTTCTGAAACCTCTGTTTTTCCTGTTTCGATTAGCGAGATTGCGGGCTGTTTTCCCGTCGATCTGTTTGGATTTAGGAGTCGTTCTATACACCGTTAGAAAGCTCTCGGTGTCTAGTTTTCAGATCAGTTTTCAGAACTCTATTTGGAGAAGGGAGTCGCGAGTTATTCTCCTCTGTTTCGGTCAGGTTCTTTGTTCAAACCATTTTTTAAGGTGAGTGCGTGTCTATAGGTTGATTTAGCGATTAGCGATTTGTGTTGATGTTTGGATACTTATGAATGGTTTTTCCTGGGTGTTGACGTGATGGTTTCGTGTGATGTTGAGTTGAAATCGTGTGTTCGTGTGTTTTACGCTTTTTGGTCTCGGAAAGAAAAACCTCGTGTCGATCGACACCCTGTGATTTCTGATTTAAATACTTTTTAATCTATTGTTAATTGTTGTTCGGCTAATCGTGTTTAGCCTGTAGACGTTCTCACTAAGTATTTATTAATACTTACGCAACTCTGTTTTTCCCTTTGAGTTGCAGGTAAAGGAAAAATGTGAGATCGTGGAATCATGGCTGGGACGAGAGGATGATAGGGATTGTATTATGTTGTTTAGTCTAGCGAACCGATGTTTTAGGTTGCTAGTTTATTAAATGTTCATTCTCGAATTCTGGTATTTGAATTAATTGGTTAAAAGGATTTATTTAATAAATGGAATTTATTGGAGTAGTAAATTGGTTTAAATGTTTATATTATATTCCGCAGTAGAATTGTTAGTTAAAAAATAAAAAAAAATTTGGGTGTTACAGTCTTCATCCTCTAAAATTTCCATAGAAAAAGTTTGACCATCGATGGAAGCGTGTACCTTTGCTCTATGGGAGGTTCGTGGGTTGGGAGATGTGGAATTGTCTGTTCAGCATAGAAAATTTTAGGAAGCGGGTACCTTTGCTCTATGGGAGGTTCGTAGGGTTGAAGATGTGGAATTGTCTGTTCAGCAACAAATGATGGACTGGTATCCAACTCTTTGATTGAGTCTTCATCCTCTAAATTTTCCATAGAAAAAGTTTGACCATCGATGGTGGATTTCCTTCTTGTGTTCTCCATGGCAAAATCCATGACAACATCACCTAGAACAAGTTTGATCTTCCTTTTCCTCACATCTATTGTAGCACCAACAGTAGCTAAAAAGGATTCTCCCAGGATCAGAAGGTCTTGAGGTTCTTCATCGTACTCCAAAACTACAAAGTCTGTAGGAATTATGTAGTCTTGAATTTTAATCGATACATCCTCCAGAACACCTTCTGGGATTCTCTTGGATCTATCAGCTAGCATAAGAGAGATCCTAGTAGCCTTGAAATCTGTCATTCCAAGTCTAATAGCAACAGACATTGGCATCAAGTTAATACCGGATCCTAAATCACAAAGAGAATGTAGAAACTACCCTGTCAAAATTGAGCAATTAAGCACAAAGTTTCCTGGATCCGTTAGATTTACTGGGACCCTACTCTGAATCATTACGCTAACTTCCTCAGAGACCATCACTTCCTTCTTCTTCTTCTTAGGAACTGGAGGTGTGTTCAAGAGAATAGCTCTGATATCTCTAGTAAGCAACGGGGGAGGGTTGTGTCGATCAACACAACGTTTTTGGGACATAATCGGTTTGATTCGATTGTTCAGTTTTGGTGCGGTTTAGGAAATGAAACCCTAGGATTGTGTTTTTATAAACGAGTAGCCGTAATTGTCGTGGGAAATCAAAAGTTTAGAGAGGTTTTCATAAGTTTTTGAGAGAGAATGAGAGAGATTGAGGGTGTTTTGTCGTTCTTTGTGGTTGATTAGAGTTTGTTAGTGTTTTCAAGAGGAAAATGGTTAGAGATTAGACTCGTGGTGGTCATGAGCCTCTGATTTTTGTGGGTTCCTCATGGTTTCGTGTTCTTTCAATCCATTGTCGAGGTGAGTGCATGATCGTAAGCTTATCTAAGCCATTAGCAGGTTCGGTGATCGATTGATGTGGTTTCGTGATGGAATGTTGAGTGGAATTGTGATTTCCTGTGTTTTGAGTTGTTTGTGTGTGATGAGGCTTGAGTTTTGGGCGTAGGGATCGACTATGTGTCGCCAGAATGAGCCATGAAAGGAGAGGCTTGTTCTATGAATTCTGCAGCCTGTGTGTCGATCGACACCTAGTGGTAGTGTCGATCGACACTATTGTTGTGTGAGCTTTGATCGACACCTAGAGTTAGTGTCGATCGACATCATTTTTGTTCGAGTGTCGATCAACACCTAGTGGTAGTGTCAATTGACACCATTGTTAGCTGAGTGACGATCGATACCTAGTGGTAGTGTCGATCGACACTAGTGCGATTCCTGTGTTGAACGTATTAATTTGTATTATCTTGCTTGTTTGTGGTTTGTGTGTATACGAGATGACCGTTTCACTAAGTATTTGTTAAATACTTACGCAACTCTTTTTCCATGTGTTGAAGGTAAAGGAAAAGTGTGATTGCAGAATCATGGCGTAGAAAGAGGATGATTAGGATGTTTTATGAGTTTGTTTTTTAGTAGAACATGGTGTTTTGGTTACTAGAAATGCTAAGTTGTTTTATGGAATTTTGGAATTGATTTTCGTGAGTTTATTTGATTATTGGATTTACGTTCTTCCGCTGGTTTGCTGTTTGGAAATAATTGTTGATAATTAATAAATATGAGATTATTAATTCGAATTATTTAATTTTTTTTAAAAAAACTTGGTTGTTTAATTTATACATGGTCGTAGGGTCAACAACAGCTATAACACCCAGCCGTTGGGCCATCGACGTTTATACTTGGTCTTGGAGTTATTTTCGTGGTGTTTATACCCGACCATAGGGTACAACGGCGTTTACTCTGTCATAGAGTCATCGGTGGAAGATATATCATCATCGTGGTAAAATATCCATTGTTTTCATAGTCGGATCAACATCGTATATGTCGTAATCATCGACTTAACCATCTTCATTGTCAACAAGATCATGTGAGCACACTAGTAGCATGGACATTGGATAACTCACGGTTAAGAAAAATAAGTGAAATCAATTCACCAAAACACAAGTTTTCATCGTAATTCTTGTGCTACAAGAAACCAGCATCTGCTAGTAGAAATTAACGTGACCAATAATTGACCCAACCACCAACGTAACAACATATCACGTTTCTTCTCCTTTTTTTTTTCTTCCTTTTTTTTCTCTTTTTTTTTCTTTTCTTTCTCTTCTCAATCGATCCAAACCAATTGTAAACAAAACCAAACAAACTTCTAAGAATATTCCAATGATCAGAGATCCAAGGAAACAAGTCAAAGAAAGAAGTTGAAATCGATAAAAATAACATAGAACATTTTTTAAAAAAAAATAGCGGAAGCAAATGGAAATCTAAAACTCATAGGAATTGGATCTACACTTTGATACCATGATATATTTTGAAGGAAACCTTAGTAGTAAAATAGTTTCTCTCAATTTTATTCATTAGACAATAGGTTTATTTATACAAGAACAAAACTTGTCTAACAAGTTCTTTACATATATGAAAGAGAAAATCTTCCTTATACACAAATATTAACTTTCCTAATATATGTTAGGAAATATATTCAAGAGAGATCTCGTAATCCTCGAGATCTTCTAACAATAGTACAAACAATGATAAAATATGATAGTACGATAAAAAAACAGTGATATTATTTGTTGTAATGTCTCTTTATTGATTGGTTACACGAAAAATATATAAATTATAATGCACTTGTAATGATGTGTTACAAGCTACCATTCAAAACCAATATGTTTAACGTGGTTTTGATGGACATTTTACATTTTTTAGAAGTGGAGCATAATGTAACATCCCTATCCCGGGCCCTCAAAATTAATGGACTTTAACCCGGTCCAATATGCAAATGCAAAGCCCATTTGCATTAAAACCCAATGAAAACCCAAGAGAAAACTCTAACCTAGTGTTCATCTCTCCTTCTCTCTATAAATAGAGAGTGTTATGGGATTGGGAGAGAGCAAGGTGGTGGCAGCAGTGAACCCTTGCCAGAATCTCTATAGAGCCGCCGCAAGAGATGTGATGCACCATCATGTCCGAGAAGCCGCCACCGTGTCTAAGAAGGAATATAGGCAGTTCTGTCCCGTTTTCATGGAGTAGAAACGGGCATGAAGATCAGATCGGATCGGAGTGAAACTGTATGGGTAAGTTCTCCTCTCTGATCTTGATGTGAGGAAAATCCGTTTGTCAATCAGATATGTATTCTGAGAGTTATGGTTGCTTTCCCGAGACGCATAGTTGCAGAATCGGATCTGTGAGCAGTGCACTTCGAGGGCGTTTTCCTGTCGAACCAGAAGGATTCATGAGACAATCTACATATCACCAAAAAGCCCTTTTTGTCTAGTTTCCAGAACCGATTGCAGATCTAGAATCTGATATATGTAGCTTCCTTTATCGCTTTTCTAACGTCGTGTGTTCAAGGTAACTCTCAAACTCTAATGGTTCGGTTTGGGTGAACAGACTGGTCCGGTTTGGGTTAACCGGTTTGGTTCGGTTCAGTTTAGCTAATCAGATGGCTCAATTTGGTTTAGCTATCCGGGTTGGTTTAGCTAACCGAGTCGATTCGGTTTGGTTTAGCTAACTCTATCGTTTATTTCAAGCTTAGTTTAACCATCGCCGAGATCTGAGTTGGTTACTTTTGTGATTGGATTTCAGCTCGGCGCAGGCTAAGCATGTGGTAGATCCAGCCAATGCAAGTCATTTCACGACGGGAGCATCAGGTATAATAAGGTGAGGATAAGTTTTGTATTCCCTTGGGCTCATTTTTGCAAGTTGAGTATGTAGGCTTGTCCAGGTTTGTTCTAGAATGTGGAATGATAATAGCTAGAGCTTGGTTCCTAAGGTGGTTGTGTGGTGCATGTAGAATCGTTAGGTTGCTTAGTATTTTGGTTGGTTTGGTTGTCGGGTTGCACCAGTCTGGTTGATAGGCGACTTGTGGAATCTATATATGATATCTATTAAGGTGTTTGATCCTCTCGCTTATGGAATATCGTGGTTTAGGGATCTCTGGGTTTATCTATTGAGGTGTTGGATCATCGACTATATATGTGGAATTTGTGCGGGTTGCACTAAGGGAGGCGTAAGCTAACTGGTGGTGTGATTTGGTTTAGGTACTAACTATAGTAATAATTATTCCGTATAATAGTTATGGGCTCTATTTGTATATATGCTTGCTTGTTGAGTATGATCTCGATGGATTGTGTGGCGTTAGCCCACCTTCACTAAATAATTCTCCACCCATCTCTTTTAGTTGTCTTTCAGGTATAAATGATATGTCTGATGAATCGGGTCGGATCGGAATAGTCGTTGTGGATAAATACCCAAGGATCCGGATGTTACACATAGGTTCGGCAGAGAATTGGAAAATCCGTGAGCTTTTTGTTTAGGCAATTTTCCAACTTTATTTTTGCCATTCTATAATTTCAGCAATAACGGAATTGGAAATCTTACTCAACAACGCACTTCTTTAATAACCGTTTGACGTGTAAAGTAGGTCCCACAAAAAAAAAGACTTCCAATTGAAATAAAACTTCCTAATCGTGGTCCGCGCACTACACAATCCCAATCTCTCTCTTCTTCTTCTTCTTCCACAATCATCAATGGCTTCTTGCGTGACCGGAACAGAGGCGGCGATTCGAGCTTTAGCATGTCGAGACGGAGTCGCAGCTTCTCATCTGAAGCTAATATCAGTCTTTGTCATCTTCCTCACAAGCGTTCTCGGGATTTCCGCGCCGGTTCTCCTCGCTCGTTACTTCCATGGAAAACCTCTCTACGATAAAGCGGTTCTAATCGTAAAGTGTTTCGCCGCCGGAGTTATTCTCTCCACGTCGCTAGTCCACGTCTTGCCGGAGGCTTTCGAATCTCTCGCCGATTGCCAGGTGTCCTCACGACATCCCTGGAGAGACTTTCCGTTCGCCGGTCTTGTGACATTGATCGGAGCAATCACGGCGTTGTTGGTTGATTTAACGGCGAGCGAACATATGGGACACGGCGGTGGTGGTGGTGGAGCGACGGAGTATATGCCGATGACGGCGACGGTTGGGGGGTTAGAGATGAAGGAAGGGAAGTTTGGGGCTGATTTGGAAATACAAGAAAGTAGTGAGGAGGAAATAGTGAAGATGAAACAAAGATTAGTGTCACAAGTGCTTGAGATTGGGATTATATTTCATTCGGTCATAATTGGAGTAACTATGGGAATGTCACAAAATCAGTGTACCATTAGACCTTTGATCGCTGCTCTTTCTTTTCACCAGATTTTCGAGGGATTGGGTCTTGGTGGTTGCATCGCTCAGGTCAGCTTCTTTTCTTGTTTTTTACCTGAATTGGTATTGCATATTGAATTTTTTAGAGTTGAAATTGTTAGGGGAATAGTAAACGTGATGAAAAGTCTGCGTTCGTGCTACTTCTGACTTGTCAAATGATAATAATTCAAAAACAAACCTTTGAACAAGTATAGTCAAACATTTTTGCATATTAATGTCAACATTCTTACACATATATTTTTTTTTTGGTAAAAAACATTCTTACACATATTTATTCCAGCTTAGCCGACTCAAACCGAAAGTAAAATAAACCACAGAATTTGGTTTACATATATCAGAAACCAAAGATTTGAACTACAACCAAATCATAACATGTAGCATAATGGTTTGTGTCAGTGTCTTCTTTGTGCTTTTCTTTAGCATACTTTTAAGAATAACTTAGGATTGAGCAATGGTATGGTTTTTTTTTCTTTTTTCTTTTTTTTTTCCAGGCAGGATTTAAGGCAGGAACAGTAGTGTATATGTGCTTCATGTTTGCAATAACTACGCCTCTTGGGATTGTACTAGGGATGATGATTTTTGCAGCAACGGGTTACGATGATCAGAATCCGAACGCATTGATAATGGAGGGATTATTAGGCTCACTATCATCAGGGATTCTAATATATATGGCCTTAGTCGACCTAATTGCATTGGATTTCTTCCATAACAAAATGTTGACGACAGCCGATGAATCGGGGTCTCGGCTAAAAAAGCTGTGTTTTGTGGCTTTGGTTTTCGGTTCTGCTTCTATGTCACTGCTTGCTCTATGGGCTTAAAGCAAAAGGAAGTTTTATCTATATATATACCAACTTGTGATTGCTAATTTGGCCATAGGAAATGTTATGAATATATACTTGAAGTTGGTTACTTTATATAAGTATACATAATCTGCTTTTAACTTTAACTTGTGTTTCAACTTTGAAGTGGATAATCTTAGGGGTGGGCGTTCGGATACCCATTCGGGCATGGTTCGGGTAATTCGGATTTTCGGTTTTTGGGATAATGACTTATAAGAACCATTCGGGTATATTATATTTTTCGGTTCGGGATCAGTTATATGAGATCGGGTTTGGATCAGTTTTTTGTACTGTTTGTTCAGTTTTTTGTACTATTTGTGAGATCGAATAATGACCCAAACTATTCTCGGATCGGTAATATCTGATCTAAAACCAAAGTAGTAATATACCTATTAGTCTAAGAAAAGTTTAAAACTCAAGTGATTCTTCATAAAAACTTAAGTAAACGTAGGGATTTGTAACCCTAACACGATGCACCTCCACATATTTCCCCAATTAAGATTCAAACAAGTTCCAAAGTTTTATTCACGCCTCGAGTTCTTTTTAGGGTATGATCCTTTTGAAGATCAATACAAAGTGCTTGCCATTGATGGTACTTAGTATTAGAGATCGGAACACAGGGTTGTGATATTGGGAGGAGGAGGAGGTTGGAACGACATTACATGTGTCACATGTCCTCACATTGTTTAAACTTCGGGGATGTATATGAATTTGAATCAACATGGAATTTGAAAATTACAGATATTTCATTTCTTAAATTTTTTTTTTTCATTTCTTGAATTTCATTCATCAACTGTAAGTATATTTACACATTACTTCTGCAAATCCAAGATCTAACTTCTCTGCTAAAAGCAAAACTCTAACCTATACAAGCACTTACTGTATTGATCTTCATTCTGTTAAATCTAACATGATTTTTCTTCAAACGTAGTAAACCATTCCAACTTCAAGTAGAGAAGTATGAGGCACATTAAGCACAACATCTGTTCCTCTGCAATTCGTGCTCATAAACGCAAACACAACATTCACTGCTAATTTCTTCAACACCGAAGAAGATTGCTTCGCTTTTGCATACGAATGTCCCAATATATACGCTACTCCTGCTTCTCTCGCTTCCATTATCTCCAAAGTTTCTTCCTTTCTCATCCTCGTCACATTCGACCCTTCTTCTTCTTCAACGAATTTGATTATAGCCGAGACTAACCGGCTTTCGAAATCATACATTTCTCTCGGAACGTCTCTGTATCCATACCTAACGACACTTCTAAACATTCCGTACTCCTTAGGCCCCACTCTGCTTATCACAAACCTCTCTTCTTCTTCAATGTACGGTACCTGAACCGATTTCACACATACAAACACTAGGATCCGGTGAAATGCAGGCAAATTCGTGACAAAATGCCCGAAAACAGCCGGAACTCCTGTGACAAGATTCGTGTAGACAAGTCCGATCCCCGGAACTCTCACCATTCCGATACTCGGTCCCAGAGAGACTATCCTGTCCATGGAGACCTTGTTCTCAACGTCGAATTCATGTTTCTTTGTAGTTACGTAGTTCCAGATGTACATGACAGCCATAAATGTCAAGGAGAGGAGAATTGGGATCCAACCTCCTTCAGGTATTTTGTAGGCGCATGCCGAGAAATAGACAAGCTCGATGGAACCGAAACAGAGCAAGAAAGCTATAACCGTAATCGTTCTCTGCTTCCAGACGACCGTCATCACTAAAGCCATCAAACATGTAGTCACAAGCATCACAGAGGTCACAGCAAGTCCGTACGCGTGGCCGATCATGTTAGTATCTCTTAACCCGATTGTAACGGCCAGGCAAAGGCACATCAACATCCAGTTAACTTCAGGGATATAGATTTGTCCATGGATTTTGCTTGAAGTGTGAATGATCTTGACCCGAGGAAAGCAGTCAAGCGCACAGCATTGACTTATGATTGAAAATGTTGCGGATATGACAGCTTGGCTTCCAACAACGGCTGCAAATGTAGCCACAATGAACACCGGCCAGAACACAGGCTCTGCAGATTAATCCAAGATCAAAGTTATAATCCCATTCAACGTCTCTGACTAAAGAAGAAGAAGAAGAAGAAGAAGAAGAAGAAGAAGAAGAAGTTGTTTTACCGGGTATGGCCTTGTAGAAGCTCCTCTGGATGTCTTCATGGTGTTTAGAGAGATATGCAGCCTCGCCCATGTACGCAAGAATCAAACACGGGTATACGAAGAAGGAGAAAGCCACCTTGATGGAGAGAGAAGAGAAGTGGCCTAAGTCAGCAAACATGGTCTCAACACCTGTGGAGGAGAAACAAGAGAATATGTTACTATATTAGACTAAAAGAAGATAAACTTTGAAAGAAGAAGTTAGTCATACCAGTGACTGAAAGAACAACTCCTCCAAGTGAAACCCACCCTTGTACGCCAGTGCTTCTGAGGAACTTATACATGTAAACGGGCGAAAGCGCAGAGACAATATGCGGGTTCCATTTTATAGAGTTGTAAACTCCAATGCTGCTAATTGAGAGAAGCCAAGCAGTGGAGACTGGAGCGAAAATGAAGGCCACTATGTGCGTACCATATCGCTGGACTGAGAATATCGCCACCAAGATGACACATGAGATGATCACTACGTAATCTGCAAATTGGACGAACGTTGATTAGCTTTTAGGGATACATATATTTCCAAAGGAAGCAGACAGATTCAGGCGTACTCTCGTGTAGTTGGGGAATCTTGAGCTTGACTCCGGAAACAGCTGAAAGAACTGCAAGAACCAAATGTTTGAGAAACGGTGTTTTCATCTTAAGTAAAGAAGAAGAGGAAAATCCACCTGAGATTGTTGGAGTGAGGACACTATCACCAATGGCCATACATGTCCCTAGGAGCACAAAGATGAACAAACACTTTTGCGATTTCGGGTGTTTCTCAAAGAATGATTTAACCGCTGCGCTTTGCCGAGTCTCTCCCGTGCTTCCCGTGGCATAATTTGATAACTTCTCATCCATTTCTTGATGGTTTGGTAAAACACTTAGCTTAGCATATCTGCAGAGAAGCGAGTACAACGCAAATGTGCCACCTTCAAAAACACACGCGATTGATCAACATCCCCGATCAAACCGGTCATGTTTGAGAAAAGAAAAGGCTTAAACTTTATTACCTTCGCCATTATCATCTGCAGAGAGAACAATGAAAACGTATTTGAAGAGAGCAATGAGTGTGATAGTCCAGAAGATGAAAGAGAAGACTCCAAATATCTCTTCATCGTTTTCATGGAGACTTAGCTTCCCAGAGAAAGTGGTTTTGTAAACATAGAGAGGCGAAGTGCTAAGATCACCATAGATCACTCCAAGGCTCTGGTAAGCCAAAGTCAGAACATTGGCACAAGACACAGTCTTCAATTGCTGAAACATTTTCAAAAAAGATTAGTCACAAGATTTAAGTGTGTAGAAAAAACATTGAATAACAAATTTTATTTTTTATACCCCAGTTTCCATCAAGTATGACCTAAATTTAACCAGAAAACCAAATTGCATAAACTTTTATCAATTACAAGTAAACTACAAAACCAAACACTCTTAAGAAGAAATTTGGAGTTTTCTCATCTAACTCATCTCTTTCCTAAAAAATACTGACTTTATATTGCAAAACAAAATCTCCTGCCAAATTACATTTACATTAATAATTACAAGTTTCAATTTCACAAGTTAATCATTACTTGTGAATTTCACAATTTATCTAATTTCACCAAACATGAAAAGCGTTCACGTCTGATTTTTTTTTTTTTTTTTTTGGGTAAAGACCAAAGTCGATATGGTTTAGCAGAGGACCTACCTGTCCTACTTGGGAAACAATCCAAAAATCAAAAAAAAAAGCTAAGAAAAAACATTTAAAACCCATAACTTTCACTTGTTCTTCTTCACATACGAAAACCCAATCTCGACCTCATACATTCTCAGTGAAATTTGCATTGTCACCCGAAATAAAAAAACCCAGAATGAAAAATAGTTTTTAAGAAAAACCCATTCCAAGAAGACAAAACAGAACAGATTGTCTTAATGAACAAAAAAGAGTCAACCAAAGAATAGAGACAGATAGTGAAAAACAGAGAGATTTTGGGCTCAATGAGAAACTGACCTGGTGAGAAATTCCCTGTTCGGCTAAATTGGGTGATTGGTTCATGGCAATAGCAAACTTGTAATTGTTTTCTGGGGAGAGAGAGAGAGAGAGAAAACAGAGATAATATAATAATGTGAAGAGAGAGAGAGAGAGGTGTGTTTTTGGTGCAAAGGAGAGACTTTGCAGGTTTTTCATTTAATGATTTCTTCTTTCTCCCTTTTTTTTCTTTTCTTATTTCAAAATAAAAACAACTTTCTATATTTATTATCATTTCCCTTTTCTTTAATATTTCAAAATTATTATTTTGTTATTTCTCTCAATAGTACTAATTCTTTTTTTTTCTTTTTTTTTTTTGTCACGGGCAATAATACTAATTCTTAAATGGGGTCTTTTCAATTATATTTATTAGACTATATTTAATCTATCGCGAGGATTAATTGATTTATAGTAAATAATTATGGCTTAAAATATTTTAGAAAAAAACATATCATATTTTTAATTTAAACCCTATATTCTTAATTCAAATCATAACTTCGATAGTGTAATGTTTTGACAAAAAAAAAAAACTTAGATAATATAATATTTCAAATTATAGGTTCATATGTAATTTGAAAAATATAGTTTCATAACTCATATAGTTTGAAGAAATTGGAAATTACTAAAGTATACATACTTGATATATATAAATATGATTTAAATCATTAAACAATTTCATATAACAACTAAACCATTCGACATGTTTTGACGATCCTTCTTTGATGCTATTTCGTAAACTAAACATACCACTAACTAAATTTTTTTTATCTTTATTTTATGCTTGTTTATTTTCCATTTTAATTTCTTCATTTTTGAGTAACTAACAATTTTGGTATTGGAAAATTTACATATTTAAATAATTGACATGTGTCACAATCTAAACAACTACTTAATATGTGTCGCGATCTCGTGAGTTACAATTATAATAACTCTCCTTTATATATTGTTTATTTTCTATTTTAATTTCTTCCTTTTTGAGTAACTAACAATTTTGGTATTGGAAAATTTACATATTTAAATAATTGACATATGTCACAATATAAACGACTACTTAATACGTGTCGCGATCTCGTGTGTTACAATTTTAAGAACTCTCCTTTATATATTGTTTATTTTCCATTTTAATTTCCTCCTTTTTGAGTAAATAACAATTTTGGTATTGGAAAATTTATATATTTAAATAATTGACATGTGTCATAATCTAAACGACTACTTAACACGTGTCGCGATCTCGTGAGTTACAATTATAAGAATTCTCCTTTATATAATAAGATACTCGACAATACAAAATAACTATGTTACAAATACAATTGCTATTTTTATAACCTTTTTGTTGGATTAATTTCTCATCTAGTTATTTTATTGAAGAATTTTTTTAAAGCATTTTTTGAAATTAATTTAATTTAGGTATTTATGATATATTATGATAAGGGAAAATTGGCTCAATAGCACCAAAAAATTTTTTTAAGTTAAATGCATATCAAAACTTCGCTATTATAGATTTTCTTATTTATGTTAAATATATTGCAATAAAATCTTACGACAGGTTTAATTATAGGAATAATCAAATCACATATTCTCTTTTTAACGCCAACTTAGATGATGTTTTAGAGCAATTCTCAAATATATCACCATTTTTTGAAAAATTCCAAAAATACCATTTTTTGTTCAAAGTTCTTAAAATACCAAAAAATTCAAATGAAATTTCAACATTCAAAACTAAACTCTAAACCCCAAACCCAAACCCTAAACTCCAAACCCTACCCCCTAAAAAATAGGATGATTCTAAAAAATGCCACCATTTTTTGAAAAGTTCCCAAAATACCATATTACAATGAAGTTTTAACATTTAAAACTCAACCCTAAACCCTAAACCCTAAACTCAAACCCTACTCCCTAAAACTATACCATAATTTGGGAATAGTTAACCCAAACCCAAAAATTTTAAATACAAATCTATTGAAAATCAATATTTGTATTTGTGGTATTTTTTGAACTATTGAAAAATGGTATTTTTTAGAAGTTTTCAAAAAATGGTTGCATATTAGGGAATTCTTCAAAAAAACTATACCCTAATTTGAGAATAGTTAACCAAAATCCAAAAATTTCAACTACAAATCCATTAAAATCAATTTTTTATTTGTGGTATTTTTGGAACTTTTTAAAAAAATTGTGGTATTCTAGGGAATTTCTCATTTTTACTTTTATTTTTATTTTTAATTTAAAAATATATTTTAATTAAAATTTAAAAATAAAATTTAAAGCATTTTCGTTTAAAAATGTTATTTTAATATAGAAAAAGTTATTTTTCAAAGTTTCAAAAAGAAGGGTTAGTATTAAAAACAAAAAAGATTATGAGAATATTTTTACAAATTTCCTCATTTATTAATCTAACTGGGATTTAAATAATCATAATTACCTGTAAAATTTACTTTTTTATACAAGAGAAATTTTGAGTTATTGCACTTTTCCAATGCCACTTTTCAAATATGCCGCTGTTTGAAAATCCTTATAATTATGCCACTATTTTTTTTAATATTCTCAGTTTACTTTTATTTTTTAGAAGATTTCAGATCTTATAACATAGATTTTTTAGAGAGAAATTTGAAATCGTCGATGATTTCGTCGATTTTGAGATCGTAGATTATGAGAGCTCGATACTGTGAAGGCAATGATCGTCGTTGATTTCGTGGTCGATTTGGTTAATCCTATATTCGTTGATTTTGAGAGAGATATAGAGCTTTCGTCATATCCAATTCGAAACGTCATCTCGAATCTGATGAACCATCGTCTATAAAGATCTCAAAGCAAATTCAAACACAAATGACCGTAATTTTTCGAGTTTGGGTTAACTATTATGCATTTAGGGTATAGATTTTTGAGGGGGGATGGGTAGGGTTTTGTCTTTACATTATACAACTATTAAAAAAATCATAAAAAACTGTTAAAAATTATAATTTTTTTAAAAAGTTTAGTAGAACTGTTAAAAAAACCTTATAAAACTATTTAAAAGCCGTGTAAAATTGTTTATAATGTTTTTGAAAAGTTTTATAAGGATTTTTAAAGTTTTATAAAGTTTTTTAACAATCTTATAAAATCTTATAAACCTTTTAAAAAATTATACAAAGCTTATAAAAATCTTATAAACCTTATAAAAATCTCATAAACCTTTTAAAAACCTTATAAATTATTTAACTGTTTAGTTTTTAATGACATGTAAAAGTCTTATAAAACTGTTTGAAAACTTTTTAAAAATGAGAAAACTCTAAAAATAACCAAAACCCAGATTTGACGAAAAAAGTAATCAAAACTCAGATCTAAACCAAAAAAGTAATCAAAACTCAGATCTGAACCAAAATCGAATCAAAAACTCAAATTTGTAACCAAAATCGAATCAAAAGCTTAGATTCGTAACCAATATCGAATCTAAGAAACAAAATTCATAGAATAACCTCTTCTTCTTTTTCGTCTTCGTCTTCTTCTTCTTCTTCTTCTTCTTCTTCGTCGTCTTCTTCTTCTTCCACAGAGATTTACGTTGATGAGAGAAAATCGGAAATCCTAGGTCTATGCTCGATGCGATTGTGTTCCATAGAGTGAAAGAGAGAATCTAAAACCTTAGATCTATAACCAAAATCGGATTTGCAATTTCAGAGAAAAGAATTTTGTGAGAGAGAGAATTTTGAAACTGTGAACGTGAAAGTGAAGAAAAAAGAAAGCTGAGATCTGTTTTTTTTCCCCTTCAATTAGGGGCAAAATTGTAATTTGACCAGTGAACAGTGGCACGCTCGTAATGATTCTGTGAACAGTGGCATCTTTGATTAAAATTTTGCCAAGTGTGGCATATTTGTAATTGCCCCTTTATACAAAAACTAGGATATTACCAAAAAACGAACAATTCTTGGGTTCACCCACCCCTAGGGGTGAACCTTTCTCATTCACCTCCTTTTTTATTAACCTATCAAAATTGATTTGTAGGAACCACCAATTTAATTAAATCATAAACTACATCAAACAAATTAAAATAATTAATAATTTATTAATACTATATTATCTAACTAAACAAACTAGATAAATCCTAAACCCCAAAACTATACTCTAATTTTGGAATAGTTAACCCAAAAAAAAATTTCAAACCCCAAAGCTATACTCTAATTTGGGAATAGTTAATCCAAAATAAATCCTAAACCCAAACTCAAATCCTAAACCCCAAAACTATACCCTAATTTAGGAATAGTTAACCGAAACCTAAAAATTTAAACTACAAATCCATTGATACTCAATTTTTGTAGTTAAAACTTTTGGGTTTGGGTTAACTAATTCCAAATTATAGTATAATTTTAGGGGGTAAAGTTTGGATTTAGGGTTTAGGAATTTCTCTAATATCAATTATTTTTAATTGTTTAGTTAGATAATAGAGTATTAATTTTTTTAATTTGTTTGATGTAGTAAATAAATTTTTTAATTGGTGGTCCCTACAACTTTATTTTGATTGGTTAATAGAAATGAGGTGAATGAGAGAGCTTCACCCCTAGGGGTGAGCCCAAGAATTGTTCCCAAAAAAATAAGTGCTTAATTGATTCATCTAGTTGGGATTACAATTTTATTTAATTTAATGGCAAATTTCAGATTTTCAGTTTTTTATTTAAGATAAAGTGACATTAACATTTAATTATTTGTGTATATAGACTAATATCTCTTATATATAAAGTAATGGTATTAGATAACTTTCAAATACATGAAAATACGGTCTAAAAATATATATCTATTGTTATAATTTTTTATTAATAACTATAAAATACTCAAATAATTTTAAATGTACTATTTTTAGTCATTCATTCACTCATTTTTGTTTTTTCTCTTTAATTATAAATTTTTGTAATTATAAGTAACAATATATATATACTTAAACATGAATTAAATGAAACTTAAAACTAAAATTAATTGTATTAAAAAAAATTGTTTATGTGGACACCTTAGATGGAGAGACGATTTTGCTATTATATATATAGACTAGGTCTTTCCCCGCGTTATACGCGAGATTTTTGGTGAACTTCTGATTTTATTTCTTAATTTATTTGTTATTTATGCGTCTGTGTTGTTGGTTTATTAATTTGGAAGTTTGTTATATCTTCAAATTTGGTTGATTTATTTTGTTTTTTGTTTTGGAGGTATGTTCATTTTTGTTGCAATTTTTTTTATTGTCGTATGTTTCTGAGAAAGTAAATAGGTTATCATTAGAAAAGTACTCTCATTATATTATCTTATGGTATAATATCTTGGAACTATATTATCGATTTTGCTATTCGTGTTTGATTTTGCATATAAAAATAATGGTATTTGTTAACAATTTTATTCGAAGATTATTTTGTAATGAGAATTGTAAAACATTAGAATTTAACTCGAGAATGAAACTAAGAAAGAGAATGTGTGAGCCCACAAATTAGGAAACATATAGCGGTGGAAGGTTGTTTGAAAATGAATGAGAATGATATAGTGAAGATTAATATGTCAAATGTCGTTTATTCTCCTCTCCTGTTGTGCGGTGTTTGTTTAGCAACCGTCGTGTAAAATTTTTGGTTGTATCTTCCGATATCTTTTATAGATTTGTCAAAGTAAATCCTTATTGTTGGTAACGATTCGAGGGATAATTTTTTCCAATTTAATTTTAATTTGTCAAACTTAAGTATGTATAAGTATAAAATATGTGTTATTCACGTATATACATTTCTTATCTTTTCGGTTGGTGCTTTATGATCAACTTTTCTCAAATGCCAGAATTCTTTTTCGAAATATTTTGTTCTCTCCGAACAATCTATATAATTTTTTTTTTTTGTTTCTCTCCTAATTTACTCTACCCAAAATATCAAACAAATTGATAAATAACATATACGGATATAAATAATTTGTAATTAATTATTTAAATTTACTTGGATTCTTTTTGTTTGAAGTTGTTTCGTTTTAGGATCAATGTGATTGTATGGTTTGAATAATTTATATCCGTATATGTTATTTATCAATTTGTTTGATATTTTGGGTTGAATTACATGGTAGTGTTTGTGATTTTGTAATTATTTTTTTTAGTAAATTATGCATTTAAAAAGACCTCAAATTTGGTAGATATGTATAATAATACCTCAAAATAAAGTTTAGAAGGTGTTATTCAATAATGGACTGAATATTAATCTTTAAGATTTGAATTTGATATATTTTTAAAAATTTATGTGCCCGTATACTATCTTTAAGATTAGATTTGAGAACGATCGCTTTCCTTTAATCCAACCAAGAGATTACACATAATGATTTCAACCAACTGCATCATCGTTTGTGTTGTTTTAATTTCTTTACACATCTGAAGGAAGAAGGGAAAAGTTTAAGAATTTAACTTTAATTCCTTCGCAAATAGAAACAAATCACATGAATTTTCGCTACAACTGAGAAAACCAGAGACCATGAAACATCAAAAACAATATAAAGCAATAAAATCGAGAAATTTCATCTCCAGCCTTACCTAGATTAACCCCGGCGGATATGAGTGGTGTGGAGTGGAGGAAGACAATAGCTTGTTTAGGAGAAGAGGTAGGTTAAGAGGATTTGAGTTTGTGGAGTGGAGAAAGTTGGTGCTATATATACAGGATTGGGTTGCCGTGGGAATGATGGAGCCATAATGCCGAATTGAAGTATCGTCACTGTAGTAATTGCGAAGGAGGCGAATCGTGTTCTCGGTTTGAAGCTTCTGTAACGGTGACTTTAGGTTTGTGGAAGGTTAGGCGTCAACTTTAGAGTTGTCGAGTGCAGGGAAGAAGAATGATGGAATTGGGCTAATTTGAGAGACACAATTGTATTGGGCTGGACCTAATTAAATTTAATTTGAGAGACAATTGTATATGATAAAAATATATATACTCGGGTGTTTTGATGACATGTCGAAATTAAAGGATCTAATTGGTGGAATGTATTCCAGAACGTATGTGATTTGTCAATTTCATTGGTTGAATTCAAATTTTGTTTGCCTATGTAGGACCTCTTAGAAGCCACAAAATCAGCTCTTTTTATATAAAGGAGATTTTTTCAAGTAATTAAATGCACATAAAACCCAAAATCAAAGAAAACAGGAAAACAAATTAAAAGAAAATTTCTAAAATTAATTGATAATGATTCAATTTTTTTTTTAATCACGTAATTGATTTGAAAAAAATTTAGAAAACAGCATATTAACTTAGTTGACATATCTTTTATTTCAATTATAGTTTCAAATTTAGGAAACAATAGATTTGATTATTTCATAACACTGCTTAGATTGGTTAATAAATAGTCAAGTTTTTATTTTTATAGATGCTAAGTGATATATCTATATTAGTTTTATAGTTACCAAAATTTGGTATTGTTTTATCTATGTATAATAAGATGATGTATTACAAATCTCTTATATATTGTTAGGAAAGTGATTTTTATGAGGTTGCTTATATGTCAATCCCATAATTATTCTCACCAAATAAATTATGACATGGCTAATGATTTATTATGACAAGGCAATAAACTAATGAATTTAGTAACAAACTTCCGTAAATTTACTTTGATTTGTCATTCTCATTTATTATCTACTATTAAACAAAACTAATTCTCTAATATCACAAATAAATGTAATTATCCAGAAAACAAATTACTCAAAATTTAGAAAAATTCCCTAGGATGCCATCAATTTTTGAAAAATACCACATCAATATAATAATAAAAATTTATTTTGTTTATAACATAAAAGCAGCTCAAGTTAATGCCAAATTATTTACTTTTAAAATGAATGTGAAATATTTAGTTACATGAATATAATAACATAATTAAAAAAATTTTTCATTTTATTATCAATGTCGATTTCATTTATGGAAAATTTGATATCTAAAAAATCTTCCAAGAAAATCTCCTTTGAAATATAAAGATTGTCTTTTCAGATTTAGATTACAATATTCTTTTATTCTCATTGTAAGATAAAAATGTAAATGACACAATAAAAAAACACAAAATTATTATGAAAAATAGAGGCAAATGAAATTATAAAGATTCTCTGTATTAAAAAAATATCGACTCCATTAGTGAAAACTCATTCTATGTATTATTAGGGAATCCATTTTTGTGAGGTTGCTTACATGGCTTAGAATTTATTATGCCATTGCAATAAACTAATGAATTTGGTAACAAACTTCCATAAAATTACTTTGATTTGCCATTCTCATTTATTATCTACTACTAAACAAAACTAATTCTCTAATATCACAAATAAATGTAATTCTCCAGAAAAAAATTACTCAAAATTAACC
The DNA here is from genome assembly GCA_963576765.1 of Draba incana. Lineage (NCBI taxonomy): Eukaryota > Viridiplantae > Streptophyta > Magnoliopsida > Brassicales > Brassicaceae > Draba > Draba incana. The sequence continues at coordinate 26,655,802 of OY755202.1, forward strand.
CTATCAATATAATAATAAAACAATTATTTCGATTAGAAAATAAAAGCAGCTCAAGTTAATGTCAAATTATTTACTTTTAAAACGAATGTGAAATATTTAGTTACATGAATATAATAAAATAATTTTTTTTTTTAATTTTATTATCAATGTCGATTTCATTTATGGAAAATATGATATCTAAAAAAACTTCCAAGAAAATATCCTTTGAAATATAAAGATTGTCTTTTAAAATTTAGATTACAATATTCTTTTATTCTCATTGGAAGATAAAAATGTAAATGACTCAATAAAAAAACACAAAATTATTATGAAAAATAGAGGCAAATGAAATTATAAAGATTCTCTATATTAAAAAAATATCGACTCCATTAGTGAACTCATTCTAATTATGAAAAAACAAAAATCTGCAACTCTTCAACATTAAAACAGTTTTAAAATTACTTAAGACCTAAATTGTGATTATTAATTGTAAAAAATGGAGACAAATGTCTAATTATATTCGATAATACGAAAAAGGAAATATAAATCAATGAAAAATAAAACACTTGCAATGAAAATTAAAATGGATCAATTAGAAGAGAAACTATACTATCCTATGTAATGAAGATTTTTTTTTTTTTTTTTTTATAGAGGAGGAATGGGAGAAATAAATAAATAAATTAAAGGATGAGTGAAAAAAACAAAATACAATTTCGTTTCGGAATCCATGCATCTAATAGGATTTGAAATATGATACATATAACTTCAGAATGAATAAACTATTTTGTTATGACATAGTAAATGTATCTAAAAATCAATAAATATATCCTCTATATATTAAAGGAGAAGTATTTTGAAACAAATTTGCTTAGGTGTCAAGCCTACAATTTTTCTCATCTTTATTATTTTTATTTAATTAATTACTTTATACTCATTACCAAACACTTTTATTTCCAAATCAATTTATTTTGAGTACTCTTAGTCTAATTGCCAAACACATTTAAATAATCCTAAACTTGCCAAAATTAAATATTTTGAAATCATAACTTACCAAAACTTTAATATTTCGAAAATTTGAGAGTTAAATCATATAATTAAATTTAAACAATAAATTAACATGTATCCAATATTTTATTAATTTTAAAAGAAAATAAAAATATTTTGATTCTTTTGAAATTCTCTGAGCATGTTAAACAATTTTCCATATATATATTTACATATTTAAAGAGATATTTAGATATATACAATATTCATTTTTTTTCTTTTAAAAGTTTGTGTGAACAACTAAAAATTTGTACTATATCTTAACAAACAATCTAATAATATATTTAGTAACTTTTGGTTTGTTCATTTTGATTTTGTATAATTTGAGTTTACTTTAAATAATTTAGGATATAATTTTTTATTGTTTTGGTTATGTTTTGGAAAAAATAGAATTCGTTTAAGGTAATTAAGTATATAATTTATATACCATTCAAATTATTATATAATTCAGTCCACAATCGAATTAATTTTATCCCATGCATAGTGCGGGTATTATTCTAGTATATATATAATATTATACCATTTAAGCAAATTTATAGATATTTATTTTTTAAGTATTATGTCGCGTATAACGCGGGAAGTCACCTAGTATAAAAATGCTATGCAAGTTAATAAATGAAATAACGATTTAGTATATTAAGTTTGATGGTATAATTTCTCAAAAAAATTGCAAAATTTTGAAAAATCGTTGTGCTCATTAAATTATGAGTTATATTTTCAGATTAAATCATAATTATAAAGCATTTCAATTATATTGTTTTTCAAAATTTTCAAGTTTTTTGTTAACAATCATATGAAGTTATGAACAATAATCATTTGCCAATGATTTATTGTAGAAGCTAGATTATGCACTAATAATTTATATGTGAATTTGGGAAATAGTCTTCAGTCCCAAGAAATGTCAATAAATCTGACAAAACTCGAGACCAAGATAACAGAAAATAAATTTATATTGATGAATAATCAAGTATACACAAGACCTTTAGCTAGAACAAGTGTGATGAGCTAAAGAGTGATTGCGTGTAAACGTAGGGAAAAAGTTAGCCATTTTGGCTCTAGAACTCGCTATTTATCGTTCCACCACCGGGAACGGACCCATAAACCTCGGACTCAGCTTATTCTCCGAGATAGAGGACCTCACAACATGGCCATTTTAGGGAAAAAGTTAGCAATTTTGGCTCTAGAACTCGCTATTTATCGTTCCACTACCGGGAACCAACCCATAAACCTTGGACTCAGCTTATTCTCCGAGATAGAGGACCTCACAACATGGCCATCTTGAGATACACTCTATCTCCGACCGCGAAATCCAACTCTCTCCTCCACTTATCGGCATAACTCCTCTGCCGATCCTGAGTCTCCTCCATGTTCAACTTCAAGACACGGATCTTCTCAGTCGTTTCCTGAACAAAAGTCGCACCAAAAATGCCCCTCTCCCCCACTTGGGTCCAGTATAAAGGTGTTCTACACGGTCTCCTATATAACGCCTCATAAGGAGTCATCTCGATACTTGCCTGAAATATGTTGTTATACACAAACTCAGCCATGCACAAGTGATCAACCCAATGACCATCCCAATCCAGAACACACATCCGTAGTAAATCGTCTAAGGTATGAATGGTCCTCTCTGACTACTCATCAGTCTGCGGATGATATGTTGTACTCATATGCAACTTAGTGCCCATCTCTGCCTGAAAGCCTCTCCAAAACTCTAAAGTAAACTTGGGATCCCTGTCTGACACAATATTAGCTTGCACTCCATGCCCCTCCCAATCTCCTTCACATATTTCTTAGCCAAAACCGCAACTCCATCGGTCTTCTAAATGGCCAGAAAATGTGCCGACTTGGTCAGACGGTCTACAATCATCCAAATAGCATCATAAGTCCTCGAGTTAGGTTATCCTACCATCAAATCCATAGTGATTATATCCCACTTCCACTCAGGAATAGGTACACTTTGTGTGTATATCCTAGCATAATCAAGTCTCGATAGTCAAAGAGTCTCCCACAACTCTTGGAAGTACCTATCATTCCAATCTATTCTGTTTCATTCACGATTAATCCATCAAGCAACATCACTTGTCATCAATTCATATATTCTGCATCATCATAGATTCAACAATCTCACAAAGTGTATTCAAGGGGCAAAAGGGATTCTCTAACCAGGATCATATCAAGTGGTATCAGAGCCACTTTATGAAGGTTGTATCAATCCTTTCATATTCTGATATGTTTCACTCGTATTTTTATTTAATCGTTTTGAGGACTGAACATTCATCGTTTCTGATAATTTTTTATTAGATCTTGTAGATCAGAACTTGAACTTTAAGAAACTGTATTAGATCTTGTGATTAGGAGAAAAACTCTTCAACTTCTTTGTGTTCAAATTATTGATGTTTTGCAGTTACAAATCTGGACTTTTCAAATTCTGATCAAAACTATTCTGAATTATCTGATTTTTCGTTAAAACGTTTTTCTCTCCAAAAAACAGTTTACTTGTTAATTTTATGTGATTTTAGGAACAATGGTGAGTCAAGATGAAGATGCAACAAGCAGCAATCTGAATAAATTGCTGATACAAGCACTCACAGCTACGCTTACGACTAAAATGGCTAAATTGATGGATGAACGTTTTGAAGCTCATGGTCTCAAAATAAACTCAGAGCCAAGCCGGGAGAATCCTAGGGAACATACTAGGAATCTTTCTGATCGAAAGTCTGCACTTAGTTACTACAGCCACTCCTCTTCTCATAATAGTCGAAGAAAACCTAGACGTGAGAGAGAAGGAAGGAACCCTCAAAGAGATAATCTAGCATGTTTGAAGTTGAAAATTCCTCCACTTCATGGTATTAATGATCCTTTCTATGATTATATATTATCATTGTGGGATCAACTTGTTACTGTTAGAAGGAAAATCAAAGATTACCCAATTGATACTTGGAGTCAAATAAAACTTCTAATGAGGAAAAGATTTGTGCCAAGCCACTACCACAGAGAACTACATTACAAATTAAGAAACTTGGTACAAGGAAACAAATCAATGGAGGAATACTATAAAGAGTTGGAAACTTTCATGCTAAGGGCTGATATCAAAGAGGATATACAGGCTACTATGTCAAGGTTCATGAGAGGTCTCAACCAAGACATTCAAGATTAGTTAGAGGTTCAACATTATGTCGAATTAGAAGAGCTACTGCATAAGGCAATTATGTTTGAGAAACAACTCAAGAGGAAGGGCTCTAAGTCTATTTTTGGTTCAGGAAAGTCTAGCTATCAAAGAGAGGACAAGGCTGGATTTCAGAAGGAGTACAAACCATTTATCAAGCCTTAAGTAGAGTTTTAGGATCCTAAAGGAAAGGCTAAGGTGGTTTCAAGAGTTAGAGATGCTAAATACTACAAATGTCAAGGTTTGGAACATTATGCTAGTGAATGCTCCAATAAGAGAATTATGGTACTTAGAGATAGTGGTGAGATAGAGTATAAAGATGAGCAGCAAGAAGAAGGGTCATCTCCAAAGGATTTAGAACCAACGCCAGAAGGAAAACTACTAGTTGCTATGAGAACTTTGAGTATAATGACCAAATCTGAAGAACAAGAGCAAAGAGAAAATCTCTTTCACTCTAGGTGCATAGTTAAGGATAAATTGTGTAGTCTGATCATAGATGGTGGAAGTTGCATTAATGTTGCTAGTGAAACCATGGTCAAGAAGCTTGGATTAGAATAATTGAAACATCCGAGGCCATACAAGCTGCAATGGTTATATGAAAGTAAAGAGCTGACAGTAAGCACTCAAGTGAAGGTTCCATTATCTATTGGGAAGTATGAGGATGAAGTCTTATGTGATGTACTGCCCATGGAAGCTAGTCATATCCTACTTGGAAGAACATGGCAATCAGATAGAAGAGTCACGCATGATGGCTTCACCAATTGCCATTCCTTCGAGTTTAAAGGAAGAAATAATGTTTTGATACCAATGGCTCCTCATGAGGTGTATTAAGATCAATTGAGCATGAAACAGAAAGCTACAACAACCACTAAACCATCCAACCTCATGATCACAAAGAGTAAGCACAAGGGAAGTGATTTTCCTAAAACTAGTCTGCTTATTGTGTTTAATGAAACTCTTGCTTGTACAACTAACCCGGAACCAGCATTGCCGAGTAAAATTGAGTTTCTATTACAGGATTTCAAGGATGTTTTTCCAGAGGATAACCCAGAGGGTTTACCACCTATTAGAGGGATTGAACATCAAATTGATTTCATGCCAGGAGCATCATTGCCTAAAAAACCAGCCTATAGAACCAACCCGGTGGAGACAAAAGAGTTAGAAAAGCAAGTAACTGAACTTATGGAAAAATGACACATCCGTGAAACCATGAGCCCATGTGATGTACCAGTCTTGCTTGTACCTGAAAAGGATAGAAGCTGGAGAATGTGTGTTGATTGCAGAGCCATCAACAACATAACAGTGAAGTATCGCCACTCTATACCTAGATTAGATGATATGCTTTATGAATTGCATGGTTTTAGCATCTTTTCTAAGGTTGATTTAAAAAGTGGTTATCATCAAATTAGGATGAAAGAGGGTGATGAATGGAAAACTGCATTTAAAACTAAACAGGGATTATATGAATGGTTAGTTATGCCATTTGGGTTAACAAATGCACCTAGTACATTCATGAGGCTAATGAATCATGTTCTTAGAGCTTATATATGTAAATTTGTTATAGTATACTTTGATGACATTCTGATCTACAGCAAGAGTCTAGAAGAGCATGTTAATCATTTGAAACTTGCTTTAGAGGTTCTTAGAACAGAAAAACTCTATGCTAATTTTAAGAAATGCACTTTTTGTACGGTTAACCTTCTGTTTCTAGGTTTTGTAATAAGTGCAGGTGGAATCAAAGTACATGAAGAAAAGATAAAGGCAATCAAAGAATGGGCAAGTCCAAAATCAGTGAGTGAAGTAAGGAGCTTTCATGGACTTGCTGGTTTCTACAGACGCTTTGTCAAGGATTTTAGCACCTTGGCAGCCCCGCTCACTGAGGTTATTAAAAAGGATGTGGGATTCAAGTGGGGGCAAGCACAAGAAGAAGCATTCCAATGCCTAAAAGAGAAGCTTACTCATGCTCCAGTTTTATCTCTTCCTGATTTTACTGAAGCTTTTGAAATTGAGTGTGATGCTTCAGGTGTAGGAATTGGGGCTGTACTAATGCAAGATAAAAAGCCAATTGCCTTTTTCAGTGAGAAGCTTGCAGGAGCTACACTAAACTATCCTACTTATGATAAGGAGCTGTATGCCTTGGTGAGAGCTTTGCAAACTTGGAAACACTATCTTTGGCCTAAGGAATTTGTGATACACACAGATCATGAGTCCTTAAAACACCTTAAGGGACAACAAAAGCTCAACAAGAGGTATGCTAGGTGGGTAGAATTCATTGAAATCTTTCCCTATGTCATCAAATACAAGAAAGGTAAGGAAAATGTTGTGGTTGATGCATTGTCAAGGAGGTATGTTTTACTTACAACCCTTGAAGCTAAATTGCTTGGTTTTGACCAATTGAAGTCTCTCTATGCAAATGATTCTGATTTTGATAAGATTTATTCATCTTGTGAGAAATTTTCTTATGGGAAATACTATCGGCATGAAGGGTTCTTATTTTATGATAATAGACTGTGTGTTCCTAATTCTTCTTTGAGAGAGTTATTTATAAGGGAAGCACATGGTGGAGGCTTAATGGGACATTTTGGAGTTGCCAAGATACTTAAGGTGATGCAAGATCATTTCCATTGGCCTAACATAAAAAGAGATGTGGAAAGAGTGTGTGAAAGATGCGCCACTTGTAAACTAGCCAAATCCAAATCTCAACCCCACGGTTTGTATAATCCTCTTCCTATTCCTTTGCATCCTTGGAATGCGATTTATATGGATTTTGTAGTAGGTTTGCCTCGGACTAGGACAGGTAAGGATTCTATCTTTGTGGTTGTGGACATATTTTCTAAGATGGCTCATTTTATTACATGTCATAAAACTGATGATGCTATTCACATTGCTAATCTATTCTTTAAGGAAATTGTACGTTTGCATGGCATGCCTAAGACCATTGTTTCTGATAGAGATACAAAGTTTCTTAGTTATTTTTGGAAAACACTTTGGTCTAAGTTAGCTAATAAACTGTTATTTTCTACTACTTGCCATCCCCAAACTGATGGGCAAACTGAGGTAGTGAATGGAACTTTGTCTACTCTAGTGCGTACATTGATTAAAAGAAACTTAAAAACTTGGGAAGAATGTTTACCTCATGTAAAGTTTACATATAATCATTCAGTGCATTCTGCTTCTAAATTTTCACCATTTCAGATTATTTATGGCTTTAATCCTATTTCTCCTTTGGATCTAATACCTTTACCTTTGAGTGAAAGAACTAGCATGAATGGACAAAAGAAATCTGAATTTGTTAAGCAGATTCATGAAAAGGCTCGGGAAAACATTAAGGCAAAGACAAAGTAGTATACTAAACATACTAATAAGGGCAGAAAAGAGTTAATCTTTGAAAAGGGAGATCTAGTTTGGACTCATCTTAGAAAAGAACATTTTCCTAAAGAGAGAAAGTCTAAGCTAATGCCAAGGATAGATGGCCCATTTAAAATCATCAAGAATATCAACAACAATGCCTACCAGCAAGAGTTGCAAGGTAAGTATATTGTGAGCAATAGCTTTAATGTTACTGATCTCTTGCCTTTTCTTGTAGGTGAAAAAGATTTGAGGTCAAATCTTTCTCAAGAGAGAGGGGATGATATGATCATGGATAAGGCAACCAAAGAAAGCATTGGAGAAGAAGCTATGGATCAGCTTGAAGCAGAGGTGAGCATGGAGCATAAGGAGGATGAAGCTAAGGAGCAGCTTGTACCAGTGAAAGCAAAGGATCCGTTACATGTTTCCCTCGGTCCTATGACAAGATCCAGGACTAAGCAACGTAACCAAGCTGTTGGCATTCTACTTCAACAGTTAGAGGGCAGCCTTAAACAAGAAGCTTATCAAACCACATTGGTTGTGATTCAAGCCGTTTAAGCTTCAGCTTTGGGAGGGTGTGTACTTGCACTCTTTTTCCCTTGTTCTGGTTTTTCCCATTGGGTTTTCTAGACAAGGTTTTTAATGAGGCAAGCCCACACACCTTAACATTTCCCCATTGCTGAAAATAAGCCCATGAAGACTCATAAACGTTTTTATTAGTTTATCATTTCAAATTCTGGTCAAAAACTCAGTTAAGTCTTGTTTTAATTTTCTGTCTTATTCGAGAAGTCTTTACTTGTTTCCAAAGACTTCTCCCTTCTATATGTACTCTTGGTGTTCATCTTTATTAATTATCAAACAATTTTTCTTTATACAAACTCTCTGAAATTCGTTTGATCTGAGATAGGTGTGTTTATCCTTTCTCCCTTGAAACTGCTTTTGGTGTGTATATCCTAGCATAATCAAGTCTCGATAGTCTAAGAGTCTCTCACAACTCTTGGAAGTATCTATCACTCCAATATGTTCCGTTTCATTCACGATTAATCCATCAAGCAACATCACTTGTCATCAATTCATATATTCCGCATCATCATAGATTCAACAATCTTACAAAGTGTATTCAAGGGGCAAAAGGGATTCTCTAACCAGGATTATATCAAATGCCTCAACATCCTTCTCCCGAGCCGAATCTACCCTCCGACAACTCAGAGCATCTGCCACCAGGTTAGCCTTACTCGGATGATAAACGATATCCAGATCGTAATCTGCCAGCAAGTCAACCCAGCGCCTCTGCCTCACCTTCAACAATGGCTGAGTGAAAATATGCTACTAATTCTTGTGATCCGTAAAAATCTGCACCTTCTCGCCATAAAGGTAGGATCTCCAAATCTTCAGAGCAAACACTACAACTCCCAACTCCAAATCATGAGTAGGATAATTACGTTAAGCACCCCTCAGCTGCCTCAAAGCATACACAATCACTCTGCATCAACACAAAACCTAACCCGATCCCAGAAGCATCGATCTACACTGCATAAGGCTAACTCAGCTCAGGCAACGCCAATACAGGTGTACTCATCAACATCTCCTTTAGCTTCGCAAAGCTGTCCTCGCACTCCTGAGACCAAACAAACGGAACATCCTTCCCAGTTAACTTCGTCATTGACTGAGCCATGCTAGCAAAGCCCTTGACGAATCTCCGATAATATCCTTCCATACCCAGGAAACTTCTGATCTCGGAAGCATTACTTGGTCTAGGCTAATCTCGGATAGCCTCAATCTTCGCCGGATCCACAGACACTCCCTCTGCATAAACGATGTGACCGAGAAAGCACATCTCTCGCTGCCAGTTTCTGCACTTACTCAACTTTGCAAATAACTTCTGCTCCTAAAGCTTCTCTAGAACCAATATCAAGTTAACCTCATGCTCCTCCGGAGTCCTCAAATATACTAGAATATCATCTATGAAGATGATCACAAAGACATCTATATACTCCTGGAATACACAATTCATCAACTTCATGAACGATGTTGGCGCATTCGTCAATCCAAATGGCATCACTACAAACTCAAAGTGCCCGTATCTAGTTTGGAATGCAGTCTTATGAACATCCACCTCATCTATCGGAATTTGATGATATCACGACGCCAAGTCTATCTTGGAGAACCAAGTAGCACCCCTCAACTGATCCAACAACTCGTTAATTCGCAGGAGAGGGTACTTGTTCTTCATATTGACTCGGCTAAGTCCCCAATAATCGATACATAACCAGAAACTTCCATCCTTCTTCTTTACAAACAATACCGGCGCTCCCCACGTTGAAGTACTCGGACAAATAAATCTCTTACTCGTCAAATCCTCGAGCTGCGTCTTCAGCTCTGCTAACTCTGATGGAGTCATCTTGTAAGGTGTCTTAGATATAGGTGCTGTCCCGGGCTCTAGCTCAATCGTGAAAGGATCAGACCAACACGACGGTAATCCATTCAACGATCGGAAAACATCCTTGAACTTCCGAACAACCTGGATACCTCTAATAACAATCTCACCAACTGACTCTGGCATCGAAATAGTCGCCAGATAAGCCTCGCAACCCCTCGCTGTCATCTGCTCCGCCTGAATAACCGAGATCGCAAGACTCCCAAAGGTTGGTCTTATGTCCAGAAACACTAACCTCCCTCCCTCACGCTCAAACACAATTTGCCTCGATAACAATCCAGGTGGACTCTGTAGTGCACCAGCCAATCCATCCCGAGAATGATGTCATAAAACTTCTCTAGACTGATCACCAAATATGCCGGCATAGACTCCCCAACAATATGCATATCTATGCCCCTTGCTCGACCAAAAGTAGTCAGGAAACCTCCTCCAGCCACCTTGACCAAGCCTGACAGCTCACCAGCACTGCTCCGGATACCATTGCTCTTGTCACACTCCGGAGTAATGAAGTAGTTCAATGCTTTCGAATCAAACATGACATGGGACTCATAACCTCCCACTAATAATATCCCTACATAATTCATATATGTTGAGACCCTAACAATTATATCACAGAAAAAGAATAGACACAAACACAATTCAACAACCTAAAAATTCACAAAGTATGAGTCTAAGAAATTACATGTGGTCAGCCCAATGCCATGTTGACCCGCCTCTACCGCTGTGTAAACACGCGGTGCCACTCTGATCTGAGCTACTGGATGCAGTGCCGCAATTTGAGCCACCGGCTGCGCTGCCACTGGATAAACCGCTGCTACAACCATCTTCTTTAACTTGGGATACATCAGCCTGATATGCCATGGCTCTCTGCAGTGGAAACAAACCTTAGCCTCCCAGGACACCTTAGGGCAGCTCGCCACACAATGCTCTGCGTTGCCATACCCGAAGCAACCATGAGTACTAGAACTCTCCTTAGAACTGCTCTCCTACTTCCTCTTCTTACCCTGCGCCGGCTTATCGTCTTTGCTAGAACCCAAACCGCCATACTGCTGCTATCTCCTCGGCTGAACATTAGGAGCGACCACCGCTGGAAATACTGCAGCAGCAAGACCTCTCAGGTCCTCCTTGATGCCTGCAATAATCTCAACTAGCTTCGCCTTCGAAGCGTACCCTGACACTTTGCAACGTGTCCTCAACTTAGCCTGAAGTTCCCTCACGAACCTCTTCAATTGTGTCTGCTCGTCCTCCATACCACGATCACCATACACATGCAATCTGCTGAACTCTGCGTCGTACTCACGCACCGTCCGGTCACCCTTGACCAGCTCCACAAACCTCGTCCCGAGATGATCCAAAGCCTCTTGAGGAAAATACTTAGCGTTGAACTCTACTAAGAATTCACCCTAAATCCACACTGCACCTGGCCTCCTGGCCTCAATCCCTCTCCACCACAAATGCGCATCACCACTAAGATAATGAACTGCCAACTCCACCTGATAATCTGCTGGACATATGATCGAACGGAAGTTGCGCTCCACTCGCATACGCCACTCATTAGCCTCCTCAGGCCCAACACCACCTGCAAAAAACTCGTACTAAGACTCTGCATCTGATCGATCATCTTAAGATAAGTCGGACGCAACTCAACAACCGCAGCTCTCTGTTGCACCTCTGCCACTGGGGCCACAGCTGGGGCCTGCACTGGAGCCACTAACAAAAACCGCTCTAGCAACGGCGTCAGCAAACCCACCAGACGGTCATCTCGATCATGAGCTCCCAGTGCAGCAGCACCCACACCTGGGCCTGCTGTAGCAGCAACAAAACTTGGCACCGCTTCTGGCACCAACAGTACCGCACTGGCACTCCCAGTGGTCATGCTCACATACTCCACATGGTGCGTCAGTGAATTTTTTAACTACGTAGCACTCTGCGCAGTACTCTCAGACACACTACCCGAAGACTCTATCACTAGTCATCGACCACGGTTTCGACCTCCTGCACTAATATCCATCTCTCTGCACTTCCACAGAAACAGAAGAATAAGCACTAGAAGTCACAAGCAACAATAAATACTTACCGCATAATCTCTTTAAAGGCCCGAAGATGATGATCTAAGACTAATAAATTGACTAACTACACATAATCAATTTAAACACAAAGTCTCAGCTCATACAACCTACTGCCCTAAAACCGTAAGGGCTCTGATACAAAAATGAAACAACCAACTTTTTTTTATTTTTTATTTGTCCAAATTAATATTCCCATAAATATTAATTTTCTACGACTAATTCAACAATCACAATGTGGAAGTTCTCATAGAATAAAACAATCAAATAATAAACCAAATAATTACAATAAAACAATTTAATTCAATAAACCAATTCTAATTTCAATAATCAATCTAGCATTTATATTAACCTAAACACCATGTTCTGCTAAAATGCAACTCATAAAATAAACATCATATCATGCTCTTTCTACGCGAAGATTCCGCGATCCCACATTTCTTTTACCTGCAACACATGGAACAAACAGTTGCGTAACTATTTTATAAATACTTAGTGAGTCGGTCATACCACATATGGTGTATCACTCATGTTCATGTAAAGCAATACAATACCAAGATAAATCAACACTCACACACACACATAGCACAACAGTGCCTCACTGCAGCACCATAATCGAGTTTCTCCTCTCTCAACTCGATTCCGGGTTACACGAGTCGCAAACCTGCACAAAACACGAATAAATCGATACCACATCATCCACAAAAAGACCAAACATCAATCCACACAAAAAACCACTACAAAACACATCAAAAACAATCCTTCATTGCATAAAAACCATGGTTGCGACTCACCTTCGCCTAGGAAAGAAGGAAAATCGGATTGAGATTGACAAAGACACATGAACTGTCATGACTCAAAACCCACTGATCCGAATCAACACCACGATGAACCCGCCTCCTCCAACGATTCAAACACGACACAAACCTATCTAAAGGACTTTAGAAACAAATCCCTCAAGAGCACTCAATCTTTCTCAATTCTCACGATTTTCTCTGATCTTTTCACCTAAACTCCGCCATCAAAGGAGCTGGACGAGTTTATAACATCATACCTAGGGTTACAACCTTAAACCAAACCAAAAACCGGACAATTAAACTTAATTATGAGGTATACCTATTGCTCGTGTCGAGCGACACACTCACCGTGTCGATCGACAAGACGCCACAATTTGTCGTGTCGATCGACACAGCCACTGTGTCGCTCGACACGATACCAAAACATCACTATTTTGGTTTGCGGCCGTTACACCCCGGAAACGTCGAGATCTTCTAGAGCTGAACCGTTTCCATAAAGATCTTTAGCTCTAGCAGTAAATAGATCTTCAGCTCTTGAGACGTTTAGCGGCGCTGACTTGGTCCATATCTGCTAAGTTGATTGATAAAAAGATCTTCAGCTCCAGCGGTAAATAGGCTGGCAGATTCGAAGAATGCTGGCCTTTATCTAAGTTGAACACGGTTCTGGGCCTGATGCCCAATTACGAATGTAATCCAGTCCGATTATTGTTTAAGTTTTATGGGCCGAATTTTTAATGTTGAAATCCAGCTCCAACATTTATAGCATTTTTTTCAATTGATTTAGATTGATTCGTTATTTTAATATATTCTTTGTATGTGTTTGGCAATAAAGTTAACCTGAGTCATTTCAAAAATAAATCACTAAACTTTGTGTTTGGCAATTAGAATAGTAGTAGTTTAAAAGATAAGAACTAACTAAATAGAAAATATTGAGAAAAAATTAGGTGATGATACTTAATAAAAATGATCCTAAAATGCTTTACATTTAATATATAGAGGATTAGACATTTTTGTATAAATTAAAAAAAAAACAAAGAGAGAATATGACAGAATATTTACAAATAAAAGATCAAAAATAATGTGAGGTTATATAATTCAATTGTATTGTGGAACTATTTCATAACACTCTTCTTTTTTTTGTCAATCATAACACTCTTCTTTCACAATTTATAAAGATTTGTAGCATAGTTGACAGAAAAAGTTTGGTGCATAACTAATTTGAATAGTAATTATCTACGACTACAATAGGTATTATTACTGCATCACCTACCACTGAAACAAGACAACTAATGAAAGGCTGTAATAATTGTTTTTAGCCCTATTTAATGATGATAGTTATCCACATCAAAATGGTCTATGAATCCAAAATTTGATGGCATAGAGGCATACAATTATAATACTCTTTTTATTTTATTTTTTCGTTTTAGTGTCAAGTATTATTTTTATTATTATTATAATACTCTTCTTACTCCATTGCATTAGTTCAATGGTTCTGATTAAATGAGATAGTAAGATATGAGAATGGCGAAAAGAAATTATGCATAAATTTTTTGATCCCGATGTTTATGGGGGTGAATCAGCTCTAGAAGATCCCGACGTTTCCGAAGGGTGATCAGAATGTGCCCAAGATCTCCGGCGATGAAGAGAGATTTACAAAGTTGAACCGTTAAGCTTAGAGGAGGATAAATAGCGAGTTCTAGAGCCGAAATGACTAACTTTTTCCCTACGTTTACACTCATTTGTAATGAACCTATCGGTTAAAATTTTGTTTCGATCTATTTAGAATATTATTCATGAATTAATAATTCTATAAATTATGCAAAAAAAAAAAAAACAATCCCAACAGTATTAATTTATAGAATTGTTTTTTGTAAATTTACGGACAATTAACTTTAACTATTACGTATTAAGTATCTCAAATGAGAATAGAGATATGTGTATAAAAAAAGAAGTTATTATTAACCATTTTTAAATCATTGTTAAGAATGGGAAGAGAGAATGAGAATTTTGTTGACTTTATTCCATAAGAATGAGACTATATATATAGTGTACAAGTAGTTAGGATAAGACCAAATATGCTAAAGCATATCCTAGAGCATTTAGAATATACTAGAAGATCCTAAGAGAATAAAATCTTCTAATGGTCATCCACATAAAAGGATTTATAACACTCCCCTTTGGATGTCCATTATCTTGAAATGCTCCTAATACGCATAAGTTGCTGCCTCATTAAAAACCTTACCAGGAAAACCCAGTGGGAAAAACCATGGTTAAGGGAAAAAGAGTGCAGCGCGTATTTACTCCCCCTGATGACCAGATGACTTGAAATCTTTGAGACGACGTAGTCTGATACCATAAACTAGCTTCTTGAATGTAGCGGTTGGAAGTGCCTTTGTAAACAGATCTGCTAGATTCTCACTTGAACGGATTTGTAAGACGCTTACATCGCCATTCTTTTGTAGATCATGGGTGAAAAAAAACTTTGGTAGAATGTGCTTTGTTCTGTCGCCTTTGATGTATCCTTCCTTGAGTTGTGTTATGCAAGCTGCATTATCTTCATAAATGACTGTTGGAACTTCTTTCCCCGTAAATATACCGCAATCTTCTCGTATGTGTTGGATTACCGATCGTAACCATACACATTCATGGCTTGCTTCATGAATAGCCAAAATCTCTGAGTGTTTGGAAGAAGTAGATGTTATGGTTTGCTTCATCGAGCGCCAAGAAATGGTTGTTCCACCACATGTGAACACATATCCTGTTTGTGATCGAGCATTGTGGGGATCTGATAAAAATCCTACATCTGCAAAACCAATTAAGTCTTCTTTTGATGTGTTAGAAAAGAATAGACCCATATCTTTCGTACCCTGAAGATACCGAAGTAAATGTTTAATCCCATTCCAATGTCTTTGAGTTGGACATGAGCTAAACCTTGTTCAAATCTCTTTATAAAGATACATGGACTGATAAGATCATTCTTATAGCCCTCTTTTACCAAGTACTCACTTAGGCGATTATACCACATACGCCCTGATTGTTTCAATCCATAAAGAGATCGATTTAACTTGATACTGTAATCTTCTCGAGAACTAGATTTTGCTGCTTTTGGCATTTTAAATCCTTCTGGGACTTTCATATAAATATCAGTGTCCAGTGGCCCATTTAAGTACGTTGTAACTACATCCATGAGGCGTAAATCAAGTCCTTCTTTTATTGCCAGACTGATAAGGAACCTGAAAGTAGTTGCATCCACCACGGGAGAATATGTCTCCTCATAATCAATTCCAGGTCTTTGTGAGAATCCTTCTGCAACCAGACGTGATTTGTATCTCATAATTTCACCATTTTCATTTCTCTTTCGCACAAAAACCCATCTATGTCCCACTGGTTTTACACCTTTAGGTGTACGGACTACTGGTCCAAAAACTTCTCTCTTTTCAAGAGATTTTAATTCTGCAGCTATAGCTTCTTTCCATTTTAGCCAATCATCTCTTAGTGTACACTCTACAACAGAAGTTGGTTCATGATCCTTATTTCTTCCATTAAACCAACTGCTACATTGCATGCAAAAATATCATTGACGTCGATTTACTTTCGGTTCCATTTTATTCCAGATATGACAAAATTAATTGAGATCTCTTCATTATCAGGTACTTGAATTTCTTTATCAGTCATGTCTAGAATCTCTTCTGGAGATCCTCCAAAAGGGTTAGATTCCTCGGATTCGCAATTATCAACTTTTGCTCCTTTTCTTTTCCGAGGATTCTTATCTTTGGAACCGATCGGTCTACCACGCTTCATTCGTGCCATAGAATCATTAGCAGTTTGATGTTGTCCTTCTGGGACATTAATTCATACTGGAGCATTTACAACTGGTATATGTGACTTTGTCACTCTCTTAGAGTCAGTGAATGCGTCTGGTAATTGATTTGCTAATCTTTGTAGATGAATTATCTTTTGTACCTCTAATTCACATTCTTTTGTTCGAGGATCAAGATGAGATAATGATAATTCATTCCATCTAATATCTTTTTCCAGCTGTTTATTTTCTCCCCCTAATGTTGGAAAAACAGACTCATTAAAATGACAGTCTATAAAACGAGCCTTAAATAAATCTCTTGTGGTTGGCTCAAGATATTTAATTATCGAGGCAGATTCATATCCAACATATATCCCTATCCTTCTTTGAGAACCCATCTTAGATCGTTGTGGTGGAGCAATTGGAACATATACTGCACATCCAAAAGTTTTTAGATGGGAAATATTTGGTTCATGACCCAAAACCATTTGTGATGGGGAGATCTGATGGTTACTCGTTGGCCTAATGCGAATCAATTCTGCTGCATGTAATATAGCATGTCCCCAAGCAGATATAGGAAGTTTGGATTTCATTAGTAATGGTCTAGTAATCAACTGTAACCGTTTGATTAATGATTCAGCTAAGCCATTTTGTGTGTGAACATGAGCTACAGGATGTTCAACACTTATCCTAATAGACATGCAATATTCATCAAACGTCTGAGACGTGAATTCACCAGCATTATCAAGACGAATTGTCTTTAAAGAAAAATCTGGAAAATGTGCTCGTAATCTTATCACTTGAGCAAGTAACCTCGCAAAAGCCACGTTGTGGGTTGATAACAAGGATACATGTGACCATCTAGTCGATGCATCAATCAGAACCATAAAATACCTAAAGGTTCCACACGGTGGGTAAATCGGCTCATAAATATCTCCTTGTACGCGTTCCAGAAAACCGATAGATTCAGAAGTTACTTTGACTGGTGAAGGCCGTATGATCAATTTGCCTTGTGAGCAAGCAGCACATGAGAAATCATTAGGGAGAATCCTCTGATTCTTTAATGAATGTCCACATGAATTATTGATTATCTTTCGCATCATAGATGAACCGGGATGGCCTAACCGGTCATGCCAAACTGTTAAATTTTCAGTAAACTTCTGGTTTACTATAGCATTTGCCTCAATTGTACTAAGCTTAGTGTAGTACATTCCGGTGGAGAATGCAGGCAATTTCTCCAAAATACATTTAGATACTTGGGTAGTACTTGTGATTTGAAGGTATTCGTCATTTCCTTCATTCATAGTCTCGATATGATATCCATTCTGGCAAATATCTTTGAAATTCAATAAGTTTCTTTGAGACTGAGGGAAATATAGTGCGTCTTTAATTTCTAACCGCGTTCCCATAGGCAATAATATAGCTCTTCCAGAGCCTTCGATTATCTTTGAGCTACCCAATATAGTACTCACACTAGCTCTTTTCATTATAAAATTAGAGAAGTATCTTTTGTTTTTCAAAATGGTATGAGTAGTTGCACTGTCTCTTAAGCATAGTTCTTCACCATTCATTGCCAATTGAACTTGAAGAGTATTCATATTCTTCAGATAAACAAATAAAATCATAATTATAAAATAACTCAATAAAATGTCTTATTAAATTAACTCAAATTTAAATGTCTAACAAACCATGAAATCATAAAGTAAAAGATGGAATCAAAAGCAAAAACCAAAAGAAACAAAAAGGAAGAAACAAAGCGACAATGTTTTAGATAAGCATTAATAAATCTAAGGCTGCTTGTTCCCTTCTGGGGCAACTTCAGGAGCAATGAAATTAGCAACTTCCAAGGCAGTTGTGTCATCAGGACCAAAATCAGTAGGATCAAAATCATCATCAAAATCACCAAGACCAAGTCCAATGCTACCCAGACCAAAGTCATCTTTGCCATCTTCAAAAACGAGGTTTGTTTCCACGTTCTTTCCTTTCAATGATTGTTGGTAAAGCTCAACCAGATGCTTTGGTGTACGACATGTGCGAGTCCAATGACCGCTCCCTCCACAGCGATAACAAACATTCCCATTAGTTTTTTCTTGTTTGTTACCATTCTTGTGCTCCCACTTCTGGTGAGAGTTTGTGTTCTTGAAAGAGACACCTCGACCTTGACCTCGGCCATATCCATGACCACGTCCACGACCACGTCCACAATTGTTGCCACGTCCTTGACCATTGTTATTAGCATGGTTTGCTTCTTTCTTGAATGATACATTCACTTCAGGGAATGGAGCAGAACCAGCTGGACGTGACTCATGATTCTTCATCAAAAGTTTATTATTCTGCTCAGCTACAAGGAGAGCAGAAATCAGTTCAAAATACTTTTTGTATCCTTTTTCGCGGTACTGTGTCTGCAGGACAAGGTTACTCGCATGGAACGTTGAATATGTTTTCTCCAACATATCAGCATCGGAGATTTTCTCTCCGCATAACTTCATCTTAGAAGTTATTCTGAACATTGCTGAGTTGTACTCAGATACAGACTTATAGTCCTGCAATCTCAAATGTGTCCAATCGTAACGAGCCTTAGGTAAGATCACAGTTTTCTGGTGATCATACCTTTCTTTAAGGTCATTTCAAAGGGTCTCAGGGTCTTTCACAGTAAGGTATTCGATCTTAAGACTATCATGGAGGTGATGGCGAAGGAAGATCATAGCCTTCGCCTTAGTTTGAGGCGTTGCCGCATTCTTTTCCTTGATTGTTTCGCCAAGGTCTTTTGCGCTTAGATGGAACTTGGCATCTAATGCCCACGACAAGTAATTACTCCCAGTAATATCAAGTGCCTCAAATTCGAGTTTGGTGAAGTTTGACATTGCTCACTTAAATAAGAAAGTATGATTAAATAAAATGAGAGAAATAAAAATAACATAATTAAACAAATTAAATATCAAAGCATAAGATGATTAAGCAAAGTTATATAAACAGATTGCATAAAGTAATACGTAAAGTATATAAACAGATCGGATCATTTAACAAAGCAACATATTTAATTATTTTCAAAAGTCAACCGGATCATTGCGTATAAAGTTTTAAATACATCGGATCATTGTTGGCAAGGTTATATAAACAGATTGGATAGATATATAAATACATCGAATAGCAATAGAAAATTATTATATCAAAAGATCATCAGATCGAATAGTTATATAGCAATAGACATAATAATATAATTGATGAAGTAATGAACAAAGTGACCGATCAATATATTATTAAATCTATTACGAAAAACATGATCAAACATAAAGTAGAAGACTTACGGATAGATTAGAGATGACTTACAGATCGCAACTATGATGTTACTCGGAATTATGGAAGTGAATCGGAACTGCTATATATATATATATATATATATATATATATATATTTTTTTTTAACTCAACTAGCTAAAGACTATCGTACTTGATAACGTGTTAAGAATGAGAAGAGAGAATGAGAATTGTATTGATTTTATTCCATAAGAATGAGACTATATATATAATGTACAAGTAGTTAGGATAAGACTTAATATGCTAAAGCATATCCTAAAGCATTTAGAATATACTATAAAATCCTAAGAGAAAAAGTCTTCTAATGATCATCCACATAAAAGGATTTATAAAAATATATTTTCAATGTCCTTGCGCCTAAACATTTAAATATTTTATTTTACATTTTAATATATATATATATATATACATATATATATAAATGAGCTTAATCCGGGTTTTGGTTTAATTATTTGGTTCAAACTTTTTATAAATAAGATGTATATATGAAATGCCATTTAGTTTGGTTTAGTAGGTTTCTATTATTATTATTTTCAATATTGATTTATTATTCTATTACAAACAAAATAAGAATGGTTGTTTCAACGATTCTATAACTGTCCGTTATTATTTTTAATGGATCATAAGACAGTAACATTTTTCATTATTTTTTATATTTTTTGAGTCAGCTTTTAACCAAATAGATTTAAGAGATTTTGAAAAACTTAGGGTTGAAATTTTATATGGTTTTTGTTTTTGGTATTAAGTTTGGTTTTGGTTATGACTTGTTGGGAAACTTTCCAGATGTTACACCGATACAATACGCGGTATATCATATATGTAATTAATATCAATTTTATGATTTATATCTAATAAGGAATACTAATTATTTTCTCTCATTAAAAAAAAAATTATAAGCTCTTACAAGAAAAACAATATCGATTTAAAATAGTCAATTGAGAAAACCAAATACAAGATGAGTAAGAAGAAGGAAGGCGACAGATTGTGGTTTCGGTCCAGTTCATCTGGTTCAGAGACAACTTATCACTCTTATAATGTAATCAATTATTTTACCATCAAACTATTGCATAATTACTAGAATTAAATGTCAAAATTATTTTAATCTGTCTTACTGTCTATTAATCTTTTTTAAAACAATTATTCAACATATGAAAATCTCAAATACTTTATTTCTCTTCTTAAATGTCATTAATAGTTCTAAATATAGAATTTATTAATTGGTTCTTGATGTTGTGTGTATCTTTATCTAATTACTTCAACCTTTGCTTTTACCGTAATGGCATTCGATGCCTCGAGATGCAATACAACCATATGGTGCACCAAATCTCGGGACCATTATATGACAAGAACCAAACAAATTAATACTATTACATTATACAACTTTTTTTATATATAAAAATACTCCAAAAGTTTCTAATTAAATATATCTTTTTCAATACTTTATTGGTGACGCCAATAATTCTTCTCTTTTGGGTTCCTCATCCAGCTGACAGTAATATCTGATCAAAAATTTCTTAATTTTTATCTAAATTTGTATAGACAAGTCAAGATAATATCAGCAATATGCTATCATTTGCACACCACCACGTCGTCAAACAAAAATCCAAAATATACTTCTTTCTCTTCTAAATTTTAAAGAATGAATAATTGTTGCATAATAAAAAAACTAACAAAGAATTTTAAATCTAATGGATAGGATTTGGTCACATAGAAAACGTGTGGCTAGATGTTTAGATATACTTTTTTTTTTTTAGGTTATGCAACCGATTAACCCAACTTAAAAAAAAAATATTGGCCTTGTTACTTTTTCCCCAAAGCATATGATGTTTTATAATGAACACTTATTATTATTTGAATATTCACATGTACAATTTATAATGTTATATGTAGCATTAATTATAAATTTTAATTTTAGATAGTTTGATTAGTTACAAATTGTTTTTAGTTCATGCGCATTCACAACTAAAAATTGTCATACATACATATATATTTACTTTTTTTTTGGGTTATGCAACCGATGAACCCAACTTAAAAAATATTGGCCTTGTTACTTTTTCCCCAAAGCATATGATGTTTTTATAATGAACACTTAGTATTATTTGAATATTTACATGTAAAATTTATAATGTTATATGTAGCATTATTTATAAATTTTAATTTTAGATAGTTTGATTAGTTACATATTGTTTTTAATTCATGCGCATTCACAACTAAAAATTGTCATACATACATATATATATACATACATATATATATATATATATATGGAATATCATATAATAAATTAAACGAAAATAGATTATATTATATAGTATAATATAATTTGACAAGAACAACTTGATAAATCTGAGGACCAGTTAAATAAAACAGTAATCTAGCTTTTCTTCTATCTATTTCTCAGCAAAATTGAACATGCACGCCTGAAGTATGTGAGTTGTTTAGTAAAAAAAATCTCACGAGGAGGTCGTGCGAAATCGAAAAGCATACCGAACTCTGTCTTAACTCTCGCAAATGGAGCTTCCTTTTTCAAAGCTTAAACATGTTGTTAAGCATGTAGATTAACAAAGCATCTGAATGATGGACCTAATTAAGCCACGTCAAATTTTTATTAGGTCAATATTAATTACGGTACTTCAATTTCATTTGGTTCAGTACTTACCTTTGAATTTTCCTTGTTCTAACGACTTTTGTTTTATCCTTGACCTAATACAAGATACCGATATATAGCAAGTTATTCAAAGTAGAACGATTTAAAAGAAAAAAATAGTGTCGTCTTATTTTTTTTTGTTTTTCTTAAGTAAGTTTGATTTTTGGCCCGCGTTTGCTGCATATCTAGACGAAATCAGAAGCTAAAGACGAAGTTCCAATATTTCACGCTATCACTCGATCATTCCGCGTACACTTAATTCAAGGGCTGAAAGGCTGGCGAATTGTGCACGTTCCATTGATTATAATGCTTGTTTTATCAGCTCATCACCATCTACTTGGATCACTGATCGGTGGTAGAAAAGTATTATTATGTTGTTGACAAAAAAAAATACGTTTGATTTTTATGTCAACCGAAAAATAAAAGAGTTAATTTGCCAAATAGTAATAAAAATAATTATATCTAAATTTTTTATTAAAATAATTTAGATCTAAAGGATAGGATTTAACCACATGAGAAGCTTTTGGTTAGATTATGAGATATAATATTTTTCATAGCTATTTGGCCTAATTTTCCAGAATAAAATTATATACAAATCTTAGTTTTGACTGTAAAATAATATAGATGCATCTTATTAAGCGAACTATTTGATCAAGGCCGGCCCTAAGCTATATGATGCCTAACGCAAATTCAAATATTGTTGCCCTTTATCATAGCTATATTTTTCCCAAAAAAAAAAACTCAAACGATTAAAGTATCCATGGTGGCATTTTTTCTACATCAAATGACAATGAACATGTAAATTATCAAACAAAAGATCACAATTTATATAAGAGCAGGAAACTCATTAGATTTCAAACCCAGTAAAGCCTATTTTATTAGGGGAAGAAACCTCTCTTTACCTAAATTATCAAACAAAAATCACAAGTTTGTTTCAAAGCTATTACTTTTTGAGTTTTAATTAACCAAAAAATTGATTTACAATGATAAAAACAGAGAAAATGAAAAAGCAACACTTTGAGTTCGTCCTAAATTCTTATTCCTGTTTTGCTGAATTCTCCATATACCTTAAGTCCTTAATCCTTTAATTTTAATGTATCAAGACCATCACTAATATATTTCATGTTTAGTTCGTCCAAAAATTGAAAAAAAAAGAAAGTAAAACTTGATGAAGAAGATAAGAGGAGAAGAAAGAGCAGGACTCACATGGCAAGGAAAGAAAGTAAATCAATTGAAATTAGTGAAATAGAAAAATATGGTAGAAGAGATCAGCAGATCGGTCTTGTTTCGGCCAAGTTTGTTAACGAAGAGAATAAGAGAGAAGAAGAAGAGTCGTCGCCGGGAGTAGAGAGAACGACGGATAAAAAAAAAAGGGATTAAACCCTTTTATTTTCTTTTTTCTGTTTTAATTTAGGAAGGAAAAAAACTAAATAAAACACCCGTTAATGGGTTTCGAACCGAACACCAAAAATATAACTTGCTCTATCCTATACCACTACACCTAAAGAGCATTACTCAACTTAATGCCCCTAAAAATTATATATAATATGATGCCTAACGCCTTTGCTTCTTGGGCTTCACCTCAGGGCTTGTATTTGATTATACATACATTCCGCCATATCGTGGAAACACGCTCACATAGATGTTTCCTCGAAAATTAATTATAACTAGGTTTTTAACCCACGCTGCGCGTGGGTCTATTTTACCAATGTGTTTAATTAAAAAATTGTCCAAGACATAAATAATTATTTTATCATAAATACTAAAAAAATTGAACATAAATAGTAATCTATATAATTTTTTTTTATGTTTATAAAGAATTTATCATATATAACTATGATTGTGGCATGTATTTGAAACGGTAATGAATTCTTGTGAATATTTATAAATTTTCAATATTTAGCTAATTTTATAGTTCCCAGATATTTTTTATAAGAAATATTTCAAATATATTTACTCTCGGTTGTTTTTGGTATTGCAAATATGAGCTTGAGTGTTGCTGCTTGAGTTTATTCCGGCAAGAAATTAACATTGTAGGCGAGTAAGGAATTTGGTTTATTCTTAACCGGTTTAGATTTTCTATATTATCGTATAGCAAGAACAATTACTTTGACATATAAAAAGAGTTTTTTTTTAGAATGAAATTATATTTTAAATTAGAAGAAAATCTGCTGATACGCGCGGGTATATTTCTTAATTTTGTATTGAATAAAATATGTTAATTTTATGTATCAACTATTTATCTGTTATCCAACATTTGAGTTTGTTTTACATAATTTTGAAGATATTTTTAAAATTCTACTTTGATTGGTTATAAAATTGACTATCTCTTAGTTGATTTGAATGAAAATCTAACAATAAAAAGAGTTATTACAATTTAGAAGTATGATGAGTATTTTTGATCTTAATATGTTTTATTGTCTTTTGGAGCCAAAAGGTTCTAGATTTTAGGCATATAGTAAGTACCTTCGATTGGGGATAATAACATGTTAATTACCTATTATACTAAATAGTGAGATTCGAACTTGAAATCTTGAGAGCTATACATGATTAGAGCTATTGAGAGGAGTATCTTTGTTATTGTTGGTTAGTTGATAATAATAAATTTTACTTTGGATTATGGTAATGTTTTTATTTTGAACGTTTAGAATCATTAAACATATGACTAATATGATATCTCTTGAAAGCCATTTGAGATATTCTTTTTTGAGTGTTAACAATTCATGTCTAGGATCATGTAATATATTCTCAAGTGATGTCTCAACAAACATAAGACACAACGAATTCTTGCAAGTTTATAAGAGAACACAAAGTAAACGTAGATATTTTAAGGTTTTTTAACTAACTTGAAAATTTGGTAACATTACACCCTCAATATATATGTTAACGCATTACATGCATAAACCAAAAAAGCTATTTGAAACTTTGATTCTACTTATTGGCTTTATTGCTTGAATTTTAATTTGGCTTTGAGGTCTTAGCCGACTACATAGTTTTTTTGTGAGTTGACAATTTTGATTTTGATTAACCTTTGGAGGGGTTTCTTTCTTGAAGTTATCAACACAATCAATGTGTTTATCCGAGCATAAGAGATGAATCTTTAAATTTATTAATGGAAACGAAAATTTAAAATAGTATATATGTCGAGAAAAATATTTTATGACCATCAACTGGCAAATCACCAACGAGTCTTAGCAGATCACTGATGTTTTGTTTTGATGAGAGAAAAGGAATACGAATCATAAGCTACACGCGGATTTAAAAACTATTTTTTATATCTTGGTTAATTGTACTCTTTCTAAAAATCAAATGTACTTCTTTAAAAAACATACATCCTTAAGTTATCACTTTATATGGATTTACAAATACTACTGCTTCCCATCTTTTTTTAATTAATTTTGTTCTTTCACGAACAATAGAAACTTTATTGTTTGGTTAAGATTTTTGAAGTGGAGATTGTTCACCATTTAATTAAAAGACCTGGTGGAAAACATGATTTTCCAATCAATTTGTTTATGACATTACCCCAAGCTATCAACTCTTATTTTCTGAAGCTTTCATCGAAAACATGTGTATCAGGTTATTTATCTCGCTTATGAATTTGCAATAACGCCAAATTATGTAGAATTATAAAACACTTTACTTGAAGAATATACTTGAAATTTGGCGTACTAAATCTAGCCTAAGATTATAAGAAATGTTATTTCTTAATACATATAGACTTGATCATCAATAAGGAGCTATAACCATTCTTAATTTATACTTTGAGGAGTCTTTCTCAACGGCACATCTCTTCTTATATCAGAACCGTTCTTGAACACTTGCAATAAATGATGAAAACAAATCAAAGAAATTCAGCAAAAAAACATAATTGAATATGTTATCAATTTGTTTTTTCAACATTTATGCTATTGCTATGTCTGTTACTTTAATTGAGTTTGCCATTTTATCATTTCATTTCCTAATTAAATAAATTAAATTACAAAGGTAAAGACATTTTCTCATAAAGTCGGTCAATGTTTATAATTAAGTGAACAATGATTTGCTTTATTTTGTAAAGTACGTTTCTGTTGAGTTTTTTTTATTTGGTAAATTCAGTTTTTAGTTGCACTATACTTCTCTATTGCTAGATGTATTTTGGTATCGTTATGGTTATAGCTAAGTTAGGTTTAGTTTGATTTAGTTAGCAACTTGTTAAATGCATGTAAGGTTATATATAATTCCAAGTGAGTTTATAAGAAAGTGTTTTTACCACCTTGTGAGTATCATATTTTTCCTAGAATGACTTAGCAGAAAAGATTTTGGTGCTTGAAAATCTTGATAGAGAAGAGAACGAAGCATTTCCATAATGAAAAGGTAAATAAGGATGATTAATAGAGAACTGTGGAGAAAATACTTCACTTTTCAAATATTTTTGGTAAGACTGCCTAAAAAACTGTATTTACAATGACTTCTTACAGAGTACAAACAATAGAACCATGCATACAATGTGTTAACGGAAAAGACTTCGAAAACATATTATAGTTTCCACACTACCAAACTTTATTTTTACATATAAGATGTTAACACTTACATACTCTCATTCAACGTACCACAAGCGTCGAATTGTTCGCCAATCCAATCGAGGTTCGGCCTCGGCCTCTTTCCCCTCGTCATACCACAACCGTCGAGCTATATGCGAATCAATGCTAGGCTCACCTTTAGGCACATACTCAGGCTCTAGATTAGGTATATTGCCATGGATCGGGATCTCATTGAGGGAGAAACTCTTGGGCCGCCTACAAATGTGTTGAGCACGCTTGGGCCACTTAGAAATGCCCCGAGCACGCATGGGCTGGTCTTTTTGCGTGAGGCTGTATAATAACCGTGAAGGTGGTTGGAATATAGGAGTCTTGTGCTGAGCCTCATGCGCTACGTTTTGGCCTCGGTCGTAAATACGAATGCAATTCAATGCCAAGGCCAGGAGAAAAGGCAGGGCCAAAAGTATCATGAATTTTGACATGGTCCTCCTCCTTATGGCGATTCCCACCACCTGAAAATTATATCATTCCAAAAGATTTAAATAAATAATAACTAATCCGCCACATCTAAACTCGTTCACTGCAATATATGGTCGTTAATCCGAAAAAACCAAACTAGGTTTAAATTGATACAGTTTTCTATATTCGAAAAAACTTAAACCGAATCCGAATGAAGCCCCAAAAATGAAAAAAAAACTAAAATTTATCTGAAAAGTGGCGGTATGATTGATAAAAAAACTGGAAACCCAAGAAACTGTACTGCGGTAAGTATCACCGCATAGGATTCTTCTTTAACATATTTGTCCAACCCAAAACTCATGAATCAACATCTATACCAGCCATCAAACCAATCATGTTTTGACATCAAATAGTTATGAACTAAAGATGGAGTAGAAACCTTAGATATGATGAACTTTCTTTTGGAAAGAAAAGGTAGATTCTTATCAGCGTGTTCAAGACTGTAGCGTAGCAAACCACAGATTGTTAGCGCCGTGACTGCGTCTTGACTTTTTGTAAAACAAAAACATACGCATCTGTTTCAATAAACAAGTGCACATATAACCATTAGTAACACCACATGATCTAATAAATTCGTGACCTGGAATGTCAAATATCTGTTTGACCGGTGGAATACCGAGAAGTTTCCAAGGTAAACACGGACTCGAGCACGTTCCTCTCTCGATAGTATATCTCCATGAGTCATAACTACTGTTGGCTTGTCATCTGGAAAACAAATTCAAGTAAAAAAAAAAAAAAACAGAGCTATTTTGAAAATTGCCGTTTATAAAAGCAGACTAACCAACCTTTGAACGAAAGTAAAGGACAGTTAGAAGCCGTGGAGACCATATGAGCATGACTCGTTTCACTCTCCATCGATTTCAAGATTTCGATAGCATTAACTACAAAGATAACGGAATTCACTTTCCTTTTCTCACAACTTGTACTACTTTCTCGGATCAGTCTATCCCTTAAATCTGAGCTATCGGAATTCCTGACCAAAAAACAAAACTCAAAATGTTACTTGATGAAATTTGAAGCAAAAAACTAAATTCTGCAACCTAAGAAAATTGTATCCTAAGAAAACTGTATATTTCTCTTGTGCCAAGCATTGAAACTTTAGATGATATCTATTTCAAAGCACGAAGAAGCTAAAAACCTTACTTAAATATCAAAAGAGATGTTAAATCAAAGAGAAAACTAACTGATGATATAGAATAACACTTCTTCCTCCATACCTCAAGCTAGAGACTTAGCTTCATTGTAATCAGACTTCTAAAACCCTAAATCATTACCACTTAAATCAGTAAAGCTCCCAAATTTCCTCTACACCACCAATAAATCACTGAAAATTATGAGTGAACCCAAATAAGCAAAAAATTAGCAACTTTCCGCTACAAAATCAAACAGAGAATCCAACTTTCTATATACAGAGTACATGTACAATTGAATCAAACCCAAATTAAAAAGCCAAACAGTTTCAATCGGATCTTTCTACAAACATCTAATAGGAAATATGGAGACCGGTGAGATCGGTGAGATTTAGGTCAAGAGCTATGGAGAAGAGATTTTGTAAGTTTACCTGAGTAGGAGGAGGAGCGATGGTGAAACCGAGATCGGAGGCATCTGATCGATTTATTCCCCATCCACGCCGTGTCGTTCCCAATCGACATCTCTCCACAAGTTTACCCGACGATGATCAAATATGATACATGAATAAATTGAATGACATAACTGATGAGATTTTTATAATAGTCTGATTTAGTGATGGCGTAAATGTCAAACCAGTAGAAAATTCTTGTCATGCCTTTTTTTTTTATAACGATGATTCTTTTGTCCGAGCATACGTAGGACTTAGGTTGACTAAAACACTTTAACATAATTTTTACAAATAATGGTGAAAACTGTACAAAATAAATATCCAAAAACAGAGACCAAAAAACAAAATAAAATCCAAACTAGAAAGACCTATAAAATGATCAAGTTGTTACATAACGAAATCCGTATCATGAAAAACGAAGCAAACCAAAGTTATTATGTGGGTTTAAGCCAGAGTTCAATTCCTTCAAACGTAGAGTTATCTAACCACACCTATTTGACCTACTTACAAATTTGATGAATGAACTATGCGACGGTTACACTCATTTTCGGAGATTAGTCAAGTGGTAAAAATGCGAATTACCCCTAATTATCAAAAAAAAAAAAAAAAAAACGAAGCAAGACATACAAAAATATGTTGGCATCCTTGCAAGACTATTCATGCAAATATGTTGGCATCTTATAAGGGTTTTGTTGTTAAATTTATTTCTTGTCTGTGAGCAATTAGCCAAGGGTAAGTAAGGTATTATTGAAAGTTAAGCACAAGTTCTAAATATGCACAGAATTGGAGACTCATGTAAGGGGACCAGCGACTTGTCGACTAGTTCTAGAGTTGGGACTTGGGAGGGGTCCCTAATTCATTAATTGGAGTTTACCATTTTCTCAATTATCATTCATTTTCCATCATATTTATTTTTCCCCATATTATTTTTAATATGTCTATTTCCATAGTTGATAGTCTCAAATTTACCCTGAGCTACTCTCTCAAATTAATATATGATGCAGTAATTAGGGATCAAATCCACAGGGAATCAGTTAACACAGTAGATTAAATACTTTTGAATTATGCTAAGCAGATTATGATGAATGAAAAGACAAGTAATTAAAGCAGTTAAAACGGTTGTAAAGATCAATAAAGAGAAACACTAGGCACAAGGAAATCGCAGGTGAATCATAATTGCAAATAAATAAAAGTTAGGAATATTAAGCGCAATTCTTAAACATGAACACAAATATAAAATCAATCAACTTTCGCTGTAGAGATTATCTATGTCTAAATCCTAGAAAGATAACTTTCGTTGTGAGTCCTAACAATCTAAACATGTAACATCCGCGATCTAGAAATGTGATTTCTGGTAGTCGTGTCGAGCGACACAGGGTGTGTGTCGATCGACACGAAGGTTTTTGTTGGTGTCAATCGACACGAAGGTTTTTGTTGGTGTCGATCGACACAGCCCTGTGTGTCGCTCGACACGAGCATTTTCTGAACCGGGTAATTAACTTTTTAATTACGGCTTTGGCTCGGTTTAATGGCGTTAAACCTAGGGCTCGTGTTTATAAGTCCCTTGGGAAGCGTGACGTGGAGGTTAGTAGAAAAAGTGTGAGAATTGTGTTCTTGTGAATTGTTGTAAAGAAATTCATAGGAAACGTTCTTATCGAGTTTTAGAACCGTTGGAGTCGTTTGTTCTTCGTGGTTCGTGAGGAATCTTTCGGATCAGTGATTTCCTGGGGTTAGGAGGTCTGTTCGTGGGTGTTTTGTGTCTCAACCGAATCCTCTTTTCGTTGCTTTTAGGCTAAGGTGAGTTGTGACCACGGTTTCTAGGCGATGAGCATATTCCGTGATGTTTGGTGATTGATTGTTAATGTGGATATGTATGATGTCGTTTTTGTGATGTTTGTGGATGGGATTCTCATATTCGTCGTGTTTTTGTTGCAGGTTTTGCGACTCATGTAACCGGGATCGAGTCTCGAGAGGAGAAATACTCGATTCTACGTTTCAGTGAGGCGTGTCGATCGACACCAGGAGGGTGTCGCTCGACACGAGTAATTGTTGAGTGTCGATCGATACATGTGTGGTGTCGCTCGACACAGTGTTTTTGGTCGTGTCGATCGACGCCTCTATGGTGTCGCTCGACACGTACCTCTGTTTTTCCTGAAATGTGTTGACTGGTTATCAATGAGTTGTGTTATGTGCTGATTTGAGTTTATTTTGATTGTGTTGTTGAATATCTGAGCCTGGTTGTTACGCCGGTAGGCGGGATGAGCAACTCACTAAGTATTTATGAAATACTTATGATACTCTTATTTCCATGTGTTGCAGGTAAAGTAAAGTTTGAGATCGTGGGATCATGGCTGGGACAAGAGGATGATAGGATGTAGTGTGTTGTGTTTAGTCTAGTGAACCTGTTGTCATAAGGTGCTAGATTTACTTATTTAATTATTTATTCATTCTAGAATCTGGAGTTTGTTTTCTATTTGAAGTATTTTGGACTATCAATTGTTATTTTATTGAGTTATTGGATTACCTGGTTGGTTGAATGTTTTAATGCTTTCCGCAGTAGAAATTATTAGGTTTTGAAAAGAAAAAAAAAGCCTGGTTGTTTCATTTTGGTATTAGAGCCCTTACGGTTCTATGGATGTTAGTAATTGGTTGATTTGAGACTGTGGCATGAATTGGCTATGAGTAGTTAGTTAATTATGTGAGTTGTAGAGTCTTAGATCATCCTCTCCGAGCCTTCAAAGAGATTCCACGGTATGTGATTGGTTGACCTTTATTATGTGAATTTTAGTATCTTAGAATGTGCTTTTAGTAATTGCAGTGTGCGATGGCTAGAGTTCTGAGAGGTCGTGGTGGCAGAGTTGGTGGCTGTGGAGGCCGAAGTCGTGGTTGGGGTCGTGTGACTACGTCGTTTGAATGGGTGACTCAGAGTGAGTCGTCAGAGCAGGAGTCTGTTTTGTCGTCGTATCAGGAGGATTCAGTGAGCAGTTACCGTGTGGCGGTTAGGATTGCCGGTGCCAGAGGCAGTACCAGAGTTGCTGGTGCAGTCAGAGGCCCAGGTTCGGGTTATGTTAAGGGCGGAGCTCAGGATCCGGAGGATCGTTTGGCAAAAACGCTAGCTTTGATTTTGGAGCGGTTACCAGTTGCGGTACAAGTGCAGGCTCTAGTGATGAACCCAAGGGAGCAGTATCTAGTGATGTTCAACGAGATGCAGGACATGGGTCCTTTGTCTTTCTTGGGTGGAGGGGGACTAGAGGCAGCCAATGAGTGGAGGTTGAAGGTAGAGCGTAGGCTTCGTTCTATCAGATGTCCTGAGGAGTACCGCGTGGATCTGGCGGTAGGGTTCTTGGGTGGTGATGCCTATCCCAGGTGGACAGGAGTTCAAGCCACGAGGAGGCGGACAGTGTGGACTTTGGGTGAATTCTTGGGCGAGTTTATTGCCAGGTATTTCCCTCAAGAGATGGTGGAGCAGTTAGAGTTGCAGTTCAGGAGTCTGGTTCAGGGTAATCAGTCCGTTCGTGAGTATGATGCTGAGTTCAGCAGGCTAGTGGTGTATGCGAGTAGTGGCATGGATGAGGAACGGGCCCATATGGGCAAGTTCGTGGCAGGACTTCGGATGGGGCTGAAGAAGCCCGACAGAGCTTCCAAGTATGCCTCGAGGGCGGAGTTAGTGGAGGTGCTTGCAACAATCGAGGACCTGAGAGAGGAGGTTTAGGATTGAAAGGTTGTTTTTTCTTTCTGGTTTTTGTTTCCAGTTTCAGAGTTGTAGCTTTGGAGTTGTCGTTGGTGTTGAAAACGTTTTCTGTATGCAAATTTATAAGATGGTGTTCCTTATTTATTTTCCTATGATTTATAATACGCGTGGCTCTTATGTGTTTTGGTTGACCAATATTGATCGTTTTTTTTTATGAGGATATTCCAGACGAGGAATATCGAGATTGTACCACGTGAGGCGGTCTAATAGAGGAGATATGAGTTCTCCTGTATACCGCTGGCTCGAGGGATGCGTCCCGAGAGTGCCAGCGGTATATTTTCTTGAGAGGATTAGACGTGAGCCTCTGGGATCAGGTGAGTATCTCTTGTGGTATTGGTCTAGTCGGGCCAGGAGGTTAGTCTTTTGTAAGACGATTTTTTTGGACTCGAGTGGTAATCTCGGGTGTTGTTGTCTGAGTAGCGTCAGGATTGTTGGTCCGTGTTGGATAGTTTAAGAGAATCAAGTAGGATCTCGAGTGTGGTGGACCAGGTTGTGGTCAAGGGTTGGTCTTAGTTAGACATGTTGGTGGCTGTCAAGCCTATAGTTGATCCTTCGTTAGAAACCCAGTTCAGACGACCCTGGTAACTGATGTAGCATCTTTTGGTCGTGCATGTACTTCTTTGGTTATTGCATGATCGGTTGATCTAATTCTGGATCTACGGTTGGTTGTGCATGTTCTTATTTGATTGTTATGCGGTCAATTCGACGGATCTAGTTCTGATTAAGAAATGTTGCATTGGGGAAGTTTCGGGCGAATCTGGACGGGTAGTGTTCTGTATTGCATCGTATTTGGATATGAGCAGTTACCCAAAACTTTGCCGAGGGGGAAAGTTTCTCCCTGTGTTCTGGTTTGGGATGAGTTGTGTGGTTAAAGATCAAATTTTAAGTACACCTATGTTAGCGTGGTCGAGCTGGTTGAGCCTTATGCGGTGTACACGGTGATTTCAGGGGTTGGTTTCAGACCCCTTAAGTTGGTACTAGTCCCAAGATTATAGGCGTATGGTATTTATTGCTCTAGGGACTGCGGTCCCGAATAACTCTTTTATTTTGGAGATGTGAGTTCTCCTGTTGTTGCGATTGATGTGAGTTCTTTCACATGGATTTGAGTTCCCCAGTTACCGTTGACTCGAAGGATGCGTTCTAAGAGTTCGAGCGGTATATATCCCGATGGGCCATATGATGCGTCCTGTGGTGTGAGGTAGTGGAAAGAGTTAAGAGCAATAGGTATCTGCATCGTGCAAATAATCTTAGGCTTAGCATTGTGTTTCGACGGTTAAGTTTGGATGTTGAGGAAGATCAGTTGTGTTAACCAAGGGTTCGTTGGAGTAGAGACGTTATGTTATTGTAAGTAATGGTGGTTATAGCACGGGAAGTAATCCTAGTTTCAAGTGCTGGTATGCGTATGAGTTAATTATTCTAAAGGAAACATTTTTCTTATATAGATCCAGAGCTTGAGGGAGACCTTTCGAGAGTGGAGTGGCATCGACATCGTTACCTCGAAGGAGATATCCTGAGAGTGTGATGATGACAATATATATATACGAGTAATCAATGTCTGATCGTGGCGTAGGTGCAAAACATGATATGGATCTTGGAGTTTGAGTGTATGATTCCGTGTAAGACCGGCCAGAGGGTTGTAGGGTGTGATAAGTGTCAAATAGTGGATTATGTGAGGTGATGGTTTCCGAAGGAGGTCGTCGGAGTTTAGGAAGGACATTTCAGACTTTGGTTTATGATACAAGTAGTTCTCAATTGGACATCGTTTACCATCCTGGTAAGGCGAACTAGGTAATAAATGCTTTGAGTCATCGACAAGTAGTTTCGGCTCGGGGGCAGGATATTGAGTCACTTGTGAGCGAGATTGGTACACTGAGTGGTCCGAATTTGGTTGGTGCATCGATCGCAGAGGGTTCTGAGTATCAAGTCTCTTCGAATGGGACGATCCTTATTTGCGGTCGGGTTTGGGTACCCATGGTAATGGAGTTGAGGCAAGAGATTCTGCGAAAGGCTCATGCGAGCAAGTGTTCGGTTCATCCTGGAGCGACTAGATCGTGATCTCAAGAGGTATTATCACTGGGTCGGGATGAAGGGAGATGTGGCGGATTGAGTTTCGAGGTGCAACACATGTTTGTTGGTTAAGGCAGAGTATAAGGTTCAGTGTGGTTTGTTGCAGAATTTACCCATTCCGGAGTGAAGTGGGATATGATCACGATGAATTTCATGGTGGGACTACCTAACTAGCAAACCTACGATGTTGTATGGGTGATCGTGGATCGGTTGACTAAGTCAGCACATTTTTTTGCCATTAAGAAGACAAACGAAGCGGCTGTTTTGGCTAAGAAATTTGTGAAGGAGATTATGAGACTTCATGGAGTGCTAGCCAGTATTGTGTCAGACCGGGCTCCAAGATTTTCTTCAGAGTTATGGGGAGCATTTCAGGCAAAGATGGGCACTAAGGTGCATATGAGTACAGCGTACCATCCGCAAACTGATGGGCAATCCAAGAGGACGTTTCAGACTTTAGAGGATTTACTGCGGATGTGTGTGCTGGATTGGGGTGGTCACTGTGTTGATCATTTGAGCTTGGTAGAGTTTGCTTATAATAACAGATTCCAGGCGAGTATTGGGATGGCTCCTTTTGAGGCTTTGTGTGGGAGGCCATGCAGGACACCCCTATGCTGGACCCAAGTGGGGGAGAGGAGTATTCATGGGGCTACTTATGTTCAGGAAACAACAAATAAGGTTCGAGTTGTGAGACTGAACATGAAGGCAGCTCAGGTTAGGCAAAAGAGTTATTCAGATAAGCGGAGACGAGAGCTTGAGTTTGTAGTGGAAGATCGTGTGTATCTCAAGATGACTATGTTAAGGGGTCCTAACAGATCCATAGCAGAGAACAAGTTGAGTCCGCGGTTTATGGGTCCATTTTCGGTAGTGGAATGGGTTTGGCCGGTTGCTTATCGGCTGGAGTTACCTCCGATTATGAAGGCATTTCATAAGGTGTTCCATGTGTCGATGTTGAGGAAGTGTCTTCATGAATCGGAGGAGTTGGTGGCTAAGATCCATGAGGATCTGCACTCTAATCTGACGGTACCGGTGGTTCCAGTGAGGATTCTCGAGAGGAGGGTCAAGGAGTTGCGTTGGAAGAAGATTCCATTATTGCGAGTCTTGTGGGATTGCGCGGGTTGTGAGGAGGAGACTTGGGAGCCTGAGGCGAAGATAAAGTTAAAGTTTAGGAAGTGGTTGGACAAGCAGGTCGCCGTTTGAGCTTTATTTCTCTTTGTAGTCCTAGTTTCAGCTTTTAGCATGCGTTGCTTTAGTTGTATTTTCGTTTTCGTTGTAACGATTATACATTTTTGAGTTTTATAAGATGGAGTTTCCTTATTTATCTGTGTTTATAAGATGAGTAGTTCTTATATGGTTTATGTGTGGGCCGGTGATGGTCATGTTTTGTGATATTTCGGGTTAGGGAGTATCGAGTTTGACCACGGGAAATCGTTCTGGGCAATTGATGTTTATAGACATTTTAGAATTTATTGCTCTAGGGGTTGCGGCTCCGAATAACTCATTCATTTTATCTGGAGATGATTAGTTCTTCAGTGAGGATGATTAGTTCCGCAGAGGAGATGATTAGTTCTCATTTATACTCTTTGGGATGATTAGTTTCCATTATGAGTATCGAGGGATGATTAGTTCTCTCGAGGGGATGATTAGTTCCCCTGTGTACCCGAAGCTCAAGGGATGCATCCTGAGAGTGGATGGGGCACGTGACATTGATAGCTCAAGGAAAGCGTCCTGCGAGTAGGAGGGGTGTCGAATGAGTTAAGAGTGATAAATGTCTGGAAACGGGCGTATAGATATGAGATTAGACGAGGGCCTCAGAGATCGGGTGTTAGGATCTCGGGTGGTATTGACCGGTTTGGGTCAGGTTTGGGTCTTGATAGACGGTCTTTATCAGGATTCGAGGACGAATCCAGTTTAGTGGGGGGGGGGGGGGAATTGTAACATCCGCGATCCAGAAATGTGATTTCTGGTGGTCGTGTCGAGCGACACAGGGTGTGTGTCGATCAACATGAAGGTTTTTGTTGGTGTCGATCGACATGGCCCTGTGTGTCGCTCGACACGAGCATTTTCTAGACCAGGTAATTAACTTTTTAATTACAGTTTTGGCTCGGTTTAAAGGCGTCAAACCTATGGCTCGTGTTTATAAGTCCCTTGGGAAGCGTGCCGTGGAGGTTAGCAAAAAAAGTGTGAGAATTTGAGAGAGAATTGTGTTCTTGTAAATTGTTGCAAAGAAATTCATAGGAAACGTTCTTATCGAGTTTTAGAACCGTTGGAGTCGTTTGTTCTTCGTGGTTCGTGAGGAATCTTTTGGATCAGTGATTTCCTGGGGTTAGGAGGTCTGTTCGTAGGCGTTTTTTGTCTCAACCGAATCGTCTTTTCGTTGCTTTTAGGCTAAGGTGAGTTGTGACCGCGGTTTCTAGGCGATGAGGATATTCCGTGATGTTTGGTGATTGATTGTTAATGTGGATTTGTATGATGTCGTTTTTGTGATGTTGTGGATGGGATTCTCGTATTCGTCGTGTTTTTGTTGCAGGTTTTGTGACTCGTGTAACCGGGATCGAGTCTCGAGAGGAGAAAGACTCGATTATGCGGTTCAGTGAGGCGTGTCGATCGACACCAGGAGGGTGTCGCTCAACACGAGTAATTGTTGAGTGTTGATCGACACATGTGTGCCGTCGCTCGAGACAATGTTTTTGGTCATGTCGATCGACGCCTCTGTGGTGTCGC
This sequence comes from Draba incana, assembly GCA_963576765.1. Classification (NCBI taxonomy): domain Eukaryota; kingdom Viridiplantae; phylum Streptophyta; class Magnoliopsida; order Brassicales; family Brassicaceae; genus Draba; species Draba incana. Next base: position 26,693,559 of record OY755202.1, read on the forward strand.
TCGACACGTACCTCTGTTTTTCCTGAAATTTGTTGACTTGTTATCATTGAGTTGTGTTATGTGCTGATTTGAGTTTATTTTGATTGTTTTGTTGAATATCTAAGCCTGCTTGTTACGCCGGTAGGCGGGATGAGCAACTCACTAAGTATTTATGAAATACTTAAGCAACTCTTATTTCTATGTGTTGCAGGTAAAGTAAAGTTTGAAATCGTGGGATCATGGCTGGGACGGGAGGATGATAGGATGTCGTGTGTTGTGTTTAGTCTAGTGAACCCGGTGTCATAAGTTGCTAGATTTACTTATTTAATTATTTATTCATTCCTGAATCTAGAGTTTGTTTTCTATTTGAAGTATTTTGGACTATCAATTGTTATTTTATGGAGTTATTGGATTACCTGGTTGGTTGAATGTTTTGGTGCTTTCTGCAGTAGAAATTATTAGGTTTAAAAAAAAGCCTGGTTGTTTTAAAACAAATATTAAAGTTCAAGTTCAATTGTTCACAAAACCCTAAACCAAATTTTTTTGCGAATAGGAATTTTGTTCATTAAAGACTATATCAAGTAATTAATTAAACTGTCGTTTCTATCAATTAACCTAAGATCAGATTCTAAGTCATGAATTTAGAATCAACAATAAACACAAGTCAAGATGAAGAACTTCTAATGATATTATCCTAATAGTTAAATCAGATCTAGCAATTCATCAAGCACCTTTGAAAATCCCTAAACCTAACAAGCTAAACTACTCAGACATATTAAAAGAAGCAAGCGTCAACCTAAACACTGGTTGCAAAAACGTATTTATAAAGTTCCTAAACCGTCATAGACATAATTGTAAACATCTGGAACTTTTGGACAAAAACGCCAATCTTCCAAAAACTTGATTTTTGGCTTGTTCGAGCAAGGTGTCGATTGACACTGATAGTGGTGTCGATCGACACCATATTCAGATTTCGATTTTTCACTTCAATCTTCCACACTTCATTCTGCAATGCTCCAAAACTTCCAGAAACATCAATTATGGTTCAAACGTCTAGAAACCTGCAAAGACTCTAAAACATTAGGAAAACACCAAATAGACTCTAATAAAATGACTTATATCATGGTCTAAAATGGGTAACAACCATGATATATCAATAGTCTTACTTGTTATTACTTATTAATTAGTAACCTATATATATTAGATGGTTGGGCCATCTTCTGATTTTGAAAGATACTTGGTTTGATACAGAAAGCTTGCGATGTTTTGAAATGATTTTGAAAGGTACTTGTCGAACCACTTCTTGAACCTTGCCTTCATCTTAACCTCTGGCTTCGAAGTCTCTTCCTCAACACCGTCGCAATCCCACATGACTCTCAATAACGGTGTCTTCTTCCGGTGCAATCCTTGACTCTCCTCACGAGAATCCTCACAGGTCTCGCCTCTAATGTCATGTTGGGCTGGAGATCTGCAAGAACCTTAGCCAACACCTCCTCAGACTTATGCAGGCACTTCCGTAGCATCGACACATAGAAGACCTTATGAAAGGCCTTCATAATCGAAGGCAACTCTAACTGATACACAACTGGTCCCACCTGTTGCACAACCTTGAACGGACCCATAAACCTCAGACTCAGCTTATTCTTTGAAATAGATCTGTTAGGACCCTGCAACATAGCCATCTTGAGATACACCCTATCTCTTACCTCAAACTCTAGCTCTTTCTCCTCTTATCAGCCCAACTCCTCTGCTGATCTTAAACCTAATTCATGTTCAGCTTCAAAACACGGATCTTCTCCTTCGTTTCCTAAACAAAACTAGCACCTTAAATGCTCTGCTCCCCCATTTGGGTCCAACATAAAGGTGGACGACATGACCTCCCATCCAACGCCTCATAAGGAGCCATCCCAATACTCGCCTGAAAGTTGTTATTATACGCAAACTCAGCCAATCATAAGTGATCAATCCAATGACCACCCCAATCCTCAGCAAATCCTCCAATGTCTAAAATTGTCCTCTAAGACTGCCCATCCATCTATGGATGATAAGTTGTACTCAGGTGCACCTTAGTGCCTATCTCAGCCTGAAACGCTCTCCAGAACTCAGAAGTGAACTTAGGATACCTGTCTGACACAATACTGGCTGACACTCCATGCAGCCTCACAATCTCCTTCATATACTTCTTAGCCAAAACCGCTGCTCCATCGGTCTTTTTGATGGCAAGAAAATGTGCTGACTTAGTCAGATGATCCACAATCACCCAAATCGCATTCGAGGTCTAAGAAACTAGCAATCCTACCACGAAATCCATCGTGATCATATCCCACTTCTACTCCAGAATCGGTAAACTCTGCAACAATTCACTCGGAATCCGATGACAAGCTGCGACCCAGTTAGCGACATCCTTCTTCATCCCGACCCAGTGATAATACCATTTTAAATCACGGTACATCTTAGTCACACCTGGATAAACTTGCTTGCATGAACCTCCTTCAGAATCTCCTGCCTCAAAACCTCATCTTTAAGCACACAAACTTGCCCATGTACGAGAATCCTCCCGTTCGAAGAGACCTGATACGCAGAACCAACCACCTTAGAAGCATCAATCAATCCCTGATCACTCTCCTGAGATACTCGGTTCATGCTCAAAAGATCTGCCTGATCAGCTGCCTCTAATCCCAAAGGTTCTAGCAAAATAACACACAACCTCAAGATACTAATCTCGCTCAGCAAGGCCTCTACATTCTGCTCCTAATCCGAAGCAACTCTACACCGATTCAAAGCATCTGCAACCTGATTAGCCTTTCCAGGATGGTAGACTATGTCCATATCATAATCTTCCAGCAACTCCAACCATCGCCTTTACCTTTTATTCAACAATGGCAGAGTAAATATACTCTACAAGTTCTTGTGATCCGTGAACACCTGCACCTTTCAGCCAATGGCAGAGTAAATATACTCTACAAGTTCTCCAAATCTTCAAAGCGAAAACTATTGCACCCAACTCCATATCATGAACAGGGTAGTTGCCCTCATGCTTTTTCAACTGCCTCAAAGCATAAGCAATAACCCTCCCATGCTCCATCAACATACAACCCATACCAACTCCTGAAGTATCCGTATACACCACATAAGGCTCGCCCCGCTCAGGCAACGCCAACACTGGTGTACTTGTCAACATCGCCTTTAGGTTCGCGAAGCTCTCCTCCTACTCTGACAACCAGACAAAAAGAACATCCTTCCCTGTCAGCTTCGTCATAGACTGAGCCATACTCGCAAAACCCTTGACAAATCTACGATAATAACCTGCCAACCCAAGAATACTCCTGATCTTGGTGGCGTTACTCAGTCAAGGCCACTCCCTAATATCCTCACTCTTCGCCGGATCTACAGAAATTCCCTCAGCAAAAATAATGTGCCCGAGAAAGCCCATTTCTCGCTTCAGAAATTATACTTGCTCAGCTTAGCAAAAAACTTATGCTCCCAAAGCTTCTCTAGAACCAGCCTCAATGAACCTCATGCTACTCAAGACTCCTCGAATACACCAGAATATCATCAATAAAGATAATCACAAACTCATCCAGATACTCCTGAAACACTCTGTTCATCAACCTCATGAACGCTGCTGGTGCATTCGTCAAACCGAAAGAAATCACCACAAACTCGAAATGCCAATATCTCGTCCTAAAAGTCGTCTTCCTTACATCTGCCTCATCTATCGGAATATGATGATATCTCGATGCCAGGTCAATCTTGGAGAACTAAGTAGCACCTCTCAGCTGATCTAACAACTCATCAATCTGTGGAAGAGGGTAATCGATACACAACTGGAAACTCCCATCCTTTTTTTTCACAAACAACAATGGTGCTCCCCATGGTGAACTGCTCGGATGGATAAACCCCTTACCCATAAAATCCTCTAGCTGCTTCTTCATCTCTGCCAACTCTGCTGGAGCCATCCTATTAGGCGCCTTAGATATCAGAGTTATCTCGGGCTCTCACTTAATGTGAAAGGATCAGATCAAGACGGCGGTAATCCCTACAATGACCAAAACACATCCTTAAAGTCCTGGATAACTCAAATATCTCTCCCTAGAACCTCTCCAACAATCTCTGGCATCACGATTGTCACCAGATATGCCTCGCATCCCCTCCCAAGCATCTGCTCCGCTTAAATCGTCGAGATCATGAGACTACCTGAAGTTGGTCTCACACCCTGAAAGACCAACCTCCCTTCCTCGCGCTCAACCACTACTCGACTTTAATGACAATCAGAATGAACTCTGTACCGATCCAACCAATCCATACCCAAAATGACGTCATACAGCTTCACAGGGCTACTAACAAAGTCTGCCGGCGTCGACTCACCAACCACATGAATATTAATGCCTCTCGCACAACCAAGAGTCGCAAGAAACCTCCTTCCAGTAACCTTGACTCTTCCTAGCTGCTCACCAGCATCGCTCCGAATATCGCTGCTCTCGGTACACTCCGGAGTAAGGAAGCAATTCGATGCTCCAGAATCAAACAAAACATAAGACTCACAACCGACACTAATATGGTCCCTGCACAAACTCCATGTGCTGAGTACCCTACTATTTTATCACAAGAAATAACAGAAACAAAACACAAAATTCAAAAACAATAGAATTTACCAAGTTTGAGTCTGAGATTTACATGTAATCGGTCTGACACTCAGCCCACCAGAATCCACCGACGTGTACACTCGATGTGCTGATCCAATCTAAGCCACCGGTTGCATTTCCGCTATCTCCGCCACAAGCTGCACTGCTCCTGCTGCCATCTGCTGCACCTTGGTACATCTCGACTTGATATTCCCATGCTCTCTACCGTGAAAGCACACTCGCGCATCATGCGACTTATGTGTCCTAGGACAAATCGCCACTCTGGCTCGACTTGGAAGTGACCTCCCACTTCCTCTTCTGCCCTTGCATAGGCTATCCGCCTTTGCTAAGAACCACCTACTGCTGCTACCTCCTCGGCTGAACAGCTAGAGCAGCGGGAACATCCACTACTGCTGCATGATCCCTTAAATCCTCCTCGATAGCAGCAACTGTCACTGAGATTTTATTCTTCATGGAGACAATACATGGTAGAGATTTCCTAGTGGATATGCAAGAATGGTTGGATTTTGACAGGGTTTTTACTGTTGATCCAATAGGTAAAAGAGGTGGTTTAGCGGATTTTTGGAAGAATAGTGTAGAAATTGACTTTATGTTTGCGGATAAGAACCTTAATGATTTTCATGTTCAGTATGGTTCTCTAAGTTACTTTGTATCCAGTGTTTATGGTGCTCCAGCTATTAGAGAAAGAGCCAAAGTGTGGGAAAGGATTATGAGAACTGGTGTTAATCGAAAAGAGATTTGGTGTATGCTAGGGGATTTCAACGAGATTTTTCACAATGGTGAGAAGATTGGTAGACCAAAAAGGGGTGAAGGTACCTTTATTCCTTTTGGGGATATGATCAGAGTGTGCTAAATGTTGGAACTACCTTCTTCTGATAATAGTCTTAGCTGGGGAGGAATGAGGTGCAAACTGTGGATCTAGAGCAAATTAGACATGTGTTTTGGAAATGATGAATGGTATAAGATGTTCCCAGCATCTAATCAAGTCTTTCTTGCTAAAAGAGGGTCTGATCACTGGCCAATTTTGATGAAACATGTATCCTCTTCTCAAGCATACAAAGGAAGTTTTAGGTTTTATAAGAGGCTGCTAAACAAACCAAATGTGAAGGAAGTTATCATTGAAGCTTGGGGCTGTGGTAATCACTTAAGGCTGAATTCAGTGTCGGATAGGATCAGAGGTTGTAGGAAAGCTGCAAGTTTTTGAAAAAAGGAAAATGTAGTGAATGTTATGGACAAGATCTTGCAGCTACAAGATGCTTTGGAAAAGGAACATTCATCTGATTTTTCCCAGAATTCAGCACATGTGGTTCCTGAAAATCAATTTGGTGAAGGCTTATAAAGAGGAGGAAGACTTTTGGAGTTAGAAAAGCAGAGAAAGGTGGCACAAAGCTGGTGATTTGAATACAAAATTCTTCCATGAATCAGTTAAAGCGTCTAGGGCAAGGAAAAGGATTGAAGTATTAAATGAAATTAATGGGAATGCTCATAGAGGTGAAGGGTCTAAGGGAGAGATTGCAGCTGCATATTTTTCTTCTCTCTTTAAACTTTTCCGACCTGATGATTTTGATGATTTGTTTGTGGGTTTCCAAAGGAAGGTGTCCTCTCAAGTGAATGAATCTTTGGTAAGTATTGTGTCTAGCCAAGAGATCAAAGAAGTTGTTTTCTCGATTAAACATTTTAGTGCTCCTGGGCCTCATGGAATGAGTGCCTTATTTTTCCAGAAGTATTGGAGTATTGTAGGTGAGCAGATAATCTGTGAAGTGAAAAAATTCTATGAAAGGGGAATCATGCCTAAAGTATAGAATTACACTCACCTTTTCCTCTTGCTAAACACGGTTAAGCTAAAGGTGATGACTGAGCTGAGACCAATAAGCTTATGCTCTGTACTATATAATATTATTTCAAAGATATTAGTCTTCAGGTTGCAGCCTTTACTGCCTCAAGTTTTATCACCTACTCAAACTGCTTATGTTGCAGAGAGGTTGATATCTGACAATATTTTAGTGGCTAATGAGTTAGCGCATGCTCTTAGAACTCACAAGGAGATCTCAAAGGAATTCATGGCTATTAAGAGTAATATTTCCAAGGTTTATGACAGAGTGGAGTGGAAGTATTTAAGTGGGTTGCTAAAAGCTATGGGTTTTGATTTGAGATGGATTCAATGGGTGATGAGTTATGTCTCAACTGTCTCCTACACGGTTTTAATCAATGATCAGCTTCATGGATTGATTATTCCTGAAAGAAGATTGAGACAAGGAGATCCTCTTTCTCTTTTTCTCTTTGTTTTATGCACAGAGGGGCTTACTCACCTCTTGAACAAAGCTGAACTAGCATGTCATATTTTTGGTATTCAGTTCTCTCCTGAAGGACCTTCAGTGCATCATATTTTTTTGCAGATGACAGTTTATTCTTGTGCAAGGCGAATATAGAGCACGCTTATTATCTCTAGAATATTCTACGTTTGTACGGGGAAGGCACATGGCAGAGAGTAAACGTTGAGATATCCTCCATCACTTTAGGAGCAAAAGTGGATGTTCAGCTACAATAGAGGGTCAAAGAAATAACTGGAATTTCGAATGAAGGAGAAGCATGGACTTATTTAGGTCTTCCTGAATGTTTTAGCAAATCAAAGGTTCAGCTTCTTGACTTTATATAAGAGAAACTTAATATCAGGTTGGTTGGTTTGCTAGAACTTTATCTCTTGGTGGGAAAGAAACCTTGATGAAGTCAGTGGCTATGGCGCTTCCTGTTTACGCCATGTCTTTCTTCAAGTTACCAAAAACTACCATTAAGAAGCTCACCTCAGCTATGTCAGCATTCTGGTTGAGCATAAGAGGAAAATTCACTAGGTTAGCTGGGCCAGGTTATGGTTAATAAAGGAGCATGGTGGTATGGGCTTTAAAGACATTAAAGGATTCAATCAGGCTTTATTGGCAAAGCAAGCTTGGAGGCTTCTAAGTCAGCCTGAGTCTCTATTTGTAAGAGTCTTCAAGAGTAGGTATTATCCTCTTTCTCCTTTTCTTGAGGCTTCTGATGGAAGTGGGCCATCCTATGCTTGGAGAAGTATTGTTTTTGGTAGAGAATTCTTGGCTAAATGGTTGAGAAAGGCTATTGGAAATGGGGAGTCAACTAGTATTTGGACTGAAGCTTGGTTGTTTGATGGAAGAAGACGACCACCTCTGATGAAACACACTCTGGTTGGTTTAAATCTAAAAGTTTTGTCTTTGATTGACTTCCACAAGAGAGACTAGAATATGGTGGTTGTAAATGATTTATTCTTTCCGGTGGATGTAAAGTTGATAGTGGCAAGAAAACCAGTGATTGCTTTGGAGGACTATCACTGTTGGATGCATACTGTGAGTGGTGAATACACAGTTAGTTCTGGATATTGGCTAGCTAACCAGTCAAACAATGTTGAGCTTATTCGTGAGGCAAACATGTTACCTTCCTTGAATTCGGTTAAAGCTAGCATTTGGGGTTTAAAGACATCACATCAAATCAAATTGTTTTTATGGAGAGTGATGGCTGCTGCAATGGTTGTGGCCGACAATCTAGCTCATTAAGGAATGTAGTTGGATTTGCAGTGTCAAGCATGTGGGGCAGATGTGGAAACCATTAATCACGTCGTATTCACCTGTCTTGTGGCCTTACATGGGCCCTCTCTGAGTTCCCAAATCCACCAGATGGTTTTGATAAGGTTTCAATCTTCTCTAACTTTTATTACCTGTTTCTAGTTAAGAAAGGAATCAGATAAATATGGTACTTAGACAGAGTTTTCCTTGGATTTTGTGGTACATATGAAAAAGTAGAAATAGTTTTTGCTTTGAAGGTAAAAGATTTTTGCCGGTAACGACCATGGCAAAAGTGAGAGATGAGGCTGAGCAATGGTCTATGGCTCAGAACTTTCATGATAATGTTGGTATTTCTGCCTCTTTTCATATGCTAGTTGTTTCGGTTAAATGGAAAAGGCCTCCTGCCCCTTGGCTTAAATGAAATATTGGAATGTCTTGGTCCAACAGTTGCAAATCAAGGGGTTTCTCATGGATTCTTAGGGACGAAAATGGTGTTGTTCTGTTGCACAGTGGGAGGTCTTTCTATGGTCTTAAAACTTTGGAGAAAGCTCAGTTTAAAAGTCTTCTATGGACTTTTGAATGCATGGAAGCTCACAGAGTGAGTAAGATGTTTTTGCCTCTAACGTGTATAACTTAGTAAAGGCAAGCAATAATCCTAAGGTTTGGCCTATTTTTTGGCAGCAAGTCTCTGAAATGACTCACATTTTGATCAAGTTTGATGTAACGCCCGTAGACCAAAGTGTGATTTTGGCTAGTGTCAATCGACACTGTTTGTGTCTGTCGATCGACACGTAATCTTCGTTTCATCGAGAAATCGGGCAGTGAGGTCCATGTCGATCGACAGGCTTAGAGTGTCGATCGACAGGCGGCAATAAAAATCAAAATTAGGGTTTCCTATAAAAGCTGGGAGCGTGGCTTTTCTAGGTTTGGCCGTTTTTGGGAGGTTTTGAAGAGTTGAGAGAGAATTTTGGTGCTCTTGAGAGTTTGAGAGTTTGATCAAAGAATTCTTGTGGATCTCCCTTGTAATCTCAATTCTAGTCCGTTGTGTGTTCTTGAGGAGAAGTTAGGAGCGTTTGGTCCGATTGCTGGGGCGAAATCAGAGATTGGAGATCGTGTTCTTCGTGTTCTTCGCGTGTTATCCTCCTTTTCCATCAGATCTAAGGTGAGTTCGCGACCATAGGTCCTTGTGTTGAGGAATAGATGTTGTACGATTGTTTGCTGTGTGTCTTGGTGGATTTTTGTGAATGGAAATCGCAGGTGGACGATTGGATCGGAGAGATTCGGCCATGAGAGGATAGGCCAATCTCCATCGATCTGCAGGTTCCTGTCGATCGACAGGATTGATTTCTGTCGATCGACACAGGGTCGTGTGAGTCTCTCGATCGACATGCTTGCTACCTGTCGATCAACATGAGACCTGCTGGTCTTGTTTTTGTGGTTTGCTTGTTTAGTGCATTATTTGATAATCCTGGTATTTCATGTTTTTCTTTATTCAAGTAATTGGCCTGTAGATGGGACGACCGTCTCACTAAGTATTTGTTAAATACTTACGCAACTCGTTTTTCCTAATTGTGTTGCAGGTAAAGGAAAAGGGAAAGTGTGACCGCGGGATCACGACGTGAGGACGGGGATGATTAGGATTGCTGTTGTTTTTCTGTTGTTTATTCTAGTAAAACCGGTTAGGTTGCTAGTTCCTTTATGGTCTTTTTGAATGTGGATTATGTTGTTTGGTTCTTGATGTTTAATATGAGAATTCTGTAAATTAAAAAAAAAAAAAAAACAAAACCGGGTGTTACATTTTGGTATCAGAGCCCTTACGGTTTTAGGACTGTTAGGATTGGATGAATTGAGACTATGTGTTTAAATTGATTATTGTGCTTAGTCAATTTCTAGTCTTAGAATCATCCTCTCCGGCCTTCAATGAGACTCCGCGGTGAGTTTTTGTGTGGTGTTTGATTGTGATTCTAGAGTGTTTATCTATTGATCTGTGTTGCAGTGAGATGGATACCAGGAGTAGAGGTCGTGGTAGAGCTGGTGCCCGTGGGGGCAGAGCTGGTGCCCGTGGGGGCAGAGCTAGTGCCCGTGGGGGCAGAGCTGGTGCCCGTGGTGGTTGTGGTGGCCGTGGCCGTGGCCTAGCTGCTGAGTCAGCCGAGAGCGCGGTGCATAGTGTAATCCCGAGTGTGGCGACCGCGTCAGAGCCCCAGTCGCATAGTGCCAGCGTGTTGGCAGGTGCCGGTAGAGGCAGGGGAGTTCCAGTGGGCCCCGGTGGGGATGCTGTTGCGGCTCCGGGTCGGGATGACCAAGTTGTGGGATTGCTGACGTAGTTGTTGGCACGTTTCCCGCGAGTGGCTCCTGAGCAGGCTCCGGGTTTTCCTCCAGTGGTTGGTTTGCAGCAGAGGGCTGCAGTGGCTGAGCAGCCGAGGGGTGCAGTGGCAGCGCCTGCACCGTCTTATCTCGAGATGATTAGCCAGATGCAGAGGATAGCTACACCGTTCTTCGAGGGCAGAGTTGGTCCTGAGGTGGCTGATGAGTGGCGTCTGAGGTTAGAGCATAACTTCAGGTCGATCAGGTGTCCTGCCGAGTATCAGGTCGAGTTGACTGTTCACTATCTGAGTGGTGATGCCCATTTGTGGTGGTGCGCTATTAAGGCTAGGCGTGCGGAGTGGACTTAGGGTGAATTCTTGGCTGAGTTCAACGCCAAGTATTTCCCACAGGAGGCTCGAGACCGTCTTCAGATGAGGTTCATGTCCTTGACGCAGAGAGAGCTGTCAGTGCGTGAATATGATGCCGAGTTCAGCAGGTTGGTTGTTCATACGGGGCATGGTCTAGAGGACGAGCGGGCTTTGGTTCAGAGGTTTTTGCAGGGACTTCGGTTGAGTATCAGGACCCATTGTGGGGGTGGCAGATTTGTATCGAGGGCGGATCTTGTGGAGCTTGCAGCTTCGATTGAGGAGGATCAGCGTGAGCAGTTTGGTCCAGTTATCGTTCAGCCTACTGTGGCTCCTGCTGTTTAGCCGAGGAGTCAGCAGCCGCAGCAGCATCAGCATCGCAGAGGTTCAGGTTCTGGCAAGGGCGGCAAGCCTGCGCAGGGTCAGAAGAGGAGGTGGGATGATCCTTCTAGGGCGAGTTCTGGTAGCCATGGTTCACATGGTTGTTACAGATGCGGCAGTGCAGAGCATCGGGTGGCGAACTGTCCTAAGGGCTCCCGTGGTGGGGCTAAGGTTTGCTCGAGTGTGGCGAGCCGGGGCATTTCAGGCCGATGTGTCCTCGGTTGCAGCATCCAGTGGTGGCAGCGATTCAGCCGTTGAGTCAGATTGCGACATTGCAGCAGCCGGTTGGTCAGATTGGTCCAGCACCGCATGTGTATCCTTCGGAGGATTTGGGTCAGGTTAGTGGCACCGGGCAGATCACAGGTAAAATTTTAGACTTAACTTCGTAAATTCCTAGTGGTAGAATTTGTCGTTGTTTTGTGGTGCTCTTTTATTTTGCTTGTGGTCGTGTTGTCAGGGTTCTCAACGCATAAATTGTGTAGGGACCTTGTTAGTGAGCGGATTTGAGTCCCACGTGATGTTTGATTCGGGAGCATCGCACTGCTATATTACTCCAGAGTGTGCTGAGAGCAGCGGCATTCGGAGCAGTGCTGGTGAGCAAGCAGGCGTGGTCAAGGTGGCTGGAGGCGGGTTCCTAGCTACTTCGGGCCGTGCTAGAGCAGTGGATGTTCGGATTGCGGGACATTTGTTGCCAGCGGACTTGGTGATTAGTCCGGTTGTGCTTTATGATGTGATCCTTGGGATGGATTGGTTATCGTTTTACCGGGTTCATCTGGATTGTTTCAGAGGCAGAGTTCGCTTCGAGCGTGGTGGTGGGAGTTTAATGTTTCAAGGGTTGAGACCGACTTCCAGCAGTTTTGTAATCTCGGCTATTAAGGCTGAGCAGATGATAGAGCGAGGTTGCAAGGCGTTCTTGGCGGCGATTGTAATGTCATACTCCAGCGGTGAGGTTGCTTTTGAGGATATTCGAGTTGTTCGGGAGTTTGAGGATGTTTTTCTGTCATTGAAGGGATTACCACCATCTCGGTCTGATCTTTTCACGATCGAGTTAGAGCCAGGAACAGCTCCGATATCTAAGGCTCCTTATAGGATGGCCCCCGCCGAGTTAGCAGAGTTGAAGAAGCAGTTGGAGGACCTTCTGGAGAAGGGTTTTATTCGTCCGAGTGTTTCGCCGTGGGGAGCACCAGTGTTGTTTGTGAAGAAGAAGGATGGAAGTCTCTGGTTGTGCATCGATTATTGGGGACTTAACCGAGTCACTGTGAAGAACAGGTACCCTCTCCCGAGAATTGATGAGTTGGTGGATCAGCTGAGGGGTGCTACCTGGTTCTCCAAGATTGACTTGGCTTCGGGATATCATCAGATTCCGATTGATGAGTCAGATGTTCGCAAGACGGCGTTCAGGACGCGTTATGGGCATTTTGAGTTCGTGGTAATGCCTTTTGGGTTGACGAATGCGCCTGCGGCATTCATGAGATTGATGAACGACGTGTTCAAGGAGTATTTGGACGTGTTCGTTATCATTTTCATCGATGATATTCTGGTATATTCGAGGAGTCCCGAAGAGCATGAGACTCATTTGCGGTTGGTTCTTGAGAGGCTTCGGGAGCAGAAGCTGTATGCTAAGTTGGGCAAGTGCAGTTTGTGGCAGCGAGAGATGGGGTTTCTTGGCCATATTTTGTCTGCAGAGGGAGTTTCGGTAGATCCGGCCAAGGTGGAGGCTATTCGAGATTGGCCTAGACCGAGCAGTGCTACTGAGATCAGGAGTTTCTTGGGTCTGGCAGGTTGTTATCGGAGGTTCGTCAAGGGTTTTGCGAGTGTGGCGCAGCCAATGACGAAGCTGACCGGTAAGGATGTTCCGTTTGTCTGGTCGCCGGAGTGCAAGGAGAGTTTTGCGAGACTCAAGGAGATGTTGACTAGTACGCCGGTGTTGGCACTACCCCAGCCGGGGAAGCCGTACACCGTGTATACTAACGCTTCAGGTGTTGGCCTGGTTTGCGTGTTGATGCAGGAGGGTCGAGTTATCGCTTATGCTTCGAGGCAGTTGCAGGGTAGTGAGCGTAATCGGCCTACGCATGATCTAGAGTTGGGAGCAGTAGTGTTCGCTCTGAAGATCTGGAGGTCATATCTTTATGAAGGGAGAATGCAGATTTTTAAGGATCACAAGAATCTGCAGCATATCTTTACTCAGCCGTGGCTGAATATGAGACAGAGACGTTGGGTTGAGTTGCTGGTGGATTACGATCTGGAGATCATTTATCATCCGGGCAATGCTAATCAGGTAGCTGATGCCTTGAGTCGGCGGAGGTTCGATTCAGCCCGTGAGCAGGAGATCGAGGATTTGGTGGGCGAGATCTGCACGTTGCGTCTTTGTGCGATTTCGGAGGAGCCTTTGAGCTTAGAGGCAGTTGATCAGGCAGATCTTCTTAGTAGGATCAGAGTGGCTCAGCAGAGTGATCAGAGTTTGATCGGGTTATCGCGAGCCATGGATTCTGAGTTTGTGGTCTCTTCGAATGGGACGATTTTGATTCGTGGTCGAGTATGTGTTCCTCGAGATGAGGCACTACGGCACGAGATTCTCAGCGAGGCTCATGCGAGCAAGTTCTCGATTCATCCGGGTGCGACCAAGATGTACCAGGATCTCAAATGGTATTATCACTGGGTGGGGATGAAGAGAGATGTGGCTGCTTTTGTTTCTAAGTGTAACACGTGTTCATTGATCAAAGCAGAGCACAAGGTTCCGAGCGGTTTATTGCAGAGTCTACCCATTTCGAAATGGAAGTGGGATATGATTACAATGGATTTTGTGGTTGGATTGCCTACGTCGCGGACGTATGATGCTATTTGGGTTATCATAGACCGGTTGACTAAGTATGCGCACTTCTTGGCCATTAAGAAGACCGATGGAGCAGCTAAGTTGGCTAAGAGGTTTGTGCAGCAGATTGTGAGACTGCATGGGGTGTCAGCCAGTATTGTTTCGGATCGAGATCCCCGATTTGCATCTGAGTTCAGGGGTGCGTTCCAGGCAGAGATGGGCACTAGGGTGCATATGAGTACGGCTTATCATACGCAGACTGATGGGCAGTCACAGAGGACTATTCAGATTATGGAGGATTTGCTGAGGATGTGTGTGCTGGATTGGGGTGGTCATTGGGCAGATCATCTGAATCTGGTTGAGTTTTCGTATAATAACAGCTTCCAGACGAGTATTGGTATGGCTCCTTTCGAGGCTCTATATGGGAGGCCATGCAGGGCGCCTTTATGCTGGACCTAAGTTGGGGAGCCCAGTGTTCTAGGAGCTACCTATGTTCAGGAAACGACGGAGAGGATCCGAGTCGTGAGATTGAACATGAAGGAAGCTCAGGATAGACAGAGGAGTTATGCAGATAAGCGGAGACGTGAGCTTGAGTTCTCAGTGGGAGATCGTGTGTATCTCAAGATGGCTATGTTGAGGGGTCCTAACAGATCCATAGCAGAGAACAAGCTTAGTCCGAAATTTATGGGTCCGTTCTCGGTGGTGGAGCATGTGGGACCAGTGGCTTATCGGCTTGAGTTACCTCCGATCATGAAGGCATTTAATAAGGTGTTCCATGTGTCGATCTTGAGGAAGTGCCTGCATGAGTCGGAGGAGTTGGTGCCTGAGATCCCTGCGGATCTGCAGCCTGATTTGACGGTCCCGGCGGTTCCTATGAGGATTCTCGAGAGGAGGGTCAAGGAGTTGCGTCGGAAGAAGATTTCGTTGTTGCGTATTTTATGGGATTGTGGCGGTTGCCAAGAGGAGACTTGGGAGCCAGAGACAAAGATGAAACTGAAGTTCAGGGAGTGGTTCGACAAGCAGGTCACCATTTGAGCTTAGTTTCTTTGTGGTTCTAGTTTCGTGTAGGCCTTTGGGGCTAGTGTTGTTATTTGATTCATGTATTTTCGTTTCGTTGTAACGATATACCTTTTGGAGGTTTATGAGATGGGATGGATTCCTTATTTTTCTAGTATATCGGTTTGTGTTCCGGATATGCGATTGTGTAGACCAGTGAGGGTCGGGTTTTGCGGATATCCCGGGTGGGGAGTATCGAGTTTAGACCACGTGATATGAGCTAGTCGCGGATGTTTTTAGGCGTTTTAGAGTTTATTACATATTACTCATGATCTGGAGACGGTGGTTTTCCAGAGTATGTAACGAGGACGGTGGTTTCCTGTATACATGCTGAGAGACGGTGGTTCTCTCCAGGAGACGGTGGTTTTCCTGTGTACTTATACTGGGACGGTGGTTTCCTTTATAGTATTGAGCGCATATATTAGGACGGTGGCTTCCTCTATAGTGCGGAGCGACGGTGGTTCTCTTGAGGGGACAGTGGTTTCCCTAGAGTATTGGTGAGTATGGATGAGTTAACGTAATAAATATCTGAGAAAACGTGCGTAAAAACATAGGATTAGTTCGTGTGTCTCTGAGATTATGTGAGAATCTCTAGTGGTATTGGCCGGTACGGCCAGAGTGTGGTCCTGTGTGGACGTGTTTTTGAGGGATTCGAGGACGAATCCAGCTTAGTGGGGGAGAATTGTAACACCCGTAGACCAAAGTGTGATTTTGGCTAGTGTCGATCGACACTGTTTGTGTCTGTCGATCGACACGTAGTCTTCGTTTCATCGAGAAATCGGGCAGTGAGGTCTGTGTCGATCGACATGCTTAGAGTGTCGATCGACAGGCGGCAATAAAAATCAAAATTAGGGTTTCCTATAAAAGCTGAGAGCGTGGCTTTTCTAGGTTTGGCCGTTTTTGGGAGGTTTTGAAGAGTTGAGAGAGAATTTTGGTGTTCTTGAGAGTTTGAGAGTTTGATCAAAGAATTCTTGTGGATCTCCCTTGTAATCTCAATTCTAGTCCGTTGTGTGTTCTTGAGGAGAAGTTAGGAGCATTTGGTCCGATTGTTGGGGCGAAATCAGAGATTGGAGATCGTGTTCTTCGCGTGTTATCTTCCTTTTCCATCAGATCTAAGGTGACTTCGCGACCATAGGTCCTTGGGTTGAGGAATAGATGTTGTACGATTGTTTGCTGTGTGTCTTGGTGGATTTTTGTGAATGGAAATCGCAGGTGGACGATTGGATCGGAGAGATTCGGCCATGAGAGGATAGGCCAATCTCCATCGATCTGCAGGTTCCTGTCGATCGACAGGATTGATTTCTGTCGATCGACACAGGGTCGTGTGAGTCTCTCGATCGACATGCTTGCTACCTGTCGATCGACATGAGACCTGCTGGTCTTGTTTTTTTGGTTTGCTTGTTTAGTGCATTGTTTGATAATCCTGGTATTTCATGTTTTTCTTTATTCAAGTAATTGGCCTGTAGATGGGACGACCGTCTCACTAAGTATTTGTTAAATACTTACGCAACTCGTTCTTCCTAATTGTGTTGCAGGTAAAGGAAAAGGGAAAGTGTGACCGCGGGATCACGGCCTGAGGACGAGGATGATTAGGATTGCTGTTGTTTTTCTGTTGTTTATTCTAGAAAAACCGGTTAGGTTGCTAGTTCCTTTATGGTCTTTTTGAATGTGGATTATGTTGTTTGGTTCTTGATGTTTAATATGAGAATTCTGTAATAAAAAAAAAAAAAAAACAAAACCGGGTGTTACATTTGAAGATTGGAGATTTGTTTTTGAAAGAAGAAGTGCAAACAAGGGACCCTTTTTGATTGCTCAGAGTGTTACTCAAGAGAACTGATGGCAATCATATATTGCTCGTGGATATCCTTCATGTTTGGCCGAGCTTTTTAATTTCAAGTGAGGCTATTTTGTTTGTTGTTTCCTCTTTGATCATGTTGGTGGACCTTTGGCTTCGGTAGTGTAGAGTATGCATTTGAAGTTTTCTTTAAATCATGCTTTGTCTATTTGTAATGTCAAACTATGGTCTTAATTAATATATATACTTTCGGATGAAAAAAAAAGTTAAGACAAATGGAACCGAGAGGGACTAAGCAATATGTTTTGTAATCAATCTTTGAGAAGACTTTGACGATGTTGTTCTTCATGTGCTTGGTAGCATTTGGAGTAAAATGGGTGAAAAACAAAAAATAATACGGAGTAATACAGAAATAAACGAAAAATAGCATTAATAGTATATCTCGAGGTTCTTGCCTTCTTGGTCCAATGGTTTCCTCTTCATATAAAAGGAGTAGAGGTCATTAGTTCAAGTCTAGTTAGGAGAAAAGTATATCCAAATAAAATAGTCTAAAGGCTGACTCCTATCCCACATAATTTTTTGGCTTAGGCCCGAACTTTACAATTTAAAAAATATATATATAAAAAATGTTGTGGACAATTTTACTCTATTTCCACCGTAAATGAGAGGATACTTTTTCCTCTAATATTTTTCTTTTCCATCTTATTGGTAAAAATTGAGCAGAACTCAGGGTGCAATGGTTGTAGGTGAGAGGAGAAAAAAATTAATAAAAGGAAAAAAAAATGGAACAAGAAAAATTTTCTCCAAATTTGTTTCACCGTGTTCCTCTCATTTTTTTAGGAGTAATATATCTAGAGGAATCTAGAGAAATTTGACTTATTTTTCATTCATTTGATTGGACCTAGCTACTAAATTTTAGAGGAAAACAAATTCATTCCAAATGGTGAAATTATAGAAGAATTGAAAAAAAAAAATAGTGCAAATGGTTGTAAATGAGTGGAACATATAGAACGAGAAGAATAATAATTGAGCGGAATAAAAACGAGTGGAATAATTGATAATTAGATGAATAAGCTAAATTAGAGAAATCATTTCTAGAGAGATACATGGTGAAAGTAAATGGCAAGCAATTAGAGGATGGAATACGAATGAATTCAAACAATTAATATAAGATGTAAATATATTAATATCTAATTCACTCTTATATCAAAACATTATATATACTATTTATTATTAAGTTTTATGATTACCAAATTATGTTTAACAAATAAACCAAAAGTAATGAATTTTAAACTTATACTAGAAAAATCCATCATATCTAACTTGTTACCTTTTAATTTTTGTAGAAGAATATCACTGACCATTAAAATTAGAATTATATTTTGTATATAAGTTCATTATACTTGAAAAAGATGTTACAGCAAAATAACTAAATAAATAGTTGATAATAAAAAAAAAAAAAAAGGATTGTTACGCTCATTGTGTTCCTCTCCACTTTTGAGGAACAAATTTCAGCAGAAAATTGGATTTTTTTCACCAATTATGTGGACCCCACAAGTTTGTTTTTTTGGTAAAACCGAACATGATATTAAAGACTTAAACTCCACGATGGGAGGGAGGTAGGGTTGCGGTTTAAAAGAGCCAACTTGGCTAGATTTATCACATTCGGTCAAGTTTGTGATCGATTCCCTATTGATTTTATCCATAGGTGTTGTAGTATTCACATAGTAGAGAATATAAGTGAATAGTAATATATCCAATGGTTTTTTTTTTTTTTTGTATCAGCCTGGTATAAAAGTTTGTGAAGCTGATTCACGATGATCGTACATTTTGCTATTGTCGTGTTCACATCGCAGCTACGAACTTCAATAATTTAGATTTCACATCAGGAAACGTAAGGACATATGCATGCACACGGTTGGGAATAATTTAAGACTATAAAATAAAATATATTATAATATTAGACTCTCTTCTAAAGCCTCACTCAACAACCAAAATCTTTTCACTGTCTTGTCATCTTGTGGAGTCCATCCGTACCATCTTTATAAATATATCTCAAAGTACATTGCATGTAAAATGGATCAGAATAATTACAAACCCAAAAACAAACAAAAGGCTATTAGAAAACAAATAAATGGGCAAGAAAATAGAAAGAATAATAGTATGATTGCGTGAGTAAAAAGGACTATGAAATTATTAAGTTTCTTTGTTTGCTAGTGTTGAAAGTTGCGCATGCATGATGTTTCTATGAAGGTATTAGGTTTTATACTTAGTTAATATATATGAATTCTCTAAACTTCGTAGGAATGTTCTCTAAAATATCGAACAGCTAAATCCGAGTTAATGCAAAAGAATTTAGACGAAAAGATGGCTCACTAAATGGTTTCTTAAACAGATGAGTATCAAACTATAGTTTCTACTTTTAGTTGGTAAATTGAGGTAGTTTCATTAGATAGACATAATCTAAATCTAAAAACATCCCTTAATATTTATGTTGTACATCAGTTTCAGCTTATGTTATATTCCCTGATCATTGCAAGCTTCTTTCTGCAATGATCTTCACCAACTCCAGAAATCGATTCTTCACTTCGATCTTCGATTCTTCTTTTCGCAATGTTCCAAAACTTCCAGTAAACATCTTTTATACTCCAAACGTCTAGAAACCTGCAAAGACTCTAAAACACATAGAAAATACCACAAAGACTCTATATAATAGACTTATATTATGGTCTAAAATGGGTAAAAACCATGATATATCAACTCATCCAGACTTAGTTTTTTGCTTGTCCCTAAGCAAAACAGTTGTACTCACTCCTTCTGGATCCACATACTTGCAAAGTAAATCCGGTGATACTTTGATGTGTTCCTAGAAGCTTAGCAGTTCTCCTAATTGAATCCAAACCCCTTATGGAAACTCAGACTTTCAGCTGCAATACCCTTCATTCATTTAGGTGCGGTCTCATCGATGGAATATCGATTGCTGGACCTTCTATAGATTTTTTTTTTTCGGACTTGCACTTTTCTGCTTGAACTACACTTTTCTGTAGACTTTTTTATTTCCTTGGCATCTCTATGACTTCACTAGATCAGCGCTCATTACGGTTGTTTCTTGTGGAAGACATGGTCATGAGGCTTTTTCTTTTCGATCTAGGACAATTGTATCATCATTAGGAAGAAGTTTCAGAGCGGTCCGTCCTCGCTTTCAAGTGTTTGAAAGCTGAATCAAGTCTTGCAATTTCCAACGCTCAAGACAAGAGATTAGAGTTCATTAGGGGCGGGGTCTGCAACATCCTTTCTGGCGTTGTCCAGAAATTTGAACTCGTTCCGTTAAACCGATCCACTTCCAGTTACCCACCTTGTAAAACTAACCAACTTGCATTGTAATGGTCCTTAAGTGTTTTTCAAAGCAAGTAGAAAGAGAGTTTTTGACCCAAAAATTTGAAAAACTGACTCATAAAACTCAAAATAAAACACAATTGTTAGCAACTACCTCCCACAGACTTAAACGTCATTGTCCCTAGTGTTATTAAGCCTGAGATTGGTGAAGTAAAGTAAAACAAAATGGAACGTATTGAAATTTAAAAGAGAAAAACGTAACCTGGTGGGGGTGTTGATCGACACAGTCAAATGTGTTGATCGACACCAATGAATTTTTGCTAGTGTCGAGCGATCTGATCAATCGTGTCACTTGACACAGGCTCCTGAAGTTCATCCTCAAGTTTTATTCTCCTAAAAATAAAAACCAAAAACAACACCAAACGTAAAATTGTAAAAGAAAATAAAATAAAACATAAATATAAGACTCACAAATGGGTCACCTCCCACTAAGCCCTTGTTTTCAGTCATTAGCTTGACTGTGTTGAGGAACTTAGACGTCTGGTGGATCTGCATTTTTCCATGGAATAATTCCAGGAAAAAGCTTCATCATCTTTTGCACCATTTCTTGAATGACCACTTCTTTTTTATCCTTAAACTCTTGAGGAATGATGATTCGCATCTTCGCGAAAGGTTTTGAAGTCCTTTTGATCTTTGCCTTAGCATGATTCACCTCTTTACACTCCTTAGATCTACCATTATCTTTGTGATTTGGTCGATTGACACCAATTCCTTAGTTCTGAAATTGTGTATTATTTCATGTGTCTATCAATGGTCATCTTTTGTGTCGATCGACACAAATTCTGCAGTCTTAAAAATAGCCTCAAACTCCGCAAAATAACCCTCTTCTTCAGTCAGAACGACATTGCAAGCTTGCTTGGGGTTAGTATCAGTATTCGCACGAAGAAACCCCTCTTGCCTCTTGATTGATCAAGCAGTTTGAGTGACCTGGACATCCAATTTCTTGACATGCGCGCTCAATGCTCCAATCTTACCATCCAAGTCCTGGTACATCGCATCCATCTTCCCTTTGAAACTCACAGTCAGCTTATGATGTCCTTCCAAAAGCTGTTATAGCATGCTCTTCACTTCATTGTCTTGTTCAGACGACTTTTGGTAAGAAAAAGAACCATAACTTCTCCTGAAGTTGTTGCTCTGAAATGGACTTGAAGTCAAGTACTCGATAAGAACAACTGCGTTCTCTGGAGAGTTGGTGTTGAAGTTTCCACTACATGCAGCAACCAATGCCATCTGATATCTTCAGTCCACTCTTCTGTAGAAAATGTCTAGCAACTGCACATCACTAAAACCATGATGAGGACAATCTCTCTGATAAGACTTTAGTCGTAACCACGCAGCCTTAAATTCTTCTGTTAGCCCTTGACGAAACGTAGTAATCTTCATCCTTAGATTATCGGATCTCGCATCGTCGAAGAAGTTGTTTAGGAATGCATTCTTGGTGTCCTCCCAAGTAGTCAGTGATCCCGGTTCAAGCTGCTTCAGCCAGTAAGAAGCATCCCCACTAAGAGAGTATGGGAATAGCTTGCAGAAGAGATAGTCGGTGGACACACCATGGGCCTCGATGTTGAAAGCTAAGTCCTCGAAGTTCTCGATATGATCCATCGGATGCTCATGTGGGAGACCATGGTAAGGATGTAGAGCGACTAAGCTGAAGTAAGCAGGCTTCAGCTCGAAATCATTCCTCTGAAAAGGAGGTGGACAAATCGCAGCTCGATTCGCATAGAATTGATTAGGACAACTGAAATCTGCTAATGTTCGTCCTCGCACAGCATCGTTCCTCAACAAAGTCAGTGGATTATGGACTCCTTGTCAATCGACACCATCGAGCGACGCCACGATCCTGTCGCTCGACACCATGAGAATGTAGGATCGTGGCGCCGCTCAACACCATCCTCCAGATTCGCTACCTCTTCGACGATCACAGTACCATCGTCATTGATCCTTTATCCATCTTCATTGTATCTCAATCCTGCCAGATCACGTAGGACTCCATCTTCTCCCGGTCTCAGTATGAGAGGTTCTCTAGCAGCCATCCTTGCTGCTCTTCTATTCTCACGTTCTAAACGTGCAAGTTCCTGAAGACCAACTAACTCTGTCTCTTTGTTGCTTCTGGTATTGTGATAAGGCATACACCTGAAACGCAAAAAAAAAAAAAGACAAAAGAAACTAGTTAGTAAAGTAAAAACAAAAATAAAAAACTTAGACAAAATTCTAATAATAATAATCTAATGGTCTAATGATTCCCCGGCAACGGCGCCAAAATTTGATATGCTCAAATTAACCTTAAGCTACTCCTTCAAATTAAGAGATCGATTGTAGAACTTTAGGTATCAAAATCCATAGGAAATAAATTAACATAATAGACTAATATGCTCGAATTATGCTAAGTAAGATGATACAGATGAAAGTAAAAAAAGCAAGTAAAACGGTTGTGAAATCAATTAAAATAAAAGTTAGGCACAGGGAAATCTCAGGAATTAGAATTGCAGATATAAATAAAAGATAGGAATATTAAGCGCAATTCTTAAACATGAACACGAATATAAAATCAATCGACTTTCGCTGCAGAGATTATATATGTCTAAATCCTAGAAAGACAACTGTCGTTGCGAACCCTAACAATCTAAACAAGCATTAAAGTTAAAGTTTGATTGTTCATAAAACCCTAAACTAAATTTCTTTGCGAAAAGAAATTTTGCTCATCAAAGACTAGTTCAAGCAATTAATAAAATTGTCGTTTCTATCAATTAATCCAAGATCGGATTCTAGTTCGCGAGGCTAAAATCAGTATTAAACTCAAGCCAAGATGAAGAATTTCTAATGATATTATCTTAACAATTAAATTAAATCTAGCAATTCATCACACCTTTGAATAACCATAAACCTAACAAGAGAACTACTCAGACATAATCAAAGAAGAAACCATTCTTATTAATTATGAATATTTATTAGAAATTGATAAAATAAAGCGTAAGCCTAAACAATGGCTATTAAAACGTATTTATAAGGTTCCTAAACCGACTGGAAACATAAAAGTAAACATCTCGAAATTCTCGACAAAATTGGAAATCTTCGAATTTGGGAATTTGGCTCGTCTGAACAAGGTGTCAATCGACACATATAGTGGTGTCAATCGACACCAACTCCTGAAATCGATTCTTCACTTTGATCTTTGATTCTTCTTTCCGCAATGCTCCAAAACTTCCAGTAAACATCTTTTATGCTCGAAACGTCTAGAAACCTGCAAAAACTCTAAAACACATGGAAAATACCACAAAGACTCTATGTAATAGACTTATATCATGGTCTAAAATGGGTAAAACCCATGATATATCATTAGTCCGGGAGGCTCGGAAGTCATGTTTACTGACCCTGCAAATCACCACACAATCTTTTCTCGTGTTTTGACCTCACTCACACGATACTGAAAATGACTTCCCAGTAGGTCACCCATCTTGAAACTACTCCAGCTCAAGCACACTTAAGTCTGGAGTTCTCTCAAGACTTGTGACCGAAAAGATAAGTGCACTTGGTGATATAGGTAGCCAAATCAATTCTTTTAAGCCTCTTCGCATATACCCGCATATACCATATATGCCCTGAACCGGGGTATCACAATCATCCTCACTAACAGATCCCAAAGTCCTCGTTGCGCATACCAAGATCGTTACCCTGACAATCTAACTCACATAGTTGTCATGGTTCGCTCTGATACCACTTATAACGCCCTGACCGCTCTATCCATGGACTCCACGTCTACTCTCGGCCCTTGGGCCCACACTATCCGACGATCGGTGCGTTAGTCCGGGAGGCTTGGAAGTCATGTTTACTGACCCTGCAAATCACTACACAATATTTTCTCGTGTTTTGACCTCACTCACACAATACTGGAAA
This sequence comes from Draba incana, assembly GCA_963576765.1. Lineage (NCBI taxonomy): Eukaryota > Viridiplantae > Streptophyta > Magnoliopsida > Brassicales > Brassicaceae > Draba > Draba incana. The sequence goes on from OY755202.1 coordinate 26,717,759, forward strand.
GGACTTTCCAGTAGGTCACCCATCTTGAAACTACTCCAGCTCAAGCAAGCTTAACTCTAGAATTCTTTCAAGACCTGTGACTGAAAAGATAAGTGCACTTTTGTTATATAGTTAGTCAAATCAATTCTTTTAAGCCTTTCGCATATACCATATATGCCCTGAAACCGGGGTGTCACAAAACTCTTCAGATTTCGTAGGAATATTGCACACAACCATTAAAAGAACATGAGATGTACGTGTGTTTCAGAGAGAGAGGGAGAGAAGATAATCAATCCATGGTTTGGTGAAGAATCAACATCATGCTTTAATGGTCACTTAGCCACCTCCATAATCTTCCAAGAATAACTAGGCTGGGTCCGGTCAACTACTATGACCCATGACTCAACCTCAATCATAACTTGTCCCATTGTGTAATGCATACATTCAACGAACAAATCACAGACCACGAAAGTGAGGGACTTTGATATTAACAATTTAGAGTTTTCTTATCCAAATCTATCTAACTCGGTCTTGTAAGTTTATTCCAATTTTACCATTTTACAGACCAATACATCAGTACCAAATGCTTGTGTGTGTGTGTGTGTGTTTTTTTCTTTATGTATAAGAAAGGGAATACAATCCAACGCATTTATTTTGTAGAATCAAAATGGAACCTGAATTATAATATGACTTGACAAAAACAAAGAGATCATAACTCTTCAGAGAGCTCAAACCTACTCTTTCCCCACACCCTATAATGAAACCCCAAACAATCTCAAAATATCGCATATGCAAATGTGACATGTGACACTAAAATGTAGACTCAACAAGTGAACAAGACGACGCTTAACTTGAAGGAACATTCTCTTCGTTTTTCTTTTCACCAGCTTTCTCTATTTCGCTCTTTTTCTCTTTCTTTGCTGATGCTTCCTTCTCCAGTGGGGTCTCTTAAGTTTCTTTCTCTTCCATTGTTAACTTCTCAAGAAGACTAGCAGTATTCGAGGCATCTTTGCTCTCTTCCTTCTCTTCTTTAGATTCAACAACTTTCTTACACTTTTGCATAATTGCAATCTGATCGTGTAAACAATAAGATTTTTTTACCTATGCAACTCTATTATGACTTGAAAGCGTTTCAAAACACAAACAAAACATCACATGGTAAAAGATGCAGATGCCTCTAGTTTGATTGCTACCTTTAAAAGGTTATAGTCACGCAACGACCTTGAAACTCTTTCTAATTCTTGAAAGGGGCACATTGATACCATGTTCAATGGTAATATAATTCAACCCCCTCCTTTTCACCTTTTTACATTCAACATCATCTTGTTTCTCTTCCATCTCATAATTCAACACCCATTTAATTTTTTATCTCTTACATTGGTTTTACTTAAAAAAATTCAACACCTTACCCCACTATTTTTATTTCTGTATTATAGTTTTGTTTTATGATTACATATTCATAAATTATCGATTAAAATTAATTATTATCTTAATAAATAAATATTTATCTTATTTATAGTTTAAACTAAATTTTCTTGCAAATAATAAAATCAAGACATAATCATTATTGAACAATAAAATTACGAGAAATTTGAAATTCAATACAATACGCATATAAACACACAACACAATAAAACACACATAACATAATTCGTAAAATAAACTCAAATCAGAAACAAGAAAGCTATGAAATTACACATAAAGACGTAAAAACTCTTTAATAATCATGAAATTTTGCCCAAATGTGCTTGACTATATCTGCTTGCAATTCGTGATGCACAATTGAATCACACAACTCTGATCTAGCACACACATGGTTTGCAAATGGAGGTAGCACCTCAGTTGAGAATGGTTGCGATATAGAAGACCTACTTGCCTCATAATGATCATAATCGGTCCAGTTGTGAGCATATGTATCTCTTTCATCCTCGGCAATCATATCATCCAATATAATACATGACCTCATAATGATAGCCAACTCGGCTATGTCCCACATACGTGCTGGTTCGCAAATGATTTGAAATCGAGCCTGCAACACTCTGAATGCACGTTTGATGTCCTTCCGACATCTCTCTAAATATTTTGCAAATAGCTTGTCTGGTTCCCTGTTCAACATCATCAAACACTTGTGAACGATCTAGAACGTTGATACCGTTCAATGTGTCCGGACACCCAAAAAGGCATGCAATATCCATATATCATGGGATGCAACCGTTTCTAAAATAATAGTGGTGGTTCCCTTATCTCCTCGAGTAAATTGACCTTCTCACACTGTAGGACAATTTTTCCAGTGCATGCAATCAATACTCCCAATCATCCACGGGAATCTTTGAATTTCACTAACATGGAGTATTCTTTGCAAGTAATCTTGAGTTGGGGCTCTGAGATACTCTTGCTCGTACAATTGTATGATTCCTTTACAGAATCTACGCAAGCACTCCAATATTGGTAAGTCCCTCCTATTTTGATGTATTCGTCAATTGTGTCGGCCGCAACTCCATATGCTATCATTCCCAAAGTCGTGGTACATTTTTCTAGTGGAGAGATACCTTTTTTATTGGCAACGTCAACTCTTTGGGTGAAATAGTTGTCACTGCTTGATGGTCCCCAATGATCCGAAGAAATACATGTTTCCTCATCCGGAATTGCTTACGAAACTATGCATTGTCATATGTAGGTTGATTGGCAAAGTAATCATCAATTAGCCTTTGGTTTGCCGCTACATGATCTCAGTTGAAGTATTTCTCTTGCTACGAGGTGTGTAGTGTTCCTCGATTTTCTTTCAACGCTCCCTAGACCGATTAAGGAATATACTTCTCTTCAATTTCAGACTGCATTTCGTAAGATTCAATATCAAAAGGAAATTTAGATGGATCCATTGATATTTTCTTAGTAAGATGAGAATTTTGGTTTTGATAAATGAATGGAAGAATGAGTCCATATTTATAAGAGAGTAAGTTGTTCATACTAAAAAATTCCAAAAAATGTTGGAATGTAGTTAAGTTAAAGATAAGGATTGGAATCTTGAACAAAACCCCAAGAAATGATGGAATCTAGTTAACTTAAAGATAATGAAAGGATTCTTGAACTAAAACTAGGCTTGAGAATTCGGATATTCGGTTCGGATTCGGATAGTATCCAATGGATTTCAGATATTTCGGGTAGAGAGGTTTAGAATCCGTTCAAAAACCGAAATATAATTGTTCGATATCGGTTCGGTATGGGTCGGTTTCGGATTGTTCATTTTGAAAATTCATTACCCCAAAAATTTGGTTCTTATTCGGTTCGGTTTGGTTTCGGATATTTTTACTCAAACTACAAAAAATATCTAAAAATATCCGAAAAGGTTCAAAATATCCAAAAATTATATTATTTTTTAATAAATAAATGAAACAATACACATAAGTTGGTTTTTTTTATCCGAACTATTCATCCATACCTAGAATAATTGAACTAACCAAATAAATCTTAAAACTAACAAAAAGAAAATTGTAAACTTTACCCATATTGTCAGTACATATCCAACCTCAAACAAAAATATATATGGGATAATTTATGTTTCAAATATTTGTCGTCACATTTGGGTTTGTCACATTTTGGTTACTAATTTGCCACTGATTTGCCACTTATATGCTATTAATTGTTTATTTGTTTTGTTTTGAATTGCCAAAATCGAATGGATAACTAAAAACTTTGAAATTAAAAACATACTACATAATCAAGCATTTAAAGTAAAAAAGGTTGAAACCAAAGTACAAAAAGTATTACAACATGCTAGTTTGTTAAGAAGAGAGAGTTCCTGCATATCCGCCGCCGTTTTTACCGCTAGTGGAGAGAAGCACGATCACCTGAATCAGCTGTGCTAATAAGAAGTCAACGCTCGCCGTCACTGCCCACTGCAACAACACAACCTTTACTTTAGCCAAACCAAACATGTTGATGATGATGTATAAGTGAACATTTCTGGTCAGAATACCTGACCAACGATGTTGAACCTGAAACATTTGTGAAAAAAGCAAGAATCAGAAAGACCAATATTTCTAATTCCGAGTGATTGATTAAGAGAGAGGAGAGAAGGAAGAGTACCATCCGGTCATCCAAGAGGCGAGTGGAGCCATATCAACCATATGGTATGTATCAACCATATCAAGCCGTTAAACATTTGGGCTAAACTGAAAATACTAAGAATGCCATCACTACTTTTATAAAACTACAAGGAGACATTTGGGTATTAACTCATGGTATTGGATATTTCATACTCACCAAAGAACTGAGTGAAAATGCGGGTGAAAAAACTCAAGTTGCGAGAGACGTTGAATGCCATTGTAGGAGAGAGAGGCTTCACCAAAGTGTCTATAGTGAATACTCATTGCAGGAACTGTAGTAAAGAGGCAGACTAATACATGTTAGTATATGGTATATTGACAAAATGGGATATATACATGGACATTGCAGTCTTCTACAAATGGAAATCGAAACCATTGAGCAATTGCATCTCTGTGAACAACTCTGTTAATGCATAAATTAGTCTCTCTCCTACGCAAGAGATAATGAATTTCGTTAGTACTTAGTCATATACATATACATATGCATCATTCATTTGAAATTAACAAAATTCTTAATACAGTAAATAACTTAATTTAATCGTTAAATGAAGTGTGATGATGATCAGGATATATATATATATATATATTTTTTTTTTGCATAGACACATAGAGACATTAAATGAATTCTGAAAAGAACATATATACACAAACAAATAAGTGATCAACAAAATTTATCCCGTTTGCCTTTTTTTTTTTTTTTGGTATCAAATCCCATTTTCCAACTAAAAGTTTAAAATTATGAAGTGTGCAATACACATCAACATTAGAAAATTTTCCATACAACCCCTCCCACGAATCACAATGCCGGTTCCAAGGATCCTGACCTCTCGAGCGACCAAGCTTTACTTATTTGTTGCCCGACCAATCCGCCTCTGGCGTAATCTAATTGTTGGTTTGTATTGCTGCACACTGTTGGATTGTCCAAGATTTACCTTACCATTCCAGGGTACAATCTTAAGTGGATGAGCTTCTGTGTTGAAAACCCACTCGTCCAAGGGAATAACTGTTGTAGGCGAGAAGAGAAGATAGAGATACTTGAGCGTTTCAGCATGGAAGATACTTTGCATTTTGTTGTCCTTAACGCCTGTATTAACCTGGACATGGTTGAAAGAACACAAGACTTGACCATCAGATTATACTTGATTAAAAAGTTAGGACAATGGAAGCGTATAATTCAATTTACTACGGTCTTAACATTGGAAGATCTAAGTAAGAGGCTAGGGAGAACTTACATCCTTTAAACCAACATATCCAGAATCTATGCGTGAGTTCTTCTCAAACGCTTCAAATATATTCCATCCCCACTCTTGATATGTCTTATTGCTAGTTAACCGCCAGAGGTAAAACAGTGATTCAACGGTTTCTGGTCTCAAGATGTTCCATGACGTTCCTAAACCTATACTTTTGGAGGTTTTTGTTTTTGAGAATATGTTGCCTTTTGTTTTTTTGTTCATATGTTTCTGTCTTTTTAATCTCATCTTTTTTACCATTTATGTTTTTAATTTGTATATTATATGAAATCATTTATGGGAAAATAGGATAAAGTAATACGTAACATATATTATCATTAATAAAAGCTAATGAATATAAATATATATATGTAATAAGTTCTTTTTGCATTTCAAAGATGATAATATGTTCAAATTGAGCTACCTGATTAGAAGATTATTTTATGGTTATTTTTTTATTATATTGGTTGATGTGACAATGCTTTAGAGCCCACAATTTTTTTCCTTTACTGTGAATTCTCGTTATTTATTCAACTTAAAAATCCATTTCCTAAAGGACATTAAAAATCCAACTTAAAGCTTCTAATTGTTATTTATTCAAATTGTTATAATATTTGGCTGATTTTGATGAATTGAATATACTATAATGTGTATATTTAAATGATTGTTAAGAAGTACGAGCTTACAATTTGTATATATGTATTTGAATATAAACACCATCACAAAGAAAGATTAAAGCTAGTGTGGCATCAATTAAAAGTCAGCCTCGTGTAAAATATCTCACAAAGTTTTCAACGGTTAATAGAAGTTGTATAGTTAAGCCACGTGCAACAAATTGTATTTTTATAAACTTAATACAACTTTAATTGCCAAAAGCATTGAAACTATATGATGTTTTCTTGACTTAAAATAGTTACTTTCTAACATTTTGAAGTAGCACAGTTTCATCAGTGATTTTGCTCAAGAATATTCTAATAAAACACATTAACCGTTACGAGTTTTTTATACATATTTTTTTGGTATTGAGTTTTTATGAATATGGGTTTGTAAAATGGAGCAAAATGGCCATTGACCATTGGATACACTATTATAGTCATACTCTAGGAAATAGATCTTACCAATGACCATTAGGGAAGAAAAATGGGTCCAAATGTGAAAAAAATCTACCATTAGGTGACATCAAAACATGGAATATTCTACTATATGTGTTGTGTTTCAAATGATCTTAAAAGTCTTTACAACTATAATTAAGACAACCAAATTTTAAAAAAACGAAAAATCTATCAGATGACCATAAAATAAACCATTATAAAATCCACTTAAGGCCATGAGTTTTATCCTTTTTTCTTTATATGAGTTCCACTCTTGGGCAATTTTAATTTATTAACAACCTAACATAAAAATTAATTAACGACCATCAGTCTTTTAACCTTTGTCGGTGTTTTTATAGTACTCCAGAAGAACGTGATAAACGTGGAAGATTAAGCATTTGATTAGTTGGGTATTATAAGCATACTATCTCATACAAAAAGAAGTAACGGAAGCATAATTTTGAGCATATTGTCGCAAAATAGCGGTGAGAATCGAGAAACCAACACCAAATTAGAGATTAATATTTACTTTAATTATTTTTGAACTAAACCAAACAAGTTGAAAATTATTACAATTATTTGAACAAAAAGTTCTATGTTAGTTTAAATTCTCAAACAATGTAAGGAAAATATACAGAGTTAATTAACGACAATGAAAAGAATTGTAACTTTGAACCTCTTTCTAAAGTTCTTGTAGGGTTTTTCTTCAGAAAATAAAATTTGGCCTGCTTTTCTCCACTATTTTAAATGCACAATGGGTTAAGATCAGAAAAACAAAACGCCGAACATAACTTGAGCACCAAACAAAAAAGGCACTCTAGCTGTTGTGTATTTTGCAAACCGTTTATGCATCCCTTACGTAGAATACAAACCATGATTCATGAAGGATTCTTGACTTGTGAAGTACTGAAAAAAATTCTCTAGCTGATGATGATTGCTGTCAGAATATTTCTAACATAAGTTCATGAAATTAAAAAAAAAACCAGATTTTTGAAAAAAAAAAAAAAAACCATAAAAAGATCTAGCAAAAACTAAACTCAGATTTTTTTTTAATTATCTTTCAAACAAGATGTAACACTTGATGTAAAAACTTTTTTTTTTTTTGAGTTTGAATCAAATTTTATATTCAATTCAAAAAAAAAAAAAAAAATTTAAAACCATAGTCAACAACAAAGGCTGCTTAATTTAGATTATACCAAAACTTTTACCTTGATATAATTTTTCTTCAGTTTTGATATGCAGCTCCTATGGTTTTGTTGTATGTATATCGTAGAACTTGAGGAGCATAATGGATTACGCTGGCTCTGTTGCCAATTTTTTTTCTTTTTGTTGGCGCATGTATTTCTAGGGCCGGCTCTAGTGAATGATATGGATGATGATACACTGACGTGACGATACTAACACTGTAACACAAATCATTATACGGCATGGACTATATAGTATATACATCGATTAACGTAAACTTTGGAAAAATGTTTATGCATATCGAAAGCATGTTACAATTTTCGTTCCAAAATAATACAATGAATACCAACAATTACAAACTACACTCACACAGACAAACAAAATAGTTTCCAAATAATGCTCTAGATCTCATTCTCCATTTATACTTGCTTTTATTGGTTGTCATTACCAAATCCAATGTCCACCACTTCGCCTCACAGCTCGTCCTACACAAAATTTAGAACCATATAAATTTTAACCATTTTCACTACCGTTTAGAACATTTAAAGATGATTTTCATACTAAATTAAAAAAAGCCATTTTTAAGTAGTTGAGATGGGAAACTACTTACATGGTGATCTTCCATGTAATCATGTGGATTAGGCTGCAAAACAAAACAAACATTTATCAACATATTTACTCACTTCGTTCTTACCTTATCCAAGAAATAAGAGACTTACATTGGGCTTCACAAACCATGAGGATTCTCTAGTATGGTTTCCCACCAAGAATGGAATCTATACGTCGAGAAGCGGATACGGGACAAAAGGCATTGGCCCGGTATCACCGCAATTCCAAGAGTTTGATTGGCAGAAGAAATTATGGCGGGTGAAAACGTTACCAAAAATCAAGAGCTTTCTCTGGAAAGCTGCAATTGGAGCCTTACCGGTCAGCGAGAACCTCATCCGAAGAGGTATGAGCAATGGAGGACCGTGCTCCCGTTGTGGAGCATATGCTCTTTCACTATACGTGGGCACAACAAGTATGGACCAACGCTCCTCTATCAAACTCAAATCTGGTTAATATTCAATCTATGCTGGATTACCTTACGGCATCGTGCCGAACCTCTGTACTACCACCTGTTGGAATCACTAGTGCCTCTCTAGGTTCATGGATTTGTTGGAACATTTGGACCGCAAGAAACCTCCTCATCTTTGAACAAAAACAACTCTCTCCCCAAGAGGTGCTAGCTAAGGCAATCAGAGACGCAAGGATGTGGGAGGTGGCACAAAAACAATTGCCACCAAGCAAAGGCTCTGTTCCAGTACATCACCAACATGAGATACCATCAGAAGGAGTGGTGTGTCACACAGATGCAGCCTGGACTAAAGAGAAGACACAGGCCGGCCTCGGTTGGTGGTTCCATCTTGAATCTGAATCGACCATGGAAGAGTACTTCGAGGCGTCACCTGAGGTGTTCTCGGTGCTCTCGGCTGAAGCTTGGGCCATGGTTTATGCCCTCAAGAAGGCTCGAACAAAGGGAGTGGAATGCTTACACATTTGCTCTGATTCACAAGTTTTAACTAACTTAGTGAGGAAGAATGAACCAAATTCGGGATCCACAACCTTCAATTCAAGATTAGAATGTTGGCTCCCTCTTTTAGATGACTTGAGTAATCATTATCCTGTTTACATAGGAAAGAAATAACCAGTTGCCTGAATCAAACTAAGAACTAACGGTGTGGGAACTGAAGAGCTTTCTCTCAATACAAAGTATTTTCTATATTGCTACCATAATTACTAAAAGCTATCACATGATGAGAATACGTAAATCAGGTGAGTTATTTAAGTTAAAAATCAGTGCGTTTACTAACCCGTAGTTGACACCTATCAATATCATGTCCATTGCGTCCATGAATTGTATGTCTGCATCAGCGGGAGCTTCAAACTGCATCCATTTTAAGACTTTCGGTCACTAAAATACGCAATTATAAACCCGTCTAAGCTCCAAAACCATCTACAATCATAAATACCTCGAGAAAGGCATAAGCAGGAGGTGTCGGTGGAATCTTGAAATGGATGTGTCCGTACTGAAACAGAAGATACATGAAATGTAGGGAAACAGGATGTGTCCGTACTTGAAATGGATGTGTCCGTACTGATGTGCCGATCAAACCCCAAAAGTAGGGAAAAACCGCAAAAGAGACTCAAATTTGTGAATTAAGTCACCCCAGAACACGCAAATCCTTTTTTAACCACGATAATCTAAGCTTTTGAGTGTCCTCCTGAGATTCGGACACAAACCTATGCATGGAACATACTATATATCTTTACTTGAAAACAACACTAATCTCACCTCGTAAGCAAACGTAATTATGGTTTTGATAGATTTGAATCTACGCAAATTATAAAGCAAGAGAGAAGCAAACTAACAATGTGATGTGATGGAGCATGGAGCATGGAGCTAAGGAACTGGACAAACAATTATATGCTCAAATTTGTCTTTGAACTACTCTCTCAAATTAATAGATCGATTGTAGAACTTTAGGCATCGAAATCCATACGGAATCAATTAACACAATAGATTAATAAATTCGAATTATGCTAAGCAGAAATATATGAATGAAAGACAAGTAAATAAAGCAGGCACTGAACAGTTGTGAATCAATTAAAATAAAAGTCAGGCACAGGGAAATCTCAGGTGAATCAGAATTGCAGATATAAATAAAAGCTAGGATTATGAAGCACAGTTCTTAAACATGAACATGAATATAAAATCAATCAGTTGTCGCTGCAAAGAATATCTATGTCTAAATCCTAGAAAACCAACTGTCGTTGCGAATCCTATAAATTCAAACAAGCATTAATTTCAGGTTCAATTGTTCACAAAACCTTAAACCAAATTTCTTTGCGAAAAAGAATTTTGCTCATCAAAAACTAGTTCAAGCAATTAATAACACTGTCGTGTCTATCAATTAACCTAAGATCAGATACTAGGTCGCGAATCTAAAATCAGCAATAAACACAAGTTAAGAAGAAGAACTTCTAATGATTTTATTCTTAATAATTAAATCAATTCTAAAAATTCATCAAGCACCTTTGAATAACCCTAAACCTAACAAGAGAACTACTCAGACATGACGAATGAAGCAAACATCATATTTATTAATATATGTCTCTTAAATTCAGTAAAATAAAGCATAGCCTAAACAATGGCTGAAAAAAGTATTTATAGACTACAAAAACGTATTGGGCCTAACTACAAACATCTGGGCTTTTCTGGCGCGAAAACGAAAGTCTTCTAAATCTGGTAATCTGCTCCGTCTGAAGGTCGTGTCGATCGACACTGATGGTGTGTCGATCAACACCTTTAAATCCTCCATGTCGAGGGATACCAAGTCTCTGTCGCTCGACACGATCTTGAATTCTTCAATCCGAACTCGCAACTTTGACAGCTTTTTCCGCAATCCTCCATAAAGCTCCAGTAAACACCAATTAAGTCTAAATGTCCTTGTACCTAATAAAAACACAAAAGACTCAAAAACACCAAAAGACTCTAGAAAACAGACTGATATCATGGTCCAAAAATGGGTACAAACCATGATATATCAACTCTCCTAGACTTAGCTTTTTGCTTGTCCATAAGCAAAACAGTTGTTCTCACTCCTTTAGAAACCACATACCTGGAAAGTTAATGGTAGTACTTCGATGTGTCCCTAGAAGCTTAGTAGTCCTCCAGATTGATTCCAAACCCGTTAGAGAAACTCAGACTTTCAGTTGCAAACCCTTTTCATTATTAGGTGCGGTCTCATCGAGGGGATATCGATCACTAGACCTTCTAGATTCTTTTACTTCCTTTAACACTTTCCTGCGTTTCACCCTCTCTCTTTCCTCCGTAAATTTTTATCCGATTAAGGATATCATAGAGATGCATGCCATTTGCATTTTTCTTCAGGATTTTTTATTTTCGGACTTGCACTTTTCTGCTTGAACTACACTTTTCTGTAGACTTTTTTTATTACCTTGGCATCTCTATGACTTCTCTAGATCAACGCTCATTACTGTTGTTTCTCGTGGAATACATGGTCATGAGGCTTTTTCTTTTCGATCTAGGACAATTGTATCATCATTAGGAAGAAGTTTCAGAGCGGTCCATCCTCGCTTTCTAGTGTTTGAAAGCTGAATTAAGTCTTGCGATTTCCAACACCCAAGACAAGAGATTATAGTTGATTAAGGGCGGGGTCTGCAACGTCCTTTTTGGCGTTCTCTAAAAACCTGAACTCGCTCCTTTAAACCGATTCACTTGTAGTTACCCACCTTGTAAAACCAACCAACTTGCATTGTAATGGTCCTTAAGTGATGTTCAAAGCAAGTAGAAGGGGAGTTTTGACCCAGAAATTTTTAAAACTGACACATAAAACTCTAAATAAAACACATAGTTAGTAAATACCTCCCCCAGACTTAAAAGACACTGTCCCAAGTGTTATTAAATCCGGAGTGGGTAAATAAAATAGATAAGAAATGAAATGTAATGAAAAATTGAATGAGAATGAGTTACCTAGGGGTCATGTCGAGCGACACGACTCTAGTGTCGTTTGACACTTATAAAATTTGCCACGTCGAACGACAGTAAGCTACTCGTCGATCGACACAGTGATGTTCCTCATGTCGAGCAACACTGATTGATCTGTCGCTCGACACATTAGTCTGAATTCATGCCCATTTGCTTTCACACGTTCAATCTACAAAAATAGAAACAAAAAACAAAACAAACATAAAATTGTAAAAGAAAATAAATATAAAATAGATAATTAGACTCACAAGCGGGTTGCCTCCCACTAAGCGCTTGTTTTCAGTCCTTTAGCTTGACTGTGTTGAGGAAATTAGACGTCAGGTGGATATGCATTTTTCCATGGAATAATTCCAGGAAAAAGCTTCATCGTCCTTTGCACCATTTCTTGAATCGACCACTTCTCTTTTATCCTTAAGCTCTTGAGGAATGATGATTCGCATCTTCGCAAAAGGCTTTGAAGTCCTTTTAAGCTTTTCCTTGACATGATTCTTCTCTGCCTTATACTCCTTAATTCCTGCAAGATCAGTAGAAAAAACAAGTATTCCGAGAAACTTGTTGCTTGCATGAGCGCGTAACAGCCTTTTCAACTTTAAAATCATTGACAAAATTAGGAGATTTAGAATTAAGTGCAGAAAACGCGTACCTTTGCTCTTTGGGAGGATCGTGGGTTGGGAATGTGGAATGATCTGTTCAGCAACAGATGAAAGACTAGCATCAAGCTCCTTGATTGAGTCTTCATCCTCTTGAATTTCCACTGAAAAAGTTTGACCATTGATGGTTGATTTTCTCCTTGTGTTCTCCATATCAAAGTCCATGACAATATCACTCATATCAAGCTTGATCTTCTTTTTACTCACATCGATTGTAGCACTAGTAGTAGCTAAGAAGAACCTTCCCAATATCAGAGGGTCTTGAGGCTCATCATCATACTCCAAAACCATAAAATCTGTTGGAATTGCGCAGTTCTGAATTTTGATTGGCACATCCTCTGGAACACCTTCTCGAATTCTCTTTGATCGATCGGCTAGGATAAGAAAGATCCTTGTGGGCATGAAATCTATCATCCCAAGTCTAATTGCAACTGAAAGAGGCATCAAATTAATACCGGACCCCAAATCACAAAGAGAATGTGGAAACTGCCCTGTCGAAATTGAGAAATGAAGCATAAAGTTTCCTGGATCTGGTACCTTTACTAGGATTCTGCTTTGAATCAACGCGCTAACTTCTTCAGAAACCACCACTTCCTTCTTCTTCTTCTTCTTAGGTATCGGAGCTGTGTTCAAGAGAATCGCCTTGATATCTCTAGTAAGCAGTGCTTCTTCCTCATGACTAACTCCATTAGTGATATATCATGGTTTTTACCCGTTTTTAACCATGATATAAGTCGGTTTTGTATAGTATATTTTGTATTTGTGTGTCTTTTGTAGTGTTTTGCAGGAAAATAGTCGTTTGTGCCGAAACCATCCGAAGTGCTTCAAAGATCGACTTAGAAGAACAGTTTCCATTTGGATTTAGCTTCAGAGGTCTTCATGAAAGTTGTAGGTATTTGAGATAGCTTTCTAATGGAAGTGGTTTGAGGTCATTCCGATCGGTGGTTCAGGAGATATGGCCGTTTTACCGGAGGGGTGTTTCCAGAGAGTTTCCCGTCGATCGACAGGGATTTGTGTCGATCGACAGGAAGCCTGAAGAAGCCAGAACAACGCGTTTTTCAGATATTTCCACAGACGCCTTCGCGTCGATCGACAGGACTTTAATGTCGATCGACGGCGGACCTGCAGACCTAATTTTGGGCACTTCTATAAATAGTTTTGTTTTGTTTTCATTGTAAAATATCTAGAAAAATATCTAAAAACTAGATCTATCTCGTGGAGAGAGAGAGAGAGAGAGAGAGAGAGAGACTCTTGAAGATTGAGGGAGATCCATTGTTCTTCATCTCTAAACCCTCTGTATCTTCTACTCTAACTCTTTTATGCAATTATATTCAGTTATCATGATTTCATCATCTGTTTCTGAGTGAAATTACTTGTTAGGTTTTGGGATTTCTTGGGTTATGACTAGAAATCATTGAAATTGCATATTTGTTAAGGTTTATCCGTAGGTTCTTCATTTAAACTGTTATTAATGCTTGATTCTTGCTTGATCATCTCGAATCTTGATCTTAGGATTGTTGATTAGCCACGACAGTGGGATTAATAACCAGAACTAGTTTAAATGGGCAAAGTTACTTATTCGCAAAGAAATTTGGTTTAGGGACTTTGTGAACTTATCGAGCTCGTACTAAATGCTTGTTTAGATTCGACGAATTCGCAAAGAAATTTGGGATTCGAGGATCTAAAGATAGATAGCCCTCGTAACGACAGTTAGCTGGCTATATTTTCGTGCTTGAGTTCTAGAACGGCACTTAATTGAACCTTGACAATTGCTATATATTGATTTCGAATCATTACCTAAAGAATTTCCATGGCCTAACTCTCGTCTCTTTGACAACTTGTAAATTAAACCATCCTCGTTTCACTTGTTTCATAGTTTCATCTTTTGTTTAGTTGTAAAAAAGCATCGCTCTAGCTTAAGAATGGATCATTGCAATCCTAGTGTATCAATCAAACCTCTCTGTGGATACGATAACCCTTTGTGCTACAACGTACGAGGGGTTTTTGATGGCCCTGTGTGTAAAAAGCCTGACATCAAAATGGCGCCGTTGCCGGGGAGGTTTTTTGCATTGATCATTGGGATTTTGATTCTTCTTAAGGCTAGAGTTTTATTTTTATTCCCTTTTGTTGTTAATCTTTTCTCTTTTGTTCTAGAAGGAAGTGACAAAGATGAAGCAACCGTCAAGCTAGTGATGTTAAACGCGCCATTGGGGACCTCCCCAAACATATCCATAGTCAAGCTAATGACTTAAAATGAGCGCTTAATGGGAGTCAACCCATTTACTTTTCAATTTCGTACTTTTGTTTTGAGTTTTTTTAGTTGAAATTTCGAATACTAAGCGAACTTGAATTTTATTTAAGGAATGCAATGAGTTGTTCCCGTTGATCGTTTGTTGAATGTCAGTAGATGCAGGTTTGGACAACTTCGGACTTCGAACCAGACACTTTGCGAGAAGTCGACAGATGCGAAGTTTGGACAGAGCCTCATATGTCGATCGACACAACATCATGTCGATCGACACGAAGGTCTCTGGAGAAACCTTTTGCGACTATAAAATTGATGTCGATCGACACATAATACTCTCTGTCGATCGACATGGATTTTAAAGATTTCAACAATACAACGGTCAAAAGGCAGAACATGGTCTGTCGATCGACAGATGTTCCTGTCGATCGACAGGACCCCAAAAAATGGTAATTCTGTATTTCTTTGATCAAGTTCGCATTTCATTTTATTTCTTTTACCGATCTCGGGCTTGATAACACTGGGGACAGTGTTAGATAAGTCTGGGGGAGGGAACTACTAACGTATTTCTTTTTATTTTGGTTTCGACTCATATTTTTTGGAAATTTTTTTGTTTTATTGAGTCAAAATTAGTAGAACATCCCTTCTTTTGGTCTTTTTCATCATGTGACCGTACTTCCAGAATTAGTTTCAGAGTTAAGACTAATGAAAAATCCTAGGATCGACCAATTGACTAGAGAAGTCCGCTACTTCCAGTATAATCCGCCAAGTCAGAGCTATTGCACGATACTCTTTGGGATCAATGTCCATTGAGCTTGACTCCTCATTCGTACCTGGTAAATGCAACCTCCTGTTGATAGTAATGGTACTCCTCTCCCCATATAAAAAGAAACATATATATATACATGTATATAAAAGATTAATAGGATTGGGGTGAAATGATAGTTCTCGAGTATGAGATGAGGAATTAATCCAATGAATCTTGTACTCGAGATGATCACCCAGCTTTAAGCAGCAGTCTGAGTCCCCTAAAAAGGATGATGAAAGACGAGCAATCTCACGAGCCTGTCTCCTCACAAGGAACAATCGTAGTGAGTCACGACCCTGTCTCCTAACAAGGAACAACATTAGTGAAATATGCACTGCTTTGAGTTCAACAATCACAAAGAAATAAATGTATATATATATATATATGTAAATATAAAGCAAAATAAGTCTGGGGGAGAGATTGAGTACCGAGTTTTGTATGAGTGCATTTATCGCGGTATAGTATGGGAATGAGTCTAGAAGGTTCATGGCTTTGAGAACATTGAGATCAAGCGATGAAGACTAACGGATTATGCTGCGAAGTGGTGGATGGATTTGGAAGGTTGTGTGTATCTGCGGAGAAGTACATGGTGGTCTGATTCTGGTTGGTTTTGGAAAGGTCAATTCGCTGCATCGAAAGAAGGTATGTTCTATGTTTTCAAACCTCTTTCACATTCTTGGTGTATGTTTTGCTTGAGGCCAAGCAAATGCTAAGTCTGGGGGGGTGATATATCATGGTTTTTACCCGTTTTTAACCATGATATAAGTCTTTTGCAGGAAAATAGTCGTTTGTGCCGAAACCATCCGAAGTGCTTCAAAGATCGACTTAGAAGAACGGTTTCCATTTGGATTTAGCTTCAGAGGTCTTCATAAAAGTTGTAGGTATTTGCGATAGCTTTCTAATGGAAGTAGTTTGAGGTCATTCCGATCGGTGGTTCAGGAGATATGGCCGTTTTACCGGAGGGGTGTTTCCAGAGAGTTTCCCGTCGATCGACAGGGATTTGTGTCGATCGACAGGAAGCCTGAAGAAGCCAGAACAACGCGTTTTTCAGATATTTCCACAGACGCCTTCGCGTCGATCGACAGGACTTTAATGTCGATCGACGGCGGACCTGCAGACCTAATTTTGGGCACTTCTATAAATAGTTTTGTTTTGTTTTCATTGTAAAATATCTAGAAAAATATCTAAAAACTAGATCTATCTCGTGGAGAGAGAGAGAGAGAGAGAGAGAGAGAGAGACTCTTGAAGATTGAGGGAGATCCATTGTTCTTCATCTCTAAACCCTCTGTATCTTCTACTCTAACTCTTTTATGCAATTATATTCAGTTATCATGATTTCATCATCTGTTTCTGAGTGAAATTACTTGTTAGGTTTTGGGATTTCTTGGGTTATGACTAGAAATCATTGAAATTGCATATTTGTTAAGGTTTATCCGTAGGTTCTTCATTTAAACTGTTATTAATGCTTGATTCTTGCTTGATCATCTCGAATCTTGATCTTAGGATTGTTGATTAGCCACGACAGTGGGATTAATAACCAGAACTAGTTTAAATGGGCAAAGTTACTTATTCGCAAAGAAATTTGGTTTAGGGACTTTGTGAACTTATCGAGCTCGTACTAAATGCTTGTTTAGATTCGACGAATTCGCAAAGAAATTTGGGATTCGAGGATCTAAAGATAGATAGCCCTCGTAACGACAGTTAGCTGGCTATATTTTCGTGCTTGAGTTCTAGAACGGCACTTAATTGAACCTTGACAATTGCTATATATTGATTTCGAATCATTACCTAAAGAATTTCCATGGCCTAACTCTCGTCTCTTTGAGAACTTGTAAATTAAACCATCCTCGTTTCACTTGTTTCATAGTTTCATCTTTTGTTTAGTTGTAAAAAGCATCGCTCTAGCTTAAGAATGGATCATTGCAATCCTAGTGTATCAATCAAACCTCTCTGTGGATACGATAACCCTTTGTGCTACAACGTACGAGGGGTTTTTGATGGCCCTGTGTGTAAAAAGCCTGACATCAATTAGCAACCATCCGCTTGACATATCTTCTCAAAGCTGGTGAAAGCTTAACCGCGTCAATCAAAGGTATCTCAACCAGGATCTTATCAATGATCTTCTTGTAAATGGCCTCTTCGACCTCCTGCTTGGACCTTCTCGCTCTGGGGAATGGGACTTGAGACTTGTAGACGTTCTCCTCTGAAGTAACTGATGATTTCACGATTTGTGGACTCGTCTGGATGGGATGTCGATCGACACAGCCTAGTTGTCGATCGACACTTGGTTTCTCAATCGCTGAATCGTGAATTTCTTCACGTGTCGATTGACAAACTCTAGGTGTGTGGATCGACACTAGAGATTTTGACGTGTCGCTCAACGGCATCTCTTTATCGCTCGATACTGCTTTTGTACTCCCAAAGATAGCTTCAAACTCATCGAAATAATCCATTTTTCAGTTAGAATGGCATTGCAAGCGCGCCTTTGGTTCGTATCAGTCTTCGCAAGAAGAAACCCCTCTTGCCTCTTGATCGATTCTGCAGTTTGAATGACTTGAACATCGAGTTTCTTGACTTGATTTTTCAAGGCTTCAATCTTCCCGTTTAAATCAGTGTAGAGCGAATCGAACTTCCCATTTAAATCCACAGTCATATTTTGCTACCCTTCTAAAAGCTGCTCCATCATGGATTCTATTTTACGGGTTGACGACGGAGGAGGCGGAGACTAATAAGTAGATGACCCGTAATTCTTGGTGTAGTTGCTGCTCTGAAAAGGCTTATGATAAGATGATGAACCATATCCTTACTGATTATTTCTTTGAAACACGGTCCCATTGATGTAGTTTACATCCTCTTATGTAGTCTCAACCTCTTGCGCAAAGTGAACCGACTTCTTCCCACCTAGAAGACTATGCATCGAATCAAGCTTCCTAGTGACTTCTGCTAGTTGATTGCCACTGATGTTCAGTCCAGCCTGGCTCTATTCGTAGTCCACATTCTTCGTGCTGTTGTTGTTGGCCAAGTTTTCTATCAGTCTCAAGGCAGCTTCTGGCAAATTTTAATTGATGTTCACATTACTCGCAGCATCCAAAGTCATTGAATATCTCAATGCGTTCCCTTTGTAGAAAATGCTCAGCAGCTAAACATTTGTGAAGCCGTAATGAGGGCAGTCTCTCTGGTACCCCTTGAACCTATGGCATGCAACCTTAAATGCCTCAAAATCTCCCTGCTTGAAAGTAGCAATCTTCGCTCTAAAATCCTCGGATTTCGCATCATCAAAGAAATTGCTTAAGAAAATATTCTTTGTATCTTCCCAGTTAGTAAGCGAGCCCGGTGGAAGCATCCTTAGCCAATGTATAGCTTCCCCATGTAGAGAGTAAGGGAAAAGCTTGCAGAACAGATAATCCTCTGATACTCCATTAGCCTTGATACTAGATGCAAGATCCTCAAACCTCTCCATGTGATCCATTGGATTCTCATAAGAAAGTCCGCAGAACGGGCCTAAGTAACTAGAGAGAAATACGCCGGCTTCAGCTCGAAGTCGTTTCTTTGGAATGGAGGTGGACGAATGGCAGACCTATTAGCATAGAATTGTTCTAGACGGTTGAAATCTGCTAGTGTTCATCCTTGTGCGACGTTCTGATCATTCCTCAATAAATCTTGTCAATTGTGGGCCTGGTGTCGATCGACACCACCTTACTGTCGCTCGACACCCAAATTCTCCTCGTGTCAAGCGACAGGTTCATCGTGTCGCTCGACAACATCTTCCAGAATTGCCAACTCCTCGACGATCACAGTACCATCGTTGTTGATCTTTTGTCCGTCTTGATTGTGTATAATTTTGTCCGTCTTGATTTTTTACTTAGCATAATTTGAATACTGAGATTGATTGTGTATTCAATTCCCTGTGGATTCGATCTCTAAATACTACTATGATCTCTTAATTTGAGAGAGTAGTTCGAGGGTGAATTTGACCCGTATCAAATTTTGGCGCCGTTGCCGGGGAGTTGAATTTACCATTCAATTCAAGTTACTAAGATTTTGTCTAAGTATTTATTTTTGTTTTAATACTAACTTGCTCTTTTCTCTTGGTATTTGTGTGTTTCAGGTTTATGCCTAATCGCCCAACCAAAAGCAATCAAAACGAAGAGCTAGTCGATCTCAATCCTGAGATTGGAAAGTTAGAGCGAGCAAACCGAGCAGCAACGAGAGCAGCCAAGATGCCCAACAACAGAGTAATCTTGCTCCGCGGTGCAGATGGAACCATCACAGACCATCAAGGACGGAAGTACAACGCTCAGGGTCAGCGTATTGAAGACGATGGAACTGTGATACCAGAGGAGCAGGACCAAGAGGGTCACTTGATGCAACAGCACGAGCCAGCTGGGCATGTGCGTACTTTAAAAGAGCACTACAGGCCTCAGGAGTTCTATGCCAACAGGGCTGCTATTAGACCTCCTGCCTTTCCTAGGAATGACTTTGAGCTGAAGCCTGCTTACTTCTCTTTGGTGGCTCAGCACCCTTTCCATGGCCTTCCTTCAGAGTACCCCATTGACTACATCAAGATGATTGAGGACTTAGCGTCCAGCATCAAAGCCAATGGAGTTCCTGAAGACTACCTTTTCTGTAAGCTCTTCCCATATTCTCTCAGCGGAGAAGCATCTTACTGGCTGAAACAGTTAGCACCTGGTTCTTTAACTACTTGGGAGGACACGAAAAATGCTTTCCTCATCAACTTCTTCGATGAGACAAGGTCTAAGGATCTAAGGATGAAGATTTCGACATTCAGGCAAGGACCAACTGAAGCATTCAAGGCTGCCTGGGTAAGATTCAAATCCTACCAGAGAGATTGTCCTCATCATGGTTTTAGTGATGTGCAGCTGTTGGGAATCTTCTTCAGAGGAATCGATTGGAGACACCAGATGTCTTTAGATTCAGCAAGTAGGGGGAACTTCAACACCAATGTTCCAAGTGATGCGCTAGTGCTCATTGAGAACATGGCTTCAAGTAGTAGCCCCAAGAACATAGACTTCGAGAGGAAGCAGCTTGGCAAGAGCGCAGATGGAGGTAATATGGCTAAGATGGAAGCCAAGCTAGACTCGGTGCACAACTTGTTATTCGGAAAGAAGCAGGTGCAGTTTGCTCAGGAGGTAGAAACCTTCATTCCAGAGGAAGAAGAGGATGAAGAGGACTGCAACTACGTTGGTGGTAATGCTTTTCAGGGACAGAGGTTTGGTAATCAGCAGGGTAACAGAAACTACAGTGGAAACAATCAGAGATCTACGTTTCCTGGGAATCAAGGTCAATCTACAATCACTGGAAATCAAGCCACACCTAGCTACACCAAACCGCAATTCCAGTATACGGACTATTAGAAGCCCTATCAGAGCAGCTTCACTAGAATATATGGTTCTTCTTCTTACCAAACTCCTCCTCCTAAGACGTCAGATAACAAGACAGATTCGATGCTAGAGCAAATTCTAGAGGGCCAGCAGAAGATGACGGTGAATTTCAATGGCAAAATCGATGCCTTGTACACCGACCTGAATGGAAAGATTGAGTCCATCAATCTTCACGTGAAGAAGCTAGACACTCAAGTTGCTCAAACCGCCAAGAATTCTAGGAGACAAGAAGGATTTCTTCCATCTAGAACGGATGCTAACCCGAAGCATACCGTTGCTTCCATCACAACGAGGAGTGGAAAGGTAATCCAAGGGCATGTGTTGAAGAAAGGACTTGGTACAGAAAAATTTTGTGAGTTTGGAGAGTTTGATGAAGATGAAATTCAGGCAGAGACCTCACCGTCGATCGACATACCTGACTGTCGATCGACACGAACAGAGCAGGTTTCGACAACGACTCCTGTGTCGATCGACAGAGGAAAGAAGAACCTTCCCGTCGATCGACAGGAGGTCCCCAGTCCGATTTCTCCTTCAAAACCGTCCGAAAATGCAGTCGAGAGAGTGTACAAACCCAAAGTGCCTTATCCAAAGAGTCAAAAGAAGTCTAAGCAAGAGCTTGAGGATGCAAGATGCAAGGCCATCTTAGACAAGCTAGTGGTAGAACTTCCTTTTGTTGATGCCATTAGACTTAGTCCAGTGATACGACGGTATGTAAAGAAGATGGTCACCAAGAGTTTGGGCATTGAGGAAGGAGTGGCTATGATTTCTGAACAAGTAAGCGCAGTGATTCAGAACAGGTTTCCAGAGAAACTAACGGATTCAGGAAGCTTTGTTTTGGATTGTTTGATCTTCAAGGATAGATTTCCGAAGTCTCTCTGTGATCTAGGTTCTGGCGTCAACCTCATGCCATATTCAGTTGCCGTTAGTCTTAGGATGACAGATTACCAATCCACGAGGATTTCTCTTTTCCTAGCGGATAGGTCAGTAAGGATTCCAGAAGGAGTATTGGAAGATGTCCCAATCAAGGTTGGGAACTGTTTGATTCCTACTGACTTTGTTGTTCTGCAGTACAACGAGGAACCCAAGGATCCTCTTATCCTGGGTAGACCCTTCTTGGCCACAGCAGGTGTTATGATTGATTGTAAAGGAGGCAGTATGATTTTGAGAGTAGGAGGTCTCGAGATGAATTTCGAAATGGACAAGCTTATTAAGAGACCTACCATAGATGGACACACCTTCTACGTTGACACGCTCACCGACCTTGCACAGGAAGTTTTTAATGAGATACATCCCATTGATTCCTTAGAAAGGACTTTGGTGAACTCTGTGCAAGAGGAAGGATAATTTGATGATGATGCAAGGGTTTATGCTAGGATGATGGATGCTAGCAAAGAATGGAAGCAATTGGTTACTAGTGCGAGTTTGGGGGAAGCTTCACCAAAAAGTCCAAAAGTCAGTGATTGGAGTGAACAAAAAGCTCCAAAGCTTGAGCTCAAACCACTTCCCGCAGGACTAAGGTACGCCTTTCTTGGTCAGAATTCTACTTACCCTGTGATTGTTAATTCTTCTTTGAACAATCCAGAGCTCGCCTTACTGCTGAGCAAGCTGCGGAAATTTCGCCCAGCTCTTGGCTATTCTCTTGATGATATTGCAGGTACCTCTCCAGATTTATGTATGCATAGGATCCACCTTGAGGATGAGAGCAAATCATCAGTTGAGCATCAAAGGAGGCTTAATCCAAATTTGCAGGAAGTTGTCAAGAAGGAGATCTTGAAACTCCTAGAGGCTGGGATCATCTATCCCATTTCTGACAGTATTTGGATCAACCCTGTTCACGTGGTACCAAAGAAAGGAGGCGTCAGTGGTAAAGAATGAGAAGAACAAGCTAATTACGATGAGAACTGTGACTGGACATCGGATGTGCATAGATTATAGGAAGCTAAACGCGGCCACAAGGAAGAACCACTTCCCATTGCCCTTCATTGACCAGATGCTTGAGCGTTTAGCAAAGCACCCCTACTACTGTTTCCTCGATGGGTATTCTGGTTTCTTCCAAATCCCCATCCATCCAGATGACCAGGAGAAGACAACATTTACTTGTCCTTATGGCACTTTTGCATACCGCAGAATGCCCTTTGGACTTTGTAATGCTCCAGCGACATTCCAACGGTGTATGATTTCAATATTCACCGACATGATTGAGAATTATATGGAGGTCTTCATGGATGACTTCTCGGTCCACGATGATTCGTTCAAGGACTGCCTTGACAACTTAGAGAAAGTGCTTGCTCGATGCGTGGAGAAGCACTTGGTTCTTAACTGGGAGAAATGCCACTTCATGGTGCAAGATGGGATTGTGCTTGGCCATAAAGTTTCAGCTGATGGAATTGAGGTGGGCCGTGCCAAGATTGAAGTGATGACGAACCTTCAACCACCAACTACAGTCAGGGAGATTCGCAGTTTCCTTGGGCATGCTGGTTTTTACAGAAGATTCATCAAGGACTTCTCAAAAATTGCTCGACCACTCACCACGTTGCTCTGTTAGGACATCAAATTTGATTTTGATGCTAATTGTTTAACTGCTTTTGTACAGATCAAATAGGCTTTGGTGAGTGCTCTGATAGTGCAACCTCCTGACTGGGATTTACCTTTCGAGGTGATGTGCGATGCTAGTGACTATGCAGTTGGGGCGGTGTTAGGATAAAAGAAGGACAGGATGCTTCATGCCATCTACTACGCTAGTAGAACGCTAGACGAAGCTCAAAAGAACAACGCAACTACTGAAAAGGAGTTGTTAGCTGTTGTTTTCGCCTTCGAGAAGTTTCGTTCTTACTTGATTGGAGCAAAGGTGACAGTGCACACGGATCATTCAGCACTAAAGTACTTGATGCAGAAGAAAGACGCTAAACCGAGGTTGTTGAGATGGATCCTCCTTCTACAAGAATTTGACATAGAGGTGAAGGAAAAAAAAGGGGTAGAGAATGGTGTAGCGGATCATCTCTCGCGCATTCGGATAGAAGATAGTGTACCAATCGATGATTACTTCCCAGAGGAAAGTGTACATTTCATTGAGATTGGATCCCAAGTGACCAAAGAGGAAAATCAGCTAAGTGTCGGGACAGAGCCTTCTCCGTCGATCGACACTAATTTCTGTCGATCGACAGGTAGCTCACTATCCGAACACCAGAATGCTGAACATCTTCTGTGGATCGACACCAACCAATTATGTCGATCGACAGTAGATGCTCAGATGGAAGTTCATGAGTCAAACGCGGTTTCAGAGAGCGATAGACCCTGGTTCAGCGACATAGCCAATTACCTTGCTGCAGAGACTACACCAGATGATCTCAAGGGCTATGAGAAAAAGAAATTTATGAGAGAACTTCGGAGGTACTATTGGGACGAGCCTTATCTATACCGACATTGTTCAGATGGGCTATATAGGAGATGCATTGCGGAAAGCGAAGCTCGAGATGTGCTTTATCACTGTCACGGTTCTGAATATACAGGGCACTTTCCCACATTCAAGACAGTGTCCAAAGTTCTTCAGGTGGGTTTCTGGTGGCCCTCAATGTTTAAAGATGCTAATGTGTTTATTTTGCAGTGTGATGCTTGCCAAAGGAGAGGAAAGATCAGCAAGCGACATGAGATGCCGCAAAACTTCATCCTAGAGGTTGAAGTCTTTGATTGCTGGGGCATCGATTTCATGGGTCCATTCCCATCTTCTTATGGGAATGAGTATATACTAGTCGCTGTGGACTATATCTCCAAATGGGTGGAGGCGATTGCTAGTCCGAAGAATAATGTTGCGGTGGTCATTAAGCTGTTTATGACCATCATCTTCCCACGATTTGGAGTACCACGAGTAGTCATCAATGATGGTGGAACACACTTCATCAACAAGATATTCTCTAAACTCTTAGAGAAGTACGGTGTTCATCATCGCTTGGCGAGTCCTTATCACCCACAGACGAGTGGTCAAGTGGAAGTTTCAAATAGGCAGATCAAAGAAATCCTTAAGAAGACGGTTAGTATCACGAGGAAGGATTGGTCTACGAAACTGGACGATGCACTCTGGGCTTATAGGACTGCTTACAAGACTCCTCTGGGAACCACTCCCTTGCATCTGCTTTATGGGAAAGCATGTCATCTTCCGGTGGAACTTGAGCATAAGGCAGCATGGGCGGTGAAGCATTTCAATTTCGACATCAAGCCTGCTGCACAAAGGAGATTGATTCAGATGAACGAACTGGATGAGATCAGACTTCATGCCTACGAAAACTCCAAGTTGTACAAGGAGAGGACAAAGGCATACCATGATAAGAAGATAATCTCCAGGAACTTTGAACCCAACGACCAGGTATTGCTCTACAACTCGCGTTTACAACTTTTTCCTGGTAAATTGCGTTCTCGTTGGTCAGGTCCTTTCACAATCAAGGAGGTTAGACCACATGGAGCTGTTGTGTTAATCACAAAGGACGAAAGGGAATTCACGGTAAATGGTCAGAGGGTGAAACATTAGTGGGCGGAAGCCAAGATTCCGGAGGGACACATTATACCCTTGGATGATGCACCCGAAGCCTGAGCTTCAACACAGTCAAGCTAACGACTAAAAACAAGCGCTTAATGGGAGGCAACCCATTTGTAAGTATGTATATAACTTTCTTTTTCACTAACTTTGGTTTTTAGTTTTGGTTCAGCTTTGGCTAAGTGTTGAGACAGAGACTTCACCGTCGATCGACGGGCAGTAGTGTCGATCGACATTAAGCTCACTGTCCGAAAATCAGATGATGAACCTTCTCTGTCGATCGACAGATATTTATGTCGATCGACACGGGCAGCGAAACCTACGAGGTAAGTGGTTTTAACCTGATTTTTCATTTTCTTCCTCATTTCTTCTTCTCCATCGATCGACAACATTTTCCCAAACCCTAGATTTTTGAAAACTTGACCAAATCAATCGATTTTTGAGCCTAATCCACTCGGATTTTTCTCCTCTATTCGATTCTCACACTCGTTTTTGCAATCGAACAAGGTATGTTTCCCTTCTCTCGATTTTTCAATCCGATTTCGTGAAGAAAAGTGACGAATTTTGCGGTTGAATTGGTTCGATTCTTGTGTTGTTAATACTTCCTTTACACTTTTAGAGTAATTTCGAACCGATTTCGTGCCATAATTGTGTTGTTCTTGATAATTAGGGTTTGAACTTTACAATTTGGGGGTTTTGGAATGTGGTTTGAATTGGTGTTGATCGTGGTTGTTTTGTCGAACATAGGGCTTAATAGAGATGCTAGGAGTTGTGCTGAGTATGATTTGGTCGGAATTTTGTGATTGGAGTTGTTTGATGCTTGTCGAATGAAGAATTGCGACAGAGCCTTCACTGTCGATCGACAGGTAAGGCTTTGTCCATGTTATTGCTTCTTTCTGATTTCCTCTGCGTGTTTTTGTTTGTGATTTTATTTTTCAGATGGGACCAAAACCAACACAGGGCAGAAAGAGACGTGAACGACCTGATGAAGGCTCGAGTTCTCAACCTCCACCACCTACTTACACTATCCATCGTGGTGTTACACCGAGGTGGCCAAGAGAGGAGAACACAAAGATGCAGGCTGAGTTTGAGTCTCTGAAGTTGGGAGTGACGTTGCGGTAAGTGATGACAAGTAAGGAGGTGGATGGTAGGGAACTTAGCCTTAAGTGGGATGATTTCAACTCATTGCTCTACAATGAGTGGCGGAAGGTACCTATGGCGCCTACCAAGTTTCCCCATCGTCTATCCATGGCCCGATTGGCAATCCAGGAGGAGGTCGATGAATTGTTGCAGAGAATTAATTTAATGAAGTTAGCCTACCTTGACGCGGTGTTGTACCCCGATCTAGTAAGGCAATTTTTTGCTTCGGTTTGGTTGTACAACGATGCGGCATTTGCTGAGGCAAAGCAGGATCCAGGCTCTTTCAAAATGAGCTTCATGGCAAATGGGAAACGGTATGCGATCTCTGCTAAAGCGATTTGCAGACTTTTTGGGTTTCCTGAGGTCCCAGCTGGGGATCTCCCATCAGATATTGATGGAGGGGTACACACGCTCTGGAGTCATATCGGTACAGGTCCGTTTATTGTGGGGAGTTCCACACATTCAGACATTCGTCATCCGGTTATCCGATATTTGATTCGATTGTTCTCCACGATCATCCTCTGCAAGCTGGAGCCTAGGAAGGTGAGGAAGCATGAGTTGGTTCTGCTCTCTTACGCTTTGAGAGACTTCATTCCAAACGAGACTTGGACCACTGGGTTTCAACCCAACATTGCGATGGTTTTCATGGATTATCTTCACTCCTTGAGACACACTCCACTCACGGCAACTACATTCGGTAAGAAGCAGTTCACCGTGGGCAACATGCTCACACCAATCTTCACAACATGCAAGGTTGCCATGACAATGTATTCATCTGACAGTACCCTTGCGTTTGTGGATATGGAATACATGAAGAACGCACATTGGGTGAGGATCGATCATCCTCTATCTTGGATCTTCCCTGTCACATTAGGCCAGTCCAGGATGGTGGAGATTAGGAGTGTGATAGATTTACTGCGGGTCACTAGTGACCATTCACTTATCTTCTTCGATCCACCTGCGAAATTGCTTAAGCAGGTAGAGCCTACAAGGAAGCTTACAACGCGGGGAGCTAGTACCTCTCAAGCACCGTCAGAGCAGACACCGCAGCAGGAGCCTCAGCATGAGCATCGTTTCCCGAGACTCCCCGATGGACCACTGGATGACAACCAGCGTTTCAACTGGATTGCTAAGGTTCTGAAAGCGACATGGGATGCGATGTCGTGCAAATCCACCTGTATTCGCCCCCGCACACCGTCTCCACGGAGCTCACCTTCACCACAAGCTTCTCAAGCCCCATCAAAGCACCATCCCGATGAGGAGGAGGACTAGTTCCCTTCCTCCATTCTGCTTTATCTCTATTTTATTTTATTTTTTTCCCTTTTCAGACATTTTTATGTGTGTTTTAGTTACTTTGCATTTGTGGAATTTCAAAAGTTTGTACTTTGATTTCGGATTTTTAGTTGGAATTTCAAACGATTAGTTAACTTGACTTTCTATTTAAGGATTGCAGTGTGTTTTTCCCGTTGATCATTTGTTGAATATCTGTAGATGCAGGTTTGGAACATTGAACCAAACACTTTGCGAAAAATCGACAAATATGCAGTTTGGACAAAACCTCATCTGTCGATCGACAAGGATTTCTGTCGATCGACACAGCCACAAAATTTGAATTTTTCAACACAACAACGGTCTAACACAGAACATGATCTGTCGATCGACAAGATGTTCCCGTCGATCGACAGGATCTCCAAAGTGGTATATTCTATACTTTTTCGATCAAGTTCACGTTTCATTTGATTTCTTTTGCCAATTTCGGGCTTGATAACACTGGGGACAGTGTTGTTTAAGTCTGGGGGAGGTAGTTCCTAACTAAGTTTTTTCTGCTTATTTGTTTTTTAAAAAAAAAATTTATTTTGTTTTATTGAGTCAAAACTAGTTAGGAACAACCCTTCTCTTGGTTCAGTGGAGTGTCTTTTTCATCGTGTGACCGTTCTTCCATAATCAGTTTCAGAGCTAGACAAATGAAAAATCCAAGGATTGACCAATTGACCGGAAACGTCAATTACTTCCAGTATAATCCGCCAAGTCAGAGCTACTACACGATTCTCTTTGGGATCGATGTCCATTGAGCTTGACTCCTCATTCGTACCTGATAAATGCAACCCTCTGTTGAAAGTAATGGTACTCCTCTCCCATATAAAAAAAATATATATACATATATATATCATATGTACTAGGATTGGGGTGAAATGATTGTTCTCGAGTACAAGATGAGGAATAAATCCAGTCAATCTGTACTCGAGGTGATCACCCAGCTCAAAAGCAGCAGTCTGAGTCCCGTGAAACGGATGTTGAAGACGAGCACTCTCACGTAACTGTTTCCTAACAAGGAACAGCGCTGGTGAGTCACGACCCTGTCTCCTAACAAGGAACAACACTAGTGAAATATGCACTGCTAAGAGTTCAACAATCATAAAAAAAAAAATATATATATATATATATATAGAACAAAATAAGTCTGGGGGAGAGAAAGAGTACCAAGTGTTGTATTGGTTGATTTGTCACGGTACAGTATGGGAATGAGTCTAGAAGGTTCATGGTTTTGAGAACATTGAGACCAAGCGATGAAGACTAACGGATTATACTGAGAAGTGAACAATGAATTTGGAAAGCTGAGAATGTCTGCGGAGAAGTACATGGCGGTCTGGTTTTGGTTAGTTCTTAATCATGTGGTTCACTAACTGGAAAGGTCTATTCGCTGCATCAAGGGAAGGTATGTTCTGTGTTTTCAAACCTCTTTCACATTCTTGGTTTATGATTTTGCTTGAGGGCAAGCAAACGCTAAGTCTGGGGGAGTTGATATATCATGGTTTTTACCCCTTTTTAACCATGATATAAGTCGGTTTTGTATAGTATTTTTGGTATTTATGTGTCTTTTATAGTGTTTTGCAGGAAAATGGTCAATTGGAGCTTAATGGAAGCGTTTGGAGCATTTTGGAGCTGAAAATATCAAAGTGGAATCGAGCAGCGGAGTTCCCGTTGATCGACAGAATACATCTCTGTCGATCGACAGAGTATCTTACGAAGCAGGGGATATTTCCACAGACGCCCTCCCGTCTATCGACGTTCCTTTACTGTCGATCGACAGGCGGTCTGCAGACCTAATTTTGGCACTTGTATAAATAGTTTAACTTTGTTTTTATTTGAGGAGAGCTGGTTTTTCATGGAGACTTAGAGAGAGAAAGATATTTTGAAGAGCTTTTAGGGAGATCACATGTTCTTGACATCTAGTGACTACAAACCCTTTTGTATCTTCTACTCTTACTCTTTTATGGAATTCTATTCAGTTATTATGATTTCATCATCTATTTCTGAGTAAATCACTTGTTAGGTTTTGGGGATTTCTTGGGTTTTGATGAGAAATTGTTAAGATCGCAGATTTGTTGAGGTTTATCCGTTAGTTCTTCATCTAGACTGTTTCTAATGCTAGAATCTAGCTTGATCACCTAGAATCTTGATCTTAGATTGACTCAATATACATGGAAGTGTTATTGATAATTTGAACTAGTCTAGATGAGCAAAATTACCTATTTGCAAAGGAATTTGGCTTAGGGATTTTGTGAACAAATCGAACTTGTACTAATTGCTTGTTTAGATTCGATAAATTCACAAAGGAATTTGGAATTTGAGGATTTAAAGATAGATAGCCTTTGTAACGGAAGTTAATTGGCTATACTCTCGTGTTTGAGTTCTAGAACGGTGTTTAATTGAACCTCGATAGTTGTTATATCTTTGATTTCGATTCATTACCTGAATAAATCTCCATGGCCTAGCTTTCGTCTCTTTGAGAACCTGAAATTAAACCATCTTTTGTTTACTCGTTTTATAAATTGCGATTACATTTACATCTTTTTACTTAGCATAATTTGAATATTGAGATTGATTGTGTATTCAATTCCCTGTGGATTCGATCCCTAAATACTACTATGATCTCTTAATTTGAGAGAGTAGTTCGAGGGTGAATTTGACCCGTATCAAAAAACTTCTAATGATTTTATTCCTAATAATTAAATCAATTCTAGAAATTCATCAAGCACCTTTGAATAACCCTAAACCTAACAAGGAAACTACTCAGACATGACGAATGAAGCAAACATCATATTTATTAATAGATATCTCTTAAATTCAGTAAAATAAAGCATAACCAAAATAATGGTTGAAAATAAGTTTTATAGACTACAAAACGTATTGGGCCTAACTGCAAACATTTGGGCTTTTCTGGCGCAAAAACGGAAGTCTTCCAAATCTGGTAATCAAATCCGTCTGAAGGTCGTGTCGATCGACACTGATGATATGTCGTTCGACACTGATGGTGCGTCGATCGACACCTTTAAAACCTGCATGTCGAGCGATAACAAGTCTCTGTCGCTCGACACGATCTTAAATTCTTCAATCCGAACTCGTAACTTTGACAGCTCGTTCCGCAATGCTTCATAAAGCTCCAGTAAACTCCAATTAAGTCCAAACGTCCTTGTACCTAATAAAAACACAAAAAATTTGAAAACACCAAAAGACTCTATAAAACAGACTTATATCATGGTCCAAAAATGGGTAAAAACCATGATATATCAAACAACATGTAGCCGAGGAGCAGCTCGTAGCCGAGGAGGTTCTTACAGATGCTAAATCCTTACAAACAAGCAACTTTGAGCCAAGCACTTGTCCAACTTCACTGGTTGTGATCCAAATGGCTTAAAGGTTCGATGATGAGAGGTGTGTGGTTTGCACTCTTTTTCCCTCGCCTTGGTTTTGTCCCAATGAGCTTTCCAAGGAAGGTTTTTAATGAGGCAAATCCACAGACTTTATCGTATGCCTCATCATCGGCATTACTACCGCGATTCGATGGTCTCCGCGTCCGAGTCTCTATCTTCTATTTTCGTTTTTGTCGTTTATTTCTATGTCAAAACTTGTTTAATGTGTTCACATTGGTTTAATGTGTTCACATTAGACTTTCAAACTTTTCTTTTAATTCTTTTGTTTTTCCGTGTAATCAAGAAGTGGAAGGAGTTTGTCTTTTCATTTCTTTGCCTATATAAAGGATTTTGATCCTCATAATAAAGTATCAAACATTTTATCAAAAACCCCTTCTTCTTCTTGTTTGATCTGAGATTGGTGAGTCATATCCTTTCTCAACTTGTGAATGCTTTTGGTGTGTAATATCCAAGCAATAGCAAGCCTGAAAGTTCAAGAGACATCCACAACTCTTGAACGTTTCTCTCGATTCAAGTCTGATCCGAAACACAATCCACTCGAAGAGCATCCAGGGAATAGATCCATCACTTAGGATCACGTTACCATGTAACAACGAAATTGCGATGAAGCCAAATTTGCATTTGGTTTGCATCTTTGAGATATGAGAAGAAGCTTTAAGATGAAAATTGCTCTCTCTCTGACACATCCGTTCTTCCTCTCGCATCGGGAGCATGGGCCATTTTTCAGCATGAGAAGGCAAAGAAGATGGGAAGGTAAATACACATGAATAGTTTTCTCCATAGAACTTATTCGAGGGGATACATATTCAATTTATGTCTTCTTCACGAAGATGAGAAGGGAAGGGGATTCGAATACGCACCATCAGATTGATTAATTTATTAAGTGAGAGGAAAGATTGGTGAAGACTAAGAATTTACTACACGTTTGGTTAAGAATAGAAAACGAATGATTTGGCTGGGTTTGTTGAGGCGTTAAAAGCAAAAACGCAGAAGCAGAAGAAGAGGACGGTCGAATATCTGATAAAAGAGAAGGTGAGGGATCCTTTTTCTTTGAGTTTTTTATGTAGTTGGGCTTTCTTTTTAAATTACATATATTTTAGTGGGCCATTTACTATTTACACGACCCCAAAATGATTTATAACGAATTGGAGGATGACATGTCAAATTTAAGGCTTCTGATTGGTTGATTATATTTGCTGAATATTTATGCACTATTTTTTGCTTTGGTGGCATGTCTTGGCGCTCTCAAACTCTTCTCCTTTTATATAAAGGAGAGTAGGTGATTTACTACACTACGAGTGGATTTTGTATAATATAATTCACTCTATATTTTAATTTTTGAATTGTCAAATATAATGTTCTTTTCGGACTACTTTCATGTATCATATCTAAATATCTATATAGATAGTATGATCGAGTTTACAACTTCTTGAGTGCATGTACATATATGTATATAACATTTTGATAATTTTTCTGCTATTCTAGAAAAGAGCACTAGAAACTTGTGCTACAAACAATAAGAATGTTGTACACAAATGATTTTGTATTTTGTCATGGATTTTGTATTCTTCTGAGTCTCAAGAATTAAGTCCATGTTCAACACATTTATTGTAGCGCTAGATAATCTATAATTAATAGTAGATTAGTGTTATAAAGTATAAAGCATTTTAGAAAACATTATAAACCGGAGAGTTATGTAGAGATGAATTAGAGAATGAAGTTTTGGAATTTTAAAGCCGATGCTGACGTTATTATCACATGCAGTTTAAGTTTCACTGACACAATTTGACTACCCCTTAATTACGGTGCTACCATCTGCCAAACCTAACCAAAACAGGGAAACAAAGAGCTGTAGTCCAGTTAGACTTTATATTTCTATCCAGTCATGTATTGGTATTTAGTATAAAAATATGTTTTCTAAACAACAACAAATAAGTAATAACATAAAGGGTTCTTTGCTCAAATCCCACATAAATCAGGTAATATGACTAGAATCATATAAAACTTTTTTTTTATTACTGACATTTTTTTAATACCCAGCGTACCCTTTTGTTACGTTGTGACAAAAAACGTAATTACAAAAATGCCATAGCCACGTAAGCAACCACGTAGGAAATCGCTGACGTGTATTATGAACTCAGCCGTAAAGCGCTACAGCTGAGTTATGGTTACGTTGCGGCTGAATAATGGTTTCGTTGCGGCTGAGTTAAAAAAACGCGGCTGACTTATGAGAGATCGCCAGACTTACAAACATAAATCAGCCGTTAGTTACGACTGATTTAAAGAAATCTGGCTGACTTATGAGATAACGGCTGACTTACAAACATAAATCAGCCGTTACTTACGGCTGATTTACAGAAATCTGGCTGACTTATGAGATAACAGCTGACTTACAAACATAAATCAGCCGTAACTAACGGCTGATTTACAGAAATCTGGCTTACTTATGAGATAACGGCTGACTAACGAATACAAGTTACTGCTGAGTTATACAACGGCGGGCTGATTTGTGGAAAATTGGCTGAGTTTTATATAAGAGACGGCTGAGTTATGTTCTCCGGTTGGCTGACTTATGAGAGGTAGTTACGGCTGACTTACGTAAATCAGCCGTAATTGGCTGGGTTAACAATAACTCAACCTGGTTACGGCTGACTTATTAGCAAAAGATTAATTACTAGAATAGCATTCATTTGACGGCTGATTTATTTGACAATACGACTGACTTAATGTTTCCTAGCCTAATTACGGCTGATTTATTAGCGAAAGATTAATTACTGAAATACTATTCACGTTGCGGCAGACTTACATTATACTTGATGGCTGATATATCAATGGTTGAGTTATGTGTTTGTTTGGCGGTTGACTCACTACAAGAAAAAAAATATTTTTCTGACGGCCTGTTATTTTCCGTCGGAAAACCGTCGCCCAATTCCGACGGTTTTCCTACGACTTCCCGAGTAAAACCGTTCCGTCGGAATGCCATATGCATCATCAGACGGCATCACCTTTCCGTTGGAACCCCGTTGGAAAATTCTGATGGAATTCCGACAGCAATGAGCTGTCGTGACTTTCCGACGGCATTGCGACGGAATATCGACGAAATTCGGGATTTCCGGTGTCGGCAACGTTTGATTGATCGGAAATTTTTCCGACGGTTAAAACCTGTCAGAAGGAGGGATGGATTTGCGACGGCATTCCGACGGTTTCCGATGTCGGCAAGTTAGAGTGGTTGCCATATCGTTTGCGGTGGCCGATGGGATGTGTGGGGTGTTATGTCGGAGGTATTGACGGAATTCCGATGGATATCCGACGGAAATCCAATCTACATAACTTTGCAGAATGCTGCATTCCATCATCACAAAATTTCAAGAAACAATAAAAACTATAAAGATGAGTTCATATTTTCGGGCATGGATGGACGAGCCAATGACGGATGAGGGCTCGGACTTACTAAGGGACGAGTACGCTCAAGGATTATGGAAGTTCATGAATTTACCCAGTAATGTAGAAGCAGCTAAAAAAGGTCAGGATATCAAATGTCCTTGTTCTAATTGCTGTAATAGAATTAGTGTTGCCGTTCATAATGTTTGGACTCAGTTATATAGATATGGTTTTAGGCCGGGATATAAGGTTTGGTATTTACATGGAGAAAGGAATTATGAATATGGTAGTACTAGTAGCAATGAACCTTATTTTCCGGATAGCGTAGGGGAACCTACAGCGGAAATAGATGTTGGGGTAAGTACGGTTGCGATGGTTAAGGATGCGTTTAGAGAGAATTTGCAGTCGGGTGGGTATGAGGGTGATAGGGCTGAAGAACGTAATTTAAAATCTCAAAGGTTTCGCGATATGTTAGACGCATCAAACCAACCACTATACAGCGGTTGTAGGGAAGGTCATTCACCGCTATATTCTGCTAGTAGGATGATGAACATAAAGACTGATCACAATTTGTTCGAAGAATGTGTTGATGCATTCGCCGAGTTCGTGAAAGATATTTTGCCAGAAGATAATCTTGCCCCAGCATCATACTACGATGTCCAAAAACTTGTCGCCGGTCTTGGTTTGCCCTACCAGGTTATAGACGTGTGCATCGACAACTGTAAGATATACTGGAGAGAGGACGAGAACCGAAAGAAATGTAAATTTTGCAGCAAACCCCGGTTCGAGGACACAAGTGGCAGGGTGAAGATTTCATTAAAACGGATGTGGTATTTACCCTTAACGGAGAGGTTCAAGAGGCTGTACGAATCAGAGCGCACAGCTAAGGCTATGAGATGGCATGCACAACATAGTCAAGATGGAGACATCACACATCCTTCTGACGTGGAAGCGTGGAAACAATTTTAATCCGTATATCCAGATTTTGCATATGAACGATGGAATGTATACATAGGGTTATCCACTAATATTTTTAACCCGTTTGGAAAGCATGGAAGAAAATATTCTTTTTGGCCGGTCATCGTAACACCTTACAATTTGCCTCCATCTATGTGCATGCGGCGAGAGTTCCTGTTTCTCTCAATTCTAGTTCCCGGGCCAGATCATCCAAAACGGTCACTCGATATATTCCTCCAACCATTGATCTGTGAGTTATAGATGTTGTGGGAGCATGGTGTTACAGCATATGATGTTTCAGGGCTGCAGAATTTCAACATGCGTGCGGTTCTTATATGGACCATAAGCGATTTTCCGGCGTACGGTATGTTATCTGGATGGACAACACATGGAAGATTGGCGTGTCCTTATTGCCAAGACAATACTTCAGCTTTCCAATTGCAGCACGGCAGGAAGACTTCATGGTTTGATTGCCATAGGTGTTTTTTGCCGGATAATCATCCGTATCGTCGGTCTAGAAGACATTTCAAGACGAATGTACAAGTGTTTCATGGTCCACCTCCTGAGATAGATGGTCGCAGCATCTTGGAACAGTTACGTGATTTTGGTGCAGAGCGAACTCCGGAATGTGGGGGTAATGGCCATCACCCCGTCGACGGTTCTGGGGAATATCACAATTGGCACAAGAAAAGTATTTTCTGGGATTTGCCTTACTGGAAAGACCATCTACTTCGGCATAATCTAGACGTCATGCATGTTGAAAAGAATTTCTTCGACAACATCATGAACACCATATTAAACGTCCCCGAAAAGACCAAAGACAACTGGAAGTCAAGATTCGACTTGCCATTGATTTGTACGAGGCCATCTCTTCATGTTTCGGCCGGTAGATTGCCGATGCCTGCGTACCGGTTAGATGCTCGTCAGAAAGAAGTTTTTTTTGAATGGTTCAAAAAATTTGTTAAATTTCCAGACGGCTACGCATCTAACCTAAGTAATTGCGTGGATTCGACGGAAGAGAAGTTTATAAGAATGAAGAGTCATGATTGTCATGTCCTGATGCAGCGTCTTCTTCCATTTGTATTTGCATATCTTCTTCCAGAACCTATCCACCAAGCACTAGGAGGTATATTTCTTACTCCCATTCGTTTCCGTCGGACCATAATATTACTATATATGTACTAACTTGTTTAATTTTCGTTTATAGGAGTTGGTGCATTCTTCCGAGATTTATGTTCAAGAATGCTTACCGTCCACGGGATACGTAACTTGGAGGCCAATATCCCGGTTCTCCTTTGTAATCTTGAGAAGATATTTCCACCGTCTTTTTTTGACGTTATGGAACATCTACCTATTCACCTCCCACAAGAAGCAGCCTTAGGAGGTCCTGTTTAGAACTGATGGATGTATCCGTTCGAGCGTTACATGTTCCATCTAAAGAAAAAGGTTAAAAACTTGAGCAAGGTTGATGGATCTATTGTCGCACAAAGTCTAAACGAGGAAGTCTCATAGTTTGCCGAATCTTATTTCCCATCGGAAGTTCGTACTAAGGCGAGACGTCCTGCACGACATGATGATAGAGGTGAGAAAGCATTCTATGACGTGGTTGTTCCTGAGTTGTTTGCCCAAGTTGGTCGAGCAAGTGGTAAACGAAAGAAACGCATTCTATCAGAACAAGAGGTCACACATTTGCATACGTATATCCTCAGAAACTGTGACGAAATGTTGGAGTACGAAAGGTATATCAGTTATTATACAACATTTAAGGAATTATTTGCCTTCATCAACTAACGACTGTTATGTTACAGGATGTACATGTCTCTGGCACGTGATTACCATTATGGTAAGACAGATGCCGAACTTGCTGTATTGAAATATGAAGAATTTCCGGGCTGGTTGCAATGTTATGTAAGTTTAATATAATTACTTACTCTTACTTTTCCATATATGTTTTCACGTTCATATGTTACTTATATCTTACGTATATCATTTATAGGTTTCCGAAAGTATAGCAAGTGGTCAATCACTCCCGACATGGTTAGTGGAGGTTGCTCATGGTTTACGCAGCACCGCGACTTCATATCCCAAGTTTTGCACTAGGGGATATGCATTCAGGATCCGTGAGGAAGGACGTAAAAAGTCAACTTCGGACTATGGTATTTCGGCGCAATCTGGTGATACAATGTACTATGGGATTTTAAAAGAAATCTTGGAAATCCGCTATCCAGGAATGTTGAACTTGAGGTGCATTGTGTTTATGTGCGATTGGAATGACCCATCCGATGGTCGAGGGGTTCGAGTTGACCCTCTTGGTGTTATTTCGATAAATTCAAGCCGGAAACTACAGTATTACGATCCATTTATCCTTGCGTCTCAAGCTGACCAGGTATCAATACACTAATATGTTTACCTACGTACTCATACTTAAGGTTTCTTGTTCATGTATATTAACAATACCCACTAATTAATAATAGGTTTGCTACATTCCATATCCTCGAGTTGCCTACCGTACAGATCCGTGGATCACAGTAACTCCAATAAACCCGAGAGGCAAAATCTATGGAGTTCCAGAACATGATGCTCTACAACCACCAAGAAGTGTACAAATGTCACCTGTTGAGGAGATGGATAACATTGACCTTGTCGTTGATGTGACATATAAAATTTATTACATATATATTTTATTACAACCGTCGGAATTCCGTCTTAAGTTCAGACGGAATACCGACGGTTATTCAAATTTTATTTCCAATTTAATTTTTTAAACAATTGATTCGGCGTAAAAACCAAAGTCTTATAAATAAAATACAATTGAACAAACTAGAGTCTTATTTAAAAAAATATATTCTGAAGTAGACCAACATATGCAACTTAATAAACTAACTTCTTACTAAATTAAAATTCTAAGAAAACCAACACCCTGCAATAAATAAATCTGACCAGGTAAAAAAATTAGGGATCAATCCTTTCTTACAAATGATTTGTAGCATACAAACAAAAATTAGTCACATAGTTACAAATATGAAAAACTAAGAAACTAATATCTACTATGATATATTTTATACAAGTCAATATTTACTTTGTGACAAATAATTCTGGAATTCCCATTTCCGTGTTGTCCTATCCCATTCTCTAACGGGAATCACTCACTTGTACAAATAAATATGGAACGGCAATATAGGATCGGGAATGGAACGGAACGGGACGGGTCAGAACGGAACGGGAATTATGGCCACATCATGAAAAAAAAAAAACCGTCGGAATCCCGTCTGAAATTAAGACGGAATTCTGACGGAAACTCTAATTTGACTTGCCGCCAAACAACCTCGTGATCATCGTCAAAGCAGGAAAACCGTCGGAATTACCATCGGAGTTTTAAATGCCGTCGGAATGTCGTTAGGTAGTCTAATAAATCTACAGTCTTCGTCTTCCCCGACACAGATCTGGAAAAAAAAAAATTCTTCAAATCGCTCACCGCCGTTACACCGTCGTTCCGCCGCCGATTTCCCGCCGTTCCACCGCCGTTTGTTCATCAATCCTCACAATCCTTCACCACATCAAAACCAAATGTAAGTTTTACTCAATTTAATAGAGATTTTGCGAAATTGTTCTTGAAGTTGTAGGTACATAGATTGTGGATCATGGTTTCGTTGATGGTTATGAGAATTTTAGTAAATAAGGAATGAAAAAATTGAGGAATTAAGAAATTAAGGAATTTAGGAATTAGGAATGAAAAAAATTAGGGTTCATGATGAATTTTGTCGAAATTTAGAGATTTTGATAGAACGAAAATTATATAAATATATCTAATTTGTAGAATTTGATTTGCATATGGTTTTGTTATTTTTAGTGATTTTTGAAAATTTAATCTATGATTAATATGTAAAAATTTTAATTTTAGGAAAATCCATTAAAATCCTTACAATTTTAAAAATTTTATAAGATTAAAAAAAAAAATTTAAACCTTTAAAATTTGAAAACTTGTTTTTGAAAATTTTTTATAAAAATTTTCAACTTATAAATATCAATTTCCCAACAAAACCTAAATCCATAAACTTTGGATTGTGAATTTTAGGAAATTAGAAATATTTGTGAGTTTAAAGTTTTAGAGATTTATAGGTTTAGGTATTTTGATAATTTTAGTAATTTACCAATTTAGGGATTGTTATAGAATGAAATTTAATTAACTATTTCCAATTGTAAGAATTTGAGTTTCATATGTTTTTTTGATTTTTAGGGTTTTTTTATAATTTATTCTATCATTAATATGAAATTTGTTTAATTTCTATATATTCTATACAGAATTTTAAGAAAATCAATTAAAATCTGTAACATTATAAAACTTTAATAACATTAATAAAACATTTTAAACCTTTAAAATTTTAAAACTAGTCTTCCTAATTTTTGTATAATATTTTCCAAATTATAAATATCAATTCCCCCACAAAACCTAAAACCATAAACTTCGGTTTCTGAATAAACAATATACATAAAATCCCTAATTACTTAAATTACATAAAACCATTAAATTCTATAAAACTCAAATTCCCAATATCCTTAAATCCCAGAATCCTAAATTTCCAATAAACTAAATCAAAAAATCTCTAAATCTCAAATTCCTTTAAATTCAAAATTCCATAAATCCCGAAATCTCTAAATCTAATAATTATGGAAATCGTAGGGATTATGGGCGATTTCATTGTTCTAGAGTAGATGCGAGTTCCAGTAGGGGAGGTCGGACTGCTACTGAGACGGATATGCCCGATAGTAGTCCCGACTTGGAGACCCAATACACGTCTCAGCCCCGCCTACCGCCTACTCAGCTCCCACGTCCATGACCATCGAGCAGTTTGTGGCGCAACCCGGACGTGATAGGATGACTCGTCTAGATCCAGACACGCCACCTAACACGACCTGGTAAGTCTTATTTAAATATGTAGTGGATTAAATTATTTTAAATAAATATTTAATTAAATATTTTAATAGGTTCCAATTCTCTGGAAACGGGATTACGGGTTCAATCAACACAATGATGAATGAAATGGTATCTAAACCGTATCCCACATACTCCGACATGCCACCGGAGGACCGGGACACTTGGTTCCGACAATTTGCGGTATGATTTTATTTTATTTGTTTAAAATGTATTTATGACTCACAATTTAATTACTAATGCTGGAATGTTGTTTTTTTGCAGCAAGATTTTACGTGGGACCCACCGCTCACTTCGATGGTCCGCAAGGCATTCGACGCAAAGGCTGCGAGGAAGTACTCGTGGAAGATGAACGAGTGGAAAGATGCGTGGTATAAAACCGGAAAGGTGCCTAAGGTTTTTAAATATAAAGATGAGTGTTGGGCTGGACTAGTTCGACATTGGGAACTAGAGGCAACTCGGGAGGATTCAGAGAAACACTCAACTAACCGCAACAGCCAGCGGAAGGGGAAGGCTTCATCTGCTCAGCAAATGGTAAGTAGTTAAATAATTCAATAAATTTTTCAATTCGCTAACGAAATTTTATATGTTAACAGTTTCAGCAGACCGGTGTGTTTCCTTCCAATCTTGATTTGGTCAAACGTTCGCACACCAACAAGAAGACCGGTGAAGTTCAAGATCCGATTGCTCGTGAAATCGTGGAAGCCGTGGAGAGGCGGCAGGAGGAGTACCTCCAATCACAACCGATCGAGGAAGGAACTCCGGTGCCGACCGAAGTTCCAGTCGACATGATCAACCAGTACACCTACGAGGTTAGTAACCGTGTCACGTTTAAATAAATTTCAAAATCACTTTTAATACAATTAAGTTATAAAATTAATTTTTTTTTTTCGTAGGTTACTCCCAAGACCAGAGGCCGTGTGTACGGCCTCCCTGAAGATAGTTGCTCGTCTATTTTGACGGTTTGATATGGCGGTGCTAGCAGGTTGGAGGCGGAAAACCGAGACCTGCACGAACGGCTTAGGGCAATGGAGGAAGAGAGAAAGAAGGATAAGGAGGAGGCCGAGGCAGCGAGAGTGAGAGATAAGACGGAGGCCGATGCACGATTTCGAGCGATGGAAGAGAAGATGACCAACTTCTTCGGTACCGGTAGGCGGGAGTAGGCCCTTTAGAGTTGTAAAATTGATTGTAAAACTTTAAAATACTTTTAAAACAATTTTAATTTTATTAGTTTTTAATTTTAATTTTTAATATATTTTAAAATGTTTTATTATATTTTATTTTTAAATTAAATAATTATAATTTTTGTTTTAAAATTACGATAGCCGTCGGCATTCCGTCGGTTATACCGAAACCGTCGGAATCCCGTCGGCTATCGCCGAAAAACTGAAACCGTCAGAATCCCGTCGGCTATCGCTGGAAAACTAAAACCGTCGGAATTCCGTCGGTTATTGCAAGAAAACTGAAACCGTCAGAATTCCGTCTGTTATCGCCGGAAAACCGAAACCGTCAGAATTCCGTCTCCCTTTCAACTCCGAAATAAATACGTCGGAATTCCGTCGCAAGAGATCGACGAATTTCTGACGAACCTTATTTTCCGACGCGGTAGAAACGACAGACCAGTCCCATCGGAAGGCCGTCGGAATAGGCTCTTTTCCGAGGGCATTCCGACGGTTTTGGCCGTCGGAATACCAACTGTTTTCTTGTAGTGACTTACCAATATTCCATATCATCAGTTCCGATATTCCATGTCATCAGCTCTTATTTTCCATGTCATCAGCTCTTACAAATAAGGATTCTTCATCTACGACTTTCTTCTTATTCTTCTTCATCTACCTTTTTCATTATTTTCATTCATCAGAGATCTTATGGATCCGGTAATTATTGTTTCTAGTAACTGGGTTAAGAAATACAGATATGTATTCAACGCCGACGGTAGAGGGTGTAGAGTTGTGCATATAGATGAGAAAACAACACTAGACGAACTTGCGAAGATAGTACTTGATGATTACGGATTAAAGGAGTCGAGCCATCAGATTCAACTGAGCTACATGTTCTCGAATAAAGCTTTGAAAACAATGGCGCACGATACTCCACCAGTTTACCTCTCCAATACTCGACAGTTGCAAGTTTTTTTAAGCTTTAGAAAAATTGAACACTTACTTCTTTGTGTGGAGATTACGGAGAATGAAATTAGTCGGAATGACGGAGCGAGAGAGAATAATAAAAGTTTATTCACTTATAGCTCAGAAGTTGAATCTAGATCTGAAGATTACGGTGGGAGTTATGATGCTTTCAATTTGGAGGATGAAG
This sequence comes from Draba incana, assembly GCA_963576765.1. Lineage (NCBI taxonomy): Eukaryota > Viridiplantae > Streptophyta > Magnoliopsida > Brassicales > Brassicaceae > Draba > Draba incana. Next base: position 26,760,973 of record OY755202.1, read on the forward strand.
TCGAAGAAGATGAAGTAGGCAAAGAAAATGAAGTAGTCGAAAAAAATGAAGTAGGCGAACAAGACAAAGAAGATGATGAATTTGACAGCCGGTTTGATATGTTCGACGACTCGGATGGTGAGTCATCTGAAGATGATAACTTCAGTTTATACGAAGACGAAGATTCACCGACACTACCTCCTAAGAAGAGACCTCATAACTTGTCGACGAGCGGATCCAAAGGGAATCCGGAGGTTCCAAGGTTAGATATGTCTTCCCTAAACCTCTCGGTAGGGCAACGATACGAGAGTAAAGCCGATTTGGAGAAACGACTAAAACTTCTTACAGTGAGGGATCGATTTGATTTTGATGTAGATGTATCCGATTCGGATATACTCGTTGTTAAGTGTTGGGTTGGTGGATGTCTCTGGAGAGTTCGTGGTACTACACTAGGGGATCCCCCGGCATTTTATGTTCGTGTTTACGATTCAGATCACACATGTTCCGTAACTGAGCGTTCTGGTCGATCTCGAAAAGCAACAGCGGCTATTTTAGGAGAGTTGTACAAGGACTTTCTCGGCGACGTTGGTCCGTCAGTTTGACCTAGGAGTGTTGGAATATCTATCCAGAAGCAATTTGGTGTAAAGGTAATTATAAGTACGTTGCGGCTGACTTAATTTAAGGATGCAGCTGATTTATTGTTATATTACAGCTGAGTTATATTATAAACTTAACGGCTGAGTTATATAAACGAGACGGCTGAGTTATTTAACCTCAACGCCTGAGTTATATTATAAACTTAACGGCTGAGTTATTTCAACTTAATGGTTGAGTTACTAGTACGTTTCGACTGACTTATTTTTACGATGCGGCTGACTTATTTGTATCATTTTCCATGTGGTCAGATGGATTATTAGAAATCACATAGAACGCTAAGATTTGCAATGGAAATCGAGATGGGAACTCCTGAGAGTGGGTTTGAAGACTTGCCTTCTTACTTATACAAGATAAGAAGGGCAAATCCGGGTACAATTACGCGTCTTCAAATCGATGAGTTTGGAAGATTCATGTATGTGTTCCTTGCATTTGGTGCGAGCGTAAATGGGTTTCCTTTCATGCGCAAAGTTGTCTTTGTCGACGGTACGTTTCTTAAGGGTAAATACAAAGGGACGCTTCTCACAGCACTAGCCCAGGATGGTAACTTTCAGATTTTCCCAATTGCCTTCGGTGTGGTTGACACTGAAAATGATGATTCGTGGCATTGGTTTTTTACACAGCTAAAACTTGCGATTCCTGACGATGAGGGTCTTGCGATAATCTCGGATAGGCATAACTCGATAGGGAAAGCAATTGGGAATGTGTATCCGTTGGCTTCTCGGGAAATTTGCACTTATCATTTATATAAGAACATTTTGGGAACGTACAACGATAAGAAAAGATGTCTTTCGTCTGGTGAAAAAAGCGGCAAGATGTTGTAGGATGGCTGATTTTACTGCGATATACGAGGAGATTCAAGCGATTAATCCTGAACTCCATGCCTACCTCGAAAGAGCTGATGTCCGACTGTGGGCGCGTGTTCATTTCCCGGGCGAAAGGTACAATTTGATGACTACGAACATAGCAGAATCAATGAACCATGCACTGTCAAATGCTAGAAGTCTTAACATTGTTCGACTATTAGAATCGATACGGGTTATGATGACCAGTTGGTTTGTTGAACGGAGAGAGGATGCTAGATCGCAGCTAACAACGCTTTCGCGTGGTGTCAAGAAACAACTACATGTAAGTCAGCCGTAACATTGCATAAGTCAGTCATAACATTGCATAAGTCAGCTGTAACATTGCATAAGTCAGCCGTAACATTGCATAAGTCAACTGTATTTATAATAGGGTCGTGTTACTGCCGCCAGACTTATGACGTCACAAAGGATTGATGATTACCACACTGAAGTTATAAATGGATCTTCTGGGGATTCTTTGCATGTTGTGAATTTGGACGGAAAAACATGCACATGCTGGCGTTTCGAAAGGGAGAAATTACTATGTGTGCATGCAATCGCAGCTACCGAGTACAGGGGTAAATGTCGTATATCCTTGTGCAGTCCTTACTATCACAACAATTATTTAGTAAACGCATACGCTGAGTCGATCATGCCGAAAGATTCAGCGCTCCAAGTTCCAGATAACGTAGCTAACCAACCGTGCTTTCCCCCGGTTGTTCGTCAACCACCAGGAAGGCCTAAGAAAGGTAGGATGAAATCTGCTCTAGAAGTTGCACTTGAGAAGAAACGTCCTAGGAAAGAACACACATGTTCTCTTTGTAAACAGGTTGGACATAATGCAAGAACTTGTCCAATGTAGAAAGTTTGTATTATGGTAGAGTTATGCCTTTAATTTTTTATTGTATTACGGCTGAGTTATGGATTTTGTTTACATTACGGTTGAGTAATGGATTCATGCCCAATTAGAATTACGATTGTTTACATTTCATCGATATTCACGCCCAATTTGATTAACGGTTCTGAAGAAACTGAATCGTAACATTGCATAAGTCAGCCGTAACATTTCGTAAGTCAACCGTAATACATCAAATTACTTAATTTAGTCAGTCCATTATAAATCAGCCATTACAGAATTACTTAATCATTAGAAATCAGCCATTACATTATAACTCAGCCAATTACATTTATAACCTATTATGTTAAAGATTCGGAAACAAAGCATGTGGCGAATGTGCAAAATGATCCGTCTGATTTGGATCCTCCAGTTCTGGCTACTCCAAAAGAATCCACAACTGTCCCTGAAAATGAGCTACTTGAAAATGTGAAGGTTGAGAATATCTTGAGTCTTGGTCTGATGATTATGATATCATTGCGGTAAGTGATTGAGGCTAACCACCATGATTGAGGCAATCATTCGCTTGCAAGAGAAATCACCCAAATGGTATGTTGTCTGCGACTGAGCTGGAAACTGGGAGACTAGCTCTGGCGGGAAGTAGCATGACTGTTCTGTGTTATAGAGGATTTTCCCTGCAAACTCAAACCCCGTAAATGAGTAATTTTATAACCTATTCCTACTTAGAACGCATATAAATCAGCCATTACATTATAACCCAGTCAATTCCTTCACCAGTTCTTCAAGTTTGGCTACGGATAGTGAAAAATTTTCTTCCCCAATGGGTTCCGGTGTAACTTCAACCATGTATGAGAACTTGTGGGAGTTAACACCATGATTGAGGCAATCATTCGCTTGCAAGAGAAATCACCCAAATATGTGTTAGATTAAGCGCATAAGGGGAATGGAAACCACACTTATAACGATTTAATCTTAACAAGTTTAAAATAAAAAAATTCAAAAACTTTTTGAAAACCGAATACTCCAAATCACAAACCCAAGAGCATCGCTCTGATATTAAAGAAGAACAAACACTTTTCTGATTTTCATTTGATAATTGGATACATACAAATGAGCCATATAACAAGTATATATAGGCTCAAATGAAACTTGCAAAATTTAATCCGGGCCATGTACTATTCAACGGCACTTGCAACATGTACTGTTAAACATTTACTGTTGTATGTTATGGTTGAGTTATGGTATTACGATACGGCTGAGTTATGGATTTTGTTTACATTGCTAAGTTGTGGATTCATTATTATGGCTGAGTTATGGATTTTTGGCAGGATTTTTCCCGCCCAAAATAGAAACACTAAACGTCGTGACACGACTGAGTTATGGTATAGAAAGATAAAACATCACGATACGACTGAGTTATAAGTATCACGGCTGAGTTATTAAACTTGAAGGCTGAGTTATGTAAATCACGGCTGAGTTATTATACTTGACGGTTGAGTTATGTTTTACATTTTAAAACTTGTAAACAAAAACAAAAATTGTTGTAAACGGCTGAGTTATAAGTTATAAGTTATCACGGCTGTGTTATTGCAGTACATTATAAATCAGCCATTACAGAATTACTTAATCATTATAAATCAGCCATTACATTATAACTCAGCCAATTACATTTATAACCTATTCCTACTTAGAAAGCATAGACTGCAGCATCTGCACTCTTTAAGACATTTGGGCAGGATTTTGGGCGGCTCTTCGGCGAGTGTATAGGTCACTGCACACCTACGCTAGGTGTAGCGGCTCTTTGGCGAGTGTATAGGTCACTGTCAAATCGGCGCATTAAATACATAGATTCGGGATTTCTGGCGAGATTTTTTCCGCCCACAATAGAAACACGAAACGTCGTGACACGGCTGAGTTATGGTATAGAAACACGAAACGTCGTAACATTTCATAAGTAAGTCAGCCGTAACATTGCATAAGTCAGCCGTAACATTGCATTAGTCAGCCGTAACATTGCATAAGTTAGTCGTAACATTTCGTAAGTCACCCGTAACATTTCAGAATTACTTAATTTAGCCAGTCCATTATAACCCAGCCAATTACATTTATAACCTATTCTTATTTAGAACGCATATAAATCATCATCATCATCATTCCACCATTGAATATATGTTCTAGAGTTGATCCTTCTTCCGGTGTAACTTCAACCATGTATGAGTTATAAGTTATCACGACTGAGTTATAAGTTATCACGGCTGAGTTATGTTAATCACAGCTGAGTTATGTTAATCACGGCTGAGTTATTATACTTGACGGTTGAGTTATGTTTTACAGTTTAAAACTTGTAAACAAAAACAAAAATTGTTGTAAACGGCTGATTCATTTATATAAACAAAAACAAAACATTTAATTAAGAGATGTTACATTGTCCATACAGAAAATTATCAGGGCCTAACTCATCAAACATTTCGACGAGAGGAAGCCAAACTCTATAAGTCATCCAATCAGTCTTCTCGCCGCCATGAAACCATATTCTCTTCAACGTGCGCATTTGAGTGCGAAATAGCATTCTAGCCAGCAGATTAAATTGTGTCTAAACTGTCAAATCATGCCTCGGATCCCATCTGTATTTTCGCTATAAAAAGAAACAAAAAATATTAGTGTTTAAGAAACAAAAAGTTAAATCTAATAAGAATACATTATCGGTTATGCTTACAGTTAGTTTAAGAAACCACTGTCCCTTAACATCATCGGGAATGAATCGGTAAGTCGGCAACGGCTGAACCCATCCCTCTCGAAGAATATCCGGGATCGCCTGCGAGAGATCGTGTTAAAAATTAAACCACGTAACAGTGGTTTTGTCACACCAGACACCCGCACCAGGGTTTAGAAGAGGGAGGTTATCCCGATCTTGCATGTTGTGTATGGCATTGACCATGCTCTCAAACTTGGATGTATATGCAGGGACAATCGACATGATGTATGTTTTGATGAGATTATGTTTTTTTTTCTTAGGTTTTTGATGAGATTAGGTTTTTTTTCTTATGTTTTCTTAGGTTTTTTTCTCTTAGGTTTTGATGATATTAGGTTTGATGAGAAGGGCTATATATAGAGAGAGAGACAGAGAGAGACATAGGAAGACGAAACGTCGCAATAGGGAGAGATAGGAAGACGAAACGTCGCAACTTAAAATTTTACACTTGACGGCTGAGTTATACGAACTTCACGGCTGAGTTATGGATTTTTCCCACCCAAAATAGAAACACGAAACGTCGTGACACGGCAGAGTTATGTTTAAACCAAAAACAAAAATTGTTGAGTTATGGTATTGAGTTATGGATTTTGTTTATATTACGGTTAAGTTTAAATAAACAAACACAAAACCAATGTTTTCAGAATCAAACGGATTCATGGCCAAAGATAGATGATCTCGGAATCAAACAACGGGAAAAGCCGCTTTTGACTCCATACACCCGAGTTAGACGAATACACACAAATTCTCCACTCCTTGCTATCACTAGTGGAGAGAGACGAAGAGACGGCGGTTTGACCGTCTTCCTCAACAGGGATTGCCAAAGCAGTGAACTTACATGGCTGAGGAGGGTGAAGGATCTCGACCCAGTTTTTTAAACCCGGATTACCAACAAAGGATTTGAGAGAATCGCGACCAATCTCGACCCATCTCGACCAAAACCAATCCATTAGAAGAAGCTCGATAGAAAGTAGGGAGATTCGTGGGATCTGGGGTGAGATAAGAACCTGGAGAGTTGGAAATGTTCCATAACTCGCAATAGTGGAAACCAAATTCAACATGTGCGTTAGGGACCATGAGTGACCAAGTAGATAAGTCCATGTGGAGAGAAAGTAGGGAGATTCGATTAGGGCTTTCCATGGTTTGGAGACGCATTTGAATCTGGCCAGGGTTTTCAGAGGTATACCAGTAAGTATCATAGTCAGTAGCTCCTCTGGGAGTCTTCCTCTTGGCGTCGCCTCCATTATTATGGATGAGTTATGGATTTTGTTTACATTACGGCTAAGTTGTGGATTCATTATTATGGCTGATTATGGATTTTTGGCGAGATTTTTCCCGCCTAAAATAGAAAGACGAAACGTCACCACACGGCTGAGTTATGGTATAGAAAGACGAAACATCGCGACACAACTGCGTTATGGTATAGAAAGATGAAACGTCGCGACACGACTGAGTTATAAGTTATTACGGCTGAGTTATTAAACTTGACGGCTGTGTTATGTTAATCACGGCTGAGTTATTATACTTGACGGCTGAGTTATGGTTTACATTTTAAAACTTGTAAACAAAAACAAAATATTTAATTAATAGAAGTTACATTGTCCATACTGAAAATAATCAGGGCCTAACTCATCAAACATTTCGACGAGTTATGGTTAAGACGGCTGAGTTATGGTTAAGACGGCTGAGCTATGGTTAAGACGGCTGAGTTATGGTTAAGACGGCTGAGTTATGTTTAAACCAAAAACATTAATAAATAAAAAGAAGAAACAAATCACATCCACATTATCCTTATACAATTTCTAAAAACAAACCTATTTCATAATCCCAAAAACAAATCTCACAAAATGAAGCAGAAGAAGTACTTATGTCTTCGTTAATACCATAACCATTCCAAGCACAATTGCTTTTCAAGAAATTATTCGTCCCACCATTGCAATTGCAACCTCCATAAGTGTAACTTTCTTTCAGCTCTCTCATCTTCCGATTGCCACCCCACTCAATCTCATCACGAACATTTTTTTGAAGTTTCGGCATCTCCTCCATTGTCGTTGACATCATAGGTTTTAATAACGATGACAATACTTTTAGACCTTCCACTTTCGTTGCTCCTTCTGCTATGCAAACCATTCCATAGACATACCAAGCTTTTTGATTGCCTTTCTTTGCAGCTTTAGCTAAACATGCCCTGCCTTTATCTCCTTCTACATCATCTAGACAAAGCACATTTTGGCCTATATCAAAATAGTTGTAGACACCTTTGCGGTATAGAGCTTCAGGGTTTCCATTCCTTAAGCACCTATCGAAGAATTTGGAAAATGCTTCAAAAGTGTGAGGAAACCATGGAAGGAATGGAACGTCACGAAGTGTTACTCTTTCTACAACCCATTTTTTGTCGCAACAATTTCTGAAAGCCTTTGACACTTAATGGAGATTGTCGATGTCGGAAATGGAAGAAAACAACTGCACATATCTCTTCGAGAATCTCATTTGGCAACGAGTTTAGATACACTGTTGGTTTGGCAGAATTTTTCCTCTTCTACAGAACTATTGCTAGAATAGGCAGTACAAGAACAAACCAAAACCAGACCATGGTTCTTGCAAATTTGATAGGAAAGAAAATTCTTTTTGGAAGTTTGGAGGATATGGATGATGGTAGTGGAAGTTAAGAGGATTTGGATATATATAAAGGACTGTTCATTGGCTTTGTAACTATTTCTTGGCACCCGTTCCAATTTTGGGGAAGTGTTCATTGAATACTTGCGTGTTGTCTTTAGTTCATTGGTTTTGTAAGTGTTTCTTGACACCCGTTCCTAAACGATTGTTCGTTAACCCGTGACTACTATCAACTTCGTTGGAAGACGAAATGTCGCAACTTAAAATTTTACACTTGACGGCTGAGTTATAGGAACTTCACGGCTGAGTTATGGATTTAGGGTTTAGGGTTTAGGGATCATGGTTTAGGGTTTAATGTATAACATTTAAAAAGTATATGATTTATAGTCTCAACTGAATCAAATTATACACATTCAATTGAAAAAATTGTATATAGTTTATTGTATATGATTTTGGGTCTTAATTATCTATAGATAATGTTTGAAGTACTTGTAAGACAACATATATCTCAAGATCAAGTTAGATCACATTTTTGATTTCATACACATTCAGTTGTATAAATTGAAGAAACTATACACATTCAGTTGATTTATATTCATTTTATATTAATAAAATGAGCTTAATTATAATTTTGTAAGTCTTAAATCTTATATAAATGGTTTTAGGGTATAGGTGAGTTATCTAAATGACACGGCTGAGTTATCTAAACATACCATAAGTCTTCAAATTACATTTCCGATTTTAGGGTATGGCTGAGTTATCTAAACGAAATGGCTGAGTAATATATCATAAAAACCATAAGTTATACACAACAAACATACCATTTACAGTCAAATCCTAATACCAAAAACAAAAATTGTTGAGTTATGGTATTACGATACAGCGGATTCAGGGCCAAAGATAGATGATCTCGGAATCTAACGACGGGAAAAGCTGCTTTTGACTCCATACACCCGAGTCAGACGAATACACACAAACTCTCCATTCCTTCCTCTCACTAGCACTAGTCTCACAAGTTTGAACCACCTTAAAGCTCGAGGCTTGACTGTCTTCCTCAACAGGGGTTACCAAAGCAGTGAACTTACATGGCTTTAATTGACACGGCTGAGTTATGGTATAGAAACACGAAACGTTGTGACACGGCTGAGTTATGGTATAGAAAGACGAAACGTCATGAGACGGCTGATTTTTGTTTATATGATGGCTGACTTAGTCTTATGTTTATGTTATGACAGACTTATGTTTATGTGATGTCTGATTTATGTTTATATTATGGCCATTATACAATTACTTAATCATTATAAATCAGCCATTACATTATAACCCAGCCAATTACATTTATAATCTCTTCCTTCTTACAACGCATATAAATAAGCCATTACATTATAACCCAGCCAATTTCTTCTTCAATTCTTCAAGTTTGGTCCTTGGTTGGCCGTCCGTCCCAATCTATTTTCTTCTTCAACTCTCCCAACATATTTTCTTCTCCGGTGTAAATTCAACCATGTATGAGAACTTAACACCATGATTTAGGCAATCATTCGCTTGCAAGAGAAATCACCCAAATATGTGTTAGATTAAGCGCATAAGGGGAAGAACAAAGACTTTTCTGATTTTTATTTGATAATTGGATACATACAAATGAGTCATATAACAAGTATATATTGGTTCAAATGAGACTTGCAACATTTAATCCGGGCCATTTACTGTTCAACGGCACTGTTGTGGATTTTTGGCGGGATTTTTCCCGCGCATCTACATATTTACTTCTTCTGAGATTTAAATTTAGCGTAAGTCAGCCATCACATAAACATAAGAATAAGTCAGCCATCACATAAGTCAGGGACTAACTCATCAAACATTTCGATACGGCTGAGTTATGGTATAACTTCATGGCTGAGTTATGGTATTACGATACGGCTGAGTTATCTAAATGACACGGTTGAGTTATCTAAACATACCATAAGTCTTCAAATTACATTTCCGATTTTAGGGTATGGCTGAGTTATCTAAACGCAATGGCTGAATAATATATCATAAAAACCATAAGTTATACACTAAAAACATACCATTTACAGTCAAATCCTAATAATAAAAAAATCAGTTGAACTGCGCATACATATCAAAGCCATCTTCATCGAAGATCTCTGCTGCCATCTTTACCCGTAAACTCTAAATATTTACATCGCATATCCCATCAAAAGTTACACCAAACGCTAGACATTCGACAAACTTCAGTGAATACACCCCACAATCGCCAACTTGGGTGTTTTGGGGAATGTTTTTGCCGCTTTTCCATCTGAACGCAAATTGTTTTTTACAAACGGTTTTTTTGCCAGGAATTACAGCATTGATCATTGCAGGGATCATTTCCATCAGGGGCTAAATGCATCTAGCATTTTTTGTTGACTTTCAGGAGTTACCTGTCCAATGATGGGATCGTAGGCATCAATCTTCTCCTTCAGAAGATCCACGTGAAACGCCACCCAATGATCGCCTCCAGTATGAAGAACTCCATACAAGTGATCGACATCTTCTAACCACTTTTTGTTTGTCTGAAGGTCTGAGGAAATCGCACCGTTTATGAGTGACTCATAGCCTGAGTCTTTGAATTATAACATCTTTGGCTTCATCTTGAACTGAGTGAAATCCCCAATCCATGATCCTAGGAACCATTGCTCCACAAAGGCAATGCGCTTGGAACAAAATGGGCTAGGATCTTGCATGGACCTTTTGATGAGGACTCTGATATACGAAGCAATATGCTGCACACAGAATATTAAGTCAGCCATTATCATAACTCAGCCATTATTAAAAATAACTCAGCCATCAAACAACCATAACTCAGCCATCAAACAACCATAACTCAGCCATTAAACAACCATAACTCAGCCATCAAATAACCATAACCCAGCCATCAAACAACCATAACTCAGCCATCAAACAACCATAACTCAGCCATAAATAATCATAACCCAACCATTAACTAACTAATAACTCAGCCATAAATAATCATAATTCAGCCGTAACTTATACTTACAGTGTCAAACAACCATCCATAATCACGCTTCGGCCACTGCGCTCTTTCACTGATGAGTACTCTGTAGAAATTAACTTCCTCGTTACTACCATCCGTCAGTGGAATGTCCCTAACAATCAAACACAAGTCAGTTTAGGCAAATATTGCTAATAGCTGTATAAAATAAAATAAAATGGTGTAAAAGTCCATACTCGAATCGCCTTAGATGTTGCATAAGTTTAGCAAATTTATCCGGGTCAACAGGTGAGAGAGGATCATAGATTGCTGATGAAGGTTCAACATCCTTCCTCATGCACATCATCCCTTGGTCTCCAAAAAGATAAGGAAAAACTGCTGATAAAGGACGGCTTGACTTCGCTGGTAACCCAGTTGGATCAAATTGAACATCCCTCGCCCGATAAGTCTTAATTTTCGCTAATCTAAGTATTTCATCTTCGTCCTCATCAGACTCCGATAACAATTCATTTCCTTTTGCGATCGCTTCCTCGGTCACATCCTCAAGATCAGTTTCACCTCCAGTCTTCCCCTTCATCTTCCCAGGAGTAGGTGAAATAATAGGTATTCTTATTCTTGTTTGGACCTCCTTCTTTAACTCAGCCGCTGCCTTCTCTTCCTTGTTCTTTAACTCAGCCACTGCCTTTTCTTCCTTCTTCTTAAACTCAGCCGCTGCCTTCTCTTCCTTCTTCTTAGCAGCGTTCTCCCTCCTTTTAGCAACAGCCTCAGCCTTCTTTTTCAAAGCAGCCTCATTTTCTATTGGTTTTTGCCTACTGGAGCGGCGTCGTAAATCTGGTTGCTTAGCAGGAGACTTAGCAGGAGAAATAGAAACGAAATCTGGCAGACCACTACCAAACAAATTCTTTTTCACCTCAGGAGTACCCTTAGGAATTTCGGCCTTCAATTTCGACCCCGCAGTTTTCTCTTCGGCCTTACCAAGCTCATCAGGGGTACCCTTAGGAATTTCGGCCTTCAATTTTAGAAAATATTGCTGCGGAGTTCGACTTTCGGCCTTAGCCGGCTCATCAGCCGAAGTGTTTTTTGCCAACACAACATTATCAGGGGTCTTAGATTTCGTGTTAAGGACCATTGTACTATTAACTGACTTATACCGTGGTAATGTTTGCGTTTTTGGGCTGGGACCATAGTTTTGGGCACTTTCCGATAAACCCAGAACTTTCAGACGCTCATCCACTGCATATTTGGCATAATCACCAATTTTCTTCTCCACATCAGCAAATTTTCGGGTTAACTCTCCAACGTTGGAATCAATGGCCTCAAACTTCGACCCAATCTTCTCAAAAATAAATTCAACCTTCCCAAACATAGAGTCATGGCTCTCAAACTTACTCGCAATTTTGCCCAGCGTAGCGACTATGGTATTCAGAGCCACTGCATCCTCGCTTAAACCCTTTCCCTTTGCATCCTCCTTTTTCTCTATATCAGCAGCTTCACCCTCGTGTTTATTATCTTTCTTCTGCTTCTTTTTGGGTGGCTCAGACTCAGAGTCATAAGGAACTACAGCCAACTTGGGTTTTTTCTTCTCCTCCTTCCTCTGCACATCCCAATAATCACCTGCTACATACCTACCAGAATGTAGCTCTCTTATCAGGTTATTCAGTTGTGGGTCATCGTCTTGACCCGGCCACTGAGGAAACATGTCTTCTACAAACTCCTTTGAAACCATATGCCCCACACGCACCTACAACAGTAACTCATAACTCAGCCATCGAATAATCATAACTCAGCCGTAAAAAGAATTAATCAGCCATCAAACAAAGAATAACTCAGCCATCAAACAAACAAATCATAACTCAGCCATCAAACAAATCATAACTCAACCATCAAATTACCATAACTCAGCCATCAAATAAATAATAACTCAGCCGTAGAATAAATTATAACGCAGCCATCAAATAAAGAATAACTCAGCCATCAAATAAAGAATAACTCAGCCTAAAACCTTACATGACCATGGTCTTTAATCTCCTTCTTCAGGACACTATCAAAACTTGCACGTGTCCGCATCGCATCCCATCGAAGAAGCGGAACTTCTTCTTCCTCACCGACTTGTTTGCCAAAATGCTCTCGAAAGCAACTGACATATTCATATGACCAAGCCAATAAAGTGTAACTCATGCCGTTGATGTAGTATGTCTTTTCTGCTGGATTCAACGACTTAATACTACCAACAAGAGCTTCAAATGCAGCCCGACCCCATGGATAAGTCATCATGGCTTGATCATCGAATACTCTTATTGCAGTTTCAAACGGTATCCTAAAATTATGATGCAAAGCATAAATTCCCATGGCATGAAGAACTAACAGCCCTAACCATTTACACTTTTCAAAACTCCAGGCCCGACTACCTCTTACTGTTGCCCTCGGTTCATCAGGCTTGGGTCCAAACCCATGCGGCACATTCAACTCCTCCCAGAACTCTCTGTATTGGTCAGGTTCAATACTTTCTGTTGGCACTGGATCTGTGTTTAACCCAGTGATCTCACCAAACTCGAGTAAGCTAAACCTGATAGGTTGATCACCAACCACACACCAAATCTCCTTCTTCTCTACATTCAGCTGTCTACACAGTAGATAGTGTACAGTCCTAGCAGACCACCCGCATTTTCTTTCAAATAGCTTAGCAATTATTCCAACAGGAAACTTCTTCAGTTCTTCCCACACCTCAAGTCCTAATTGATCTTTAACAAAACCGAAATCTCCCATATAGGAATAGTGATTAAGCGCTCTATTTTATAGATTGGCAGCGCGTCTTGATCTTCTAGGGTAATCAGGTGCTTGATGTTGTTCCATTTGATCACACAAGACTTAAATAACTCAGCCACAATACTAACTCAGCCAAAACATAATATATAAATCAGCCGCAATATAACCATAACTCACCCACAACATAATTTATAACTCAGCCGCAAAAACCCCTAACTCAGCCACAACATAATTTTTAACTCAGCCACAACATAATTTATAATAATTCAGCCTGATAACTCAGCCGCCAAAAAACCCTAACTCAGACACAATTTATAACTCAGCCACAACATAATTTTTAACTCAGCCACAACATAATTTTTAACTCAGCCGCAAAAAACCCTAATTCAGCCACAATATAATTGATAACTTAGCCGCAAAAAAACCCTAACTCAGACACAACACAACAACCTACCTTTCGAAGACGATTACAGCCGATTAGAGAAGACGAATACGAGTACGAGGGAAGACGATTTCGATTACGGAGAGAAGACGATCACGAGGGAAGACGATTTCGATTGCGGAGAGAAGACGATCACGAGGAAAGAAACAATGTTGATTTCGAAAGAATCTTAAACGGAGAAGTTAAACGGAGAAGACAGTTGAGAAAGTTTGTGGTTTTTTTCTTTTTTTCCTTTGAGTTATAACACTTAAACGTTCTGAGTTTACACATTCAGTTGTATAAATTGAAGAAACTATACACATCCAGTTGATTTATATTCATTTTATATTAATTATAATTTTGTAAGTCTTAAATCTTATATAAATGATTTTAGGATGAGTTATCTAAATGACACGGCTGGGTTATCTAAATGAGATGACATGGAAAATAAGAGCTGATGACATGGAAAATCGGAACTGATGACATGGAATATCGGTAAGTCAGCCGCCAAACAAACACATAACTCAACCATTAATAATTTCAATTTAAGAAAAACTAATCAAGGGTGTTTATCGTAATTTACTAGGGGTGTGAAAAGATTTGAGTAATTTTTTAAAGATATATGGTATTCTAGTCATTTTTCCATAGTTCCATGGGAATTGAGTAATTTCCCCTAACATAAAATATATGCAATCTTATGTTTTTGGAATATATTACAAATTTTGACCAGACAATAAAAGAGCATTTGACCAACATTTTGTTTTTCAAACCAGTATAATCAACAATTTTTTGTCTTCTGATCTTGTGTTTTATATATAGAAGTGAAAAAAAAAAAGTTTTGTTTTGCATATTATTTGTTTGTTGAAATAGAGTACGTATTTTTTTTTTATCGCAACAACTTATGTTTCAAATTCACATTTCAAATTTTATAGCTCCTTCAAGGTAGAGATAAAAGGAACGCAATTTAAGAAGGAAGATGCAGACGTGTCAGTTGAAACCTCTGTTGGTGGAATGGAAAGAAAGATGTTTGAAGGTGCTATAATTGCAAAACTTGGAATCGATGCCTACATTGTGACGATAGATAAAAGCCATCTTTTTGGCTTTAACCAAGTTTATCTCTTATTAGGTAAAGAAGGAGCTTTAAACCATCATTGTGTTTTGCTTATCTCATAAACAGGCTGCGACGACTCACTCACAAAGAACTTCAACGGCGAATTGAGAGATATTGTTCTTGAAGATTGCCTCGGTACTATCACCAAATTCTCATAGTAGAAGACTTTGTGGTACACATAAACACTAATTTCAGTTTTAAAGAACCGAAAATTGGTGTCTTCTTGCTAATGTTGTTTGTATATTACCAGACTTTGTGCATAGGCAATGTCGTGTAATGTTTACAAATGCACACAAAAGTCAAAAGTTTTTGTAGCTATTAAAATACCTTTTACATATTGCTAAATAATTTTTGTGCCGAATTAAAACATTTTCAGCTCTATTGGGATAAGCTCGACATAGCTTCTTCTGAATTCAGAAATTGTTAGTCAAATCCTTTCTCGGCTTGAAACTTGTATAATTGCCGCATAACTGAAAATCCTTATGATATTTCAAGGTCAAAAGAATCCAAATTCCACAGATAGTGTTACCCGTAGATCAATTGATGCAGTAGATGAATTTTCAAAAGGATGAAGACTCTCAAGTGAGTATCAATCTCCATGTTGGCAATGTGACTAAATTGTTCAAGTTGCTAATCCAAGAAAATTAAACTAAAGATTTTTGAGATCATAAAGATAAAATTAACAAAGAATTCACCAACAACATGCAATGGTGGGAAGAAAGTTACTAACACAACCTTGCTTGAAACAAACATAACCAGTAATCACACAATAAGCACAAAGCGTTTAAGAATCACAACTCGTAGGAAAAATTTTCCTGTTTCAACACAAACTTTTCAACAATCCAAAAACCAATAAGTATGGTTTGTCATGCAACTGAAAACATACACAAATGGTCTAAATTAGGATAAGAGAAGTAAAAACATCTTTTGTTCTTATAACATTTTGGTAATCCTCTGTATAAAGAGAATGATAATTTGTTTACTTGCAAGTTGCAACAGGCCCACCACCAACTTCATTCACGGCACATACTTGCTCCTTATCCATGCTAACATCCTTACCTTCCTCAATCCACTCTTCCTCTATAATTTCAAAAACAACACAAGTGTTTTTAGTAGCACGCAATCCCAACGACGAGCAAAACTCAAAGAGGGTGTATGTATGACTAAGGCTAAGAAAATCACCAGAGCAAGCAGATTTTAATCCATAGGAAACTTGAGATTATCTTTGGTACCACCACTGTCACTGAGAAGGCGGGCTTTGAGTAAAGTGAGTATGTAAAACATGCCAAGCCATCCGCAAAGATGTCAATCAACTAGTAATCAATATGGGTCACATGAGAAACCTGAAACAAAAGAAACAATATCGAATCAGATCATAAAAAAAAAACCTGAATTATTGATAAGCTTTCAAGATGTAAAGAGAAAGATTATCTTTATTCACTGTAAACTGTACAAGTGTATGACTCAGATTACAAATGAATTAATGAATCAAACAATCACTAAGAGCCTCCTACTATACTAAAGGGTCTTGTTACAACAGATTAACAGATTTGTTGACTTACCCTTTGACTCTTCTTTAATCCGTTACAATGACCTACTCTTCTCTTCCTTAAACTCTCTTCTTCTTATATATGTAGCACTTCAAGGGCTTATCAATACCCCCCCCCCCCCCCCCCCCCCCCCCCCTCACCAGCTAGCTTGCCCTCAAGCTCGTAAGTTGGAAATTGAGCTTTTAACTCTCTCACCAGCATCCAAGTATGGTCATGAGCCTGCGTATTAGTCCATTTCACCAAGGCTTCTAGTTCTCCCTCCCCATTGTACCTAGTAACTAATATCTCCTCAGGTTCCACTACAAGTTCACCATCATCAGTCCATTCTACAGGTAAAGGAACAACTTGATGATCTTTACCAAGAACAAGTTTCAATTGAGACACATGAAACACCAGATGAATCTTTGACTCCCCTGGCAACTTTAGGCGATAAGCAGCTTTGCCAATCCTCTCCAATATTTCAAATGGTCCAAAGTATTTAGCTGCAAGCTTCTAAAATGCTCTTCTAGAGACTGACGGTTGCCTGTAAGGTCTCAGTTTCAAGAAAACCATAGCACCAAGAGCTATCTCTAAATTCCTTCTCTTCTTGTTAGCATTGTTCTTCATTAAATCTTGTGCCCTTCCCAAATTTTCTTTGATCTGTACTAACATCGCGTCTCTGGTCTTGAGAGCCACTTCTAGCTCAAAGTTTTTAGTTGATCCATTCTCAAACTTCAGCAACTGAGGAGGATCTCTACCATATACAATCTTGGAAGGAGTCTCCTTGAGGGAAGTGTGAAAAGTTGTGTTGTACCACAACTCTGCCCAACACAAATAAGAGAACCATTGTTTCGGTTGAGCTGAAGCAAAGCATCTTAAGAAAGTCTCCAAACACCTATTAAGCGCCTCAGTTTGGCCATCTGTTTGTGAGTGATAAGCAGTACTAAACTTCAACTTAGTCCCTGGAGCTTTAAACCCTTCTCGCCAAAATTTACTCGGAAACACTTTGTCTCTGTCCGAGACAATAGATGCAGGATGTCCATGCAATGTACGTACTTCCGTAGCAAACTTCAAAGCTACATCAGTAGCATTAAACGGATGTCTCAACCCAATGAAGTGTGCGTATTTACTCAACCTATCTACCACAACCATGATCACATTAATGCCATGAGATGTAGGTAGTCCTTCTATGAAATCCATGGAAACATCCTCCCAAATCCTTTCAAGAATAGGAAATGGTTGTAACAATCCAGCTGGAGCCAGGGTTGAATATTTATGAGTTTGACACACTTGGCACTCTGAGACAAACTTCTACACATCCCTTCTCATCTTTGACCAATGAAATTGTGCTTGCAACCTTTTCTGAGTCTTTAGAACTCCCGAATGACCTCCTTGTAATCCAGCATGATACTTTTGAAATACACAACCGTCCTTGGTAAAAAACATGACCTTGATGAATGGTATAACCCTTCTTAACCACAGTCCCTTATTGCACCTGATGTAACAATTTTTGCATTTCTTCACTGTCCTCAATCTCTGTAAAGATATCTTGGAGTTATATGGCAGATGGTGAGGACAAAGCTGTCAAGATGATTAAAGATTGCAGTTCTCCTTGCTCAATCCTGGACAACCCATCTGCAGCCGCATTATCAATCCCAGGTCTGTATACAATTTCAAAATCATATCCCAACAGTTTTATCAACCATCTCTGATAATCCATTGACACTTCTCTCAGCTCTAACTGAAACTTTAAACTCTTCTGGTCAGTACGGACTAGAAACTTCTTGCCCAGCAAATAATGTTTCCATTTCTGAATTGCCATCACAATAGCCATCAACTCTCTCTCATATATCAGTTTTAGTTGTTCTCTTTCTATCAAACCATGGCTAAAATAAGCTATGGGGTTATGTTTCTGCATTAGAACTGCGCCCAATCAAAAACCTGATGCATCAGATTCTACAATGAATTGCTCATTGAAATCTGGTAAAGCCAACACTGGAGCTGAACTCATGGCTTTCTTTAATTCCTCAAACGCCTTTTGAGCTTTATAATCCCATTCAAAACCATCTTTCTTAAGTAGCTCTGTTAATGGTTTAGCTAAAGCTCCATACCCCTTCACAAACCGCCTATAATACCCAGTTAACTCCAAAAATCCTCTCATACCCTTAACAATTTTATGAGTTGGCCACTTCACAATAGCTTCTATTTTTATTGGATCAGTCAACACTCCCTCTTTTGTAATGATATGACCCAAGTAATCTACTTTAGCTTGGCCAAACAAACATTTTTTCTTGTGAGCAAATGATCCACAAAAATCTTCATAACAATCTCCAAATGCTTCACATGCTCCTCCATTGATGAACTGTATACTAAGATATCGTCAAAGAACACCAAAATAAACCTTATGGTCAAAACAATTCATTCATGAGAGCTTGAAATGTGACTTGAGCATTGGTTAAGCCAAAAGACATTACCAAAAACTCATACAAGCCATCGTGGGTTCTAAAAGCTGTCTTAGCCACATCTTCTTCTTCATTCTGATTTGATGATATCCTGCTCTAAGGTCTGATGCATGAGCTCCATGTAGTTCATCAAGCAACTAATCAATGACCGGAATAGGAAATTTGTCTAAGACAGTCACCCTATTCAAAGCTCAATAGTCAACACAAAACCTCCAACTATTGTCCTTCTTCTTAACCAACAGTACTGGACTTGAGAATAGACTATGGCTAGGTCTGATCACTCCAGATTCTAACATACTCTTCACTTGTTTCTCCATTTCCTCCTTATGACAGAGAGGAAATTTGTAGGGCCTCACACTAACAGGACATGCTCCCATAACCAACTGAATTGAGTGTTCTCTTCCTCTAAGAGGCGGTAAGCCTTTTGGTTCCCCAAAGACTGAGGCAAACTCCTCCAATACGGAATGAATCGAATCAGGAATCCCTTCTTCTACCCTCTTTGTATCTAGCACTTCTAATCTCACACTTTCCAACTTATCACTTTTATTCCCTAATCCCATAGCCAGTGTTTTTAGAGACAACTTCCTAGAGTAAAGAGATGGATCCCCCATGATAGTAGCATGTTGCCCTTTGTGAACAAAAGAGATCTCATGAGTTTCCCAATCTACCTGACATTTCTCCAACGTCCTAAGCCACTGAATACCTAGTATTACATCCGCATTACCCAGCTCTAGATTAATAAAATCAGCCTCAAATTCTAACCCATTGATTGTAAACGCCACATCCTTATAAGAACCCAACCCTTTGAAAGCCATTCATGTTCCTAGCATCACTTCATAGTGATTATTTCTCATAATTTTCAGTTTTGATTTTGTACTACTCCAGGAGATATAAAATTGTGAGTGGCACCACTATCCAACATCACAATGATCTCAGTCTTGCCTATAAACACTTTCATCTTAGTAGTTGTTGGGGATTGAATTCCTAAAAAAGAATTTAGAGACAATTCCATCAACTCCTTTGATTCCTCTTCTACTTCTTCACTTTCATCTATTTCTTCTCCATCTTCCCGTAGCTCCATCTCACAACCCTTAACCACCAATATCACTCTTAATTCTGCATTCACACACTTATGACCCACAAAGAACTTCTCATCATATTTAAAGCACTCCCCTTTCCTTTTTTCTCTTCATATTCGGCTGGTGTGAGTTGGGTTCTTTGTCTAACTCCCCTAAAATCCTTCTTATTCTACTGTCCTGAAGAGCAAGGTTGTTGAGATTTAGTAATCTGCCTATGGTGCCAATCCCTTGCATTGGAGACCTGTATTGTTGATTTAGGCTTAAAACCTCCTTTCTTCTGACCCAGAGCACCTGAAACCATCTCAGATAAAATGCTAGCCTCCATCTCCAAAGAGACCTCAATTAGTTTTATTAAGCCTCTTGGCTTCCAAAGCTCTAATCTCTGGTTTAAGACCATTCTTGAATATGGACTCTAAACCCTCATCATCTACATTCAAAACCTGAGCTGACAAATCCTCAAATTGTTCCACAAAATCATCAACTGATTCTTCTTGTTTCAAAGCGTACAACTTCTCGGATGGTGATAATTCCCTAGAAGCACCAAATCTTTTCAACAATTTGTACTTAAATTCGTTCCAATTCTTAAACCCAATCCTTCTTGTTTCCCAGTTGTACCACTTTGATACTTTTCCACTCAAATTCACTGCTAGTTCACCCAATTTTTCCTCTTCTTCAAACTGACCAAGTCTGAATTATCGTTCAACTCTGGATATCCAACCGTAGATATTCGATCCATCGCAAATCGACATTTCTAGCTTCTTAAGCCACTTAATTCTCGGTCGCGACCCCAAACTAACCACCTGATCCCCATTACTACAACTACGGCAATTTTGTTCTGGATTATAGAATGGTACCTGATTTTGTTGTTCCGTCGTCGTGTCCGGTAGAATCGTCGGTGGCGTCGCCAGAGCTAAAGGTTGCAAACCAACTTTAGCAAGTGAAACCAGCTCGTGAAGCATCGATTCAATCGAATCCAATCTCCTCTGCGTATCGGTCATCGATGAATTAAAATTTTCAATGGCTATTTCCACTCGATCGAGTCTTCCGGTGGATTCCGGCTCCGGCGAGGTTGTTACGGTGGTCTCTCTTGTTGACGGCATGATATGGACGGCTTCACCGCACCAAAATGATAAGCTTTCAAGATGTAAAGAGAAAGATTATCTTTATTCATTGTAAATTGTACAAGTGTATGACTCAGATTACAAATGAATTAATGAATCAAACAATCACTAAGAGCCTCCTTTTATACTAAAGGGTCTTGTGACAACTATATAACAGATTAACAGATTTGTTGAATTTCCCTTTGACTCTTCTTTATTTCGTTACAACGACCTACTCTTCTCTTCCTCAAACTCTCTTCTTCTTATATATGTAGCACTTCAAGTGCTTATCAATTGTTTTATTTGCTGTAGGTGTAGCTTCGAAGAGGTTTTGTGTATCATGTTTGATTTATATAGGCTATAGAGTGGAAGGTTATGGAGGAGTGGCTAGTGGCCATTAAAGACATTAAAATGCAATGAATGAGAGGACAATAAAGATGAGGAAGTGGTGAATGGATAACGGTGGTCGACAGAATAAATTTTGGGAAGAGGAATCATGGCTTGTATTTTTTGCAACGGCTGATTTTGCGGGGAATGGGAAGGGAGGTCGAGAAGATGAAGATTCGAGTCTTTGGAAGGGTTTTGGGCGTCTTTTAATACTTGCATTATACTAACTAAAACTGGCCTTGGAATATTATGATCGTGTGGGTTTCGACGTTATTACCAAACTACGGGTATCAATAGCAATTAGAATTAGAAATAAAAGACTAGGTGACATGTCAAAATTAAAACCATGTATTTTATTGTTAAAATTACTCTTGAAATCTTTAATTAATTTAACATTATCTTATCTTAGCATGTCAGTTTTTTATTGTTGTAAATGTATTAAGGATAGAATACATTTAATAAATTACCTCAAGCTAGCATTTTTTTTTGTCTAATACTTTAGTTGTTTTGAAATTAGATTATTCTTTCTCTAATTTTGTTTTGTTTGTTTTTTTTTCGGATTTAGTAAAGTGAGATATCAATAATATGTTAAAATCGGTACACAATTTTATGAACATCCTCCACCCATTAACACATACGATGTGGTATTGTGATTTATATCAATAACATGTACAAATTCATTTATTTCTTGGGGATATCCCACGCTTTATTTGTGTTGTATAATTTACACCATACTTTATTTGATTTGTCAATATCTTAATATTTAGTGATATCAAATTTGTATTCTTTGTGTAAGGTTTTCTATGAAGAAAACGATTTGTTATTATATTTATTAAATAACATTTGGGTTAAAAACTAATTTCAAGATTTTAACTTTGTGGAACTCTAACTTTATATTATTTCCTCGACCATGTTCAAAAATTTAATTCTTTTATGTAACTTAAAAATGGGTTTTTAGAGTGAACATTTGGGTTCACAAACATGTTCCCGAGAATACGTCCGCTCCTATAATGATCATTTTTAGCGATGGAACCAACATTTTCTCTCTTGGGTTTTGAAATGAACATTTGGGTTTACGCATACGTTTTCCTCTAACACACATGCTCCTGTAATGAACATTATACATTTGTATAGTGCGCTATTTAATCCTGCTAAGGATGTAATAGTCATATTTGAAGCTTGTGAAGTAGACCGTCGCTATGGCAAGCAGCGAGGTGTTATGTCTGTTTTTGGTAAGACTTTTGTTATCCACGGGGGATGTCACTGCAAATTGATTTGAAAGAAGTCTGCTTTTGTTAAGACTTAGATTTTACAAGCGAAACTATTTCAGATAAGTTTGTTTTGTTTGATTTTCGCGAGAAAGTCAAGTAAGAGAGATGGGAGTATACGAATATACGTACCCCACTCCCCTTTTCAAGGAGGGGGGCAGCTGAACCCATCCGAAGATGAGCTGCCTACGTACCCTTTGCAGGGATCAAGCCGCCTCGTAGTTCAAGTAAAGATACCTTAGTGATTGTTAGATAGCGCGTCCTTGTGTTGCTGGTTCAGCTTGGACTTCTTGTTTGTCTTTTTGTTAAGTTCTGGAATAGGGTTCCTAAGCTTGTGCGCAGCCAAGAAGTAAGTACGGGATTCCTTCTAGTCTCCCCAAATTGTCTTTATGCCACTTGGGGTGGGGAATTTGAGGCAGAGGTGGTAAGTGGATGGCACAGTGCACATAGAATGTATCCATGGAGTCCCTAAGATAATGTTGTAGATAAAAGGATGATCTGCTACAGCAAATTTGACAATTTTTGTTACTCCGCCAACTTGGACAAGAAGCTAGATAGTTCCCATTGTCGTAGTCGTTCCAGAGAAACCGGTCAGTAGTGTTGGTCTTCCTTCGAGGTTGTTGAGGTCGATGTTCATTTTCTCAAGCATTTCGCGGAAGAGGATGTCTAGAGAACTCCTTGTATTAATGAGGATCTAGGACACGTTGTGAGGTCGATCAATGCCTGCAGTCTCTTCTTCGAAGGAAATTACGTTGTTTGGTAGCTTGGACGGCTGTCCCATATTTTTGCTGATTTCGGCTCTCTGTTGGTATGCTTTGAAGGAAGCCACTATATCTAAGCAGTAATGAGATCCTCCCATTATCATAAGTACGTCATGACAAGGTCCGCATGCTGCTGGCTCATTGTTTTGCCTTCAGGGCGCAGGCTGTGCTTTTTGTGCATGTAACTATTCATTGGTGTCCGTCTCAAAATGGTATCCTTAAGCTTTCTGGCGGCTAGCGCGGCACCAAGTTTCAAGCCTGGGGTACGGCACTTTGCTGTTGAGTGCCCAACGTATTTATGGTACTTGCAGTATGCTTCTTCGTCGTAGGTGTTCTCATCTTTTATCCATGTATTCGACCAGCCACCACGACCTCAACTGCGGCCGTGACCTCTACCTCGTCCTCTGATGTAACCTTGGGATTCCACTTGGTAATTGTGAGCGCCCTTAGATTCGTGATGTATGAATTCTGATCCTTGGTTACTAATTTTAACTTGCGGCTGATTATGAGTAGGTAGAGGGTGAGGAGTGGACTTTTTTTTCCTAGAGCTTAGGCGAAAATGTTCCTTTTGTTCTCGATTGTTGCAAAGTCGGTGACTCGATGCAGAGCATCTTGAATCGTTGCGGGTTTGTTCAAGATCATCTCTTTCTGAAACTCGGAATTGCACCACAATGACTTCTTCAGCGCCCCAAGCGCGTTTTTATTGCTGATGCCCTCAACTTTGCATTGCACCATCTTGAAACGCTTGATGAAGCTTCTTAACATCTCGTCTTTACTTTACTGTAGAGTCCAGAGATCCGCGTTAGATGTCTCTGTCTCGATGAAGATGGCGTAGTGCTTCAGGAATGATGCGGACAATTGCTTGAAGTTGTCAATGGAATTCCTCTCCAACTTTGAAAACCATTGAAGAGCGCCTCCCTTAAGATGTTCGACAAAAAGGAGACAACGTTTGCCTTCCTTGAAGTTAGCTTGTCCTAGGGCGATGGTAAATGCAGTCAAGTGTTCTGAGGGATCGATTTTTCCTTCGTAAACCGGTACTTTGATTCTTCTTGGATCGAAGACTTTGACTTGCCTGATATGATTCGTGAAGGGGGTGTGCTGGACATCCATGAGTACCCAATTGAGCTCAGGCGCCTTGCTGACTACTTTGTGTAGTTCGGACTGAACGTCTCTCATGTCAGCGACCGCTCGCTCTATACTACGTCGCATCTCAGCCAACTCAGCCTTCTGAGCCTGAAAAGCTGCATGTTGTTCCTCTTTGAACTCGGATCGCTCTGACCAGGTCAAGTCATCTTCTTCATCGTCGAAGTCTTGCTTCCACTTTGCAGTAGTGTTGCTTTGCTCAGTGTTGGTGGTTTCTCTTCTAGTGGCGACGTTCTCCGGATTCCGTGCAGCTCTCAGATACTTCGAGTCATTCATCGTAGTTGTGGTGGCGTTAGGTTGCTCAGCTGCAGCTTGAGTAGTAGCGCCTTGCTTGCCCTGGGGAGTTGGCGAAGGAGGAGGCAAGCCTTGCCCTCTTGGTGCTCTCACTCGAGTTGTGAAATCCAAGGATGTTGGAATTACTCGCGCCACGGGTCGTCTAAACATACCCGCTCTTCTGTCGCGGACCCGATCCACTATTGCGAGGACGCACAGTTCTTGATTGATCTTCTTAGGGTTGGGCGTTCGGGTTCAAGGCGGGTAGTTATGTTCATCGGGTATCCGTATTCAAAAATATAAAACCCATTCGGATATAACGTATAATTAGGTCGGGTACGGGTTGGGTTGTAACGGGTTCGGGTACCCGAATATTATGATTATACAAAAAAAAAAAATAAGAACAAAAGACAAAAAAAAAATTATTCAAAAAACCAAGTCTTAAACACAAATTGAGTTTAAAAATGCCAAAGTTGACGAAACACCAAGATATGACAATAAAAAACGGAAAATAAATTCAAAACACAACCCAAATGTAGTAAATTTACTACTATATAAACACACAATATGTAAAGGAAACAAAAGAATAATAATTTTCATTCCGAAAGCACAAGGATCTCGATCATGTAAGCAATAGGCAAAAAAAAAAATAGATGAAATGAGTGTTTTAGGATTAGGTTTAGTGATTAAAATACATAATTGTGTATGTGTATGTATAGATTCGGATACCCGATCGGGTATCGGGTTCAGATACCCTAATGTTAATAAAATGAAACCTGATCGGGTAATTTACGATACCCGTACCCTACCCGTACCCTAATTTTTTGGTCGGATTCGGGTTTGGGTATCGGGTACGAATTTTATGCCCAGCCCTAGATCTTCTCCTGCTCCTCTATCTTCTGAAGCAACGTCTCTAGCATCGTCTTCATGCCAGTCAGGAACTCAGGGGTTACTGCTGTGATTGTTGCTGCTAGAGTGTCGGGAATGATCGTTGTGTTGCGTGTCGTGTTTCCAGTTCCAGTGTTGTCGTCTCTAGATCTGTCACTACTGTTGTTGCGATGCTGCTGATCGGTGATGCGTCTTTGTTCAGCGACGCATTTTTCCTCAGCGATACGTTGCTCCCCAGCGATGCATTGCTGCTCGGCGGTGAGTTGTTGATTGTCGTCTTCGGGCATTGTTGCTTGCATAGATTGCACAGTGTTTCCTTTGAGTAAGAATGTCTTGCGAGTCATCTTAGTCGGCGCTAAATTGTAGGAGTCGTAACTCGAACAATAGAATTTGTAAGGGTGGTTAGAGGAGGTGCGAGACTTTTGAGTGAATTACTGTGCAGGAAGTAAAATAGATTGTTGTTATAGTTGTTAAGAGAGCTTTATTAATGTTTTGTTGTGAAAAGTTCCCCTTTCCGGATATAGACAATGAGCTATATATTGCTAAATAATTCTAGGTCTAAGTGTTAGATTTGAGTTTGGCCCATTAAGCCATAAAAATAGTTTTAGGCCCATAATATCATTAAACCCATTTAAATATAAATTTAATTCTATTACGGACCTAATTACATATTGGGTCCTTGTAAGCCTGTTTAGGATTTCTTCTAGCTTTTTGCAGAATCTTTCTAGTCGTTACATCAACCTCCTAAGGGTAAAATCCGACCCCTACACTACTCTTCCATTATAGTTTCTATATCTGTATGTCCACATTTTGAAGTTTTTTTCATATTCTTAGCATTAAAAGAAATATTTTGATTATCACACCATCATGTTTATATATATCCATGTGAGGAAGTTGCGAAACATATTATGAAAGAAGAAGAAGAAAGTATTATTTGCACAACAATATATACTATTTATATATGCAGCGGAAACTTTGTCATTGAAAATAAAAAAATAGTGAAAGTTAAAAGTGTTGCTTGATTTGAGAAATTGAAGACTCCATACTTATTTAGTCTAGACGCAAACAACAGATTCTCTGACGTAGAGGTGTAATATCTAAAGGAATCCAACATACTCAAGGTCTTGACTAAAATTCTACCCAAAGACAACATAGATGACATTAATAAATTAGTCAAATCTCATAAATGTGTAAAAAGAAAGAAGGTTTTGAAATATTTCGATTCTTGCTCAGTTCACGTGCATGTATTTACGTGTTGCCTAATAGGGCTTGAAGATGAACAATCATCTTTTCTCCATTCTGAGTGAAGTTCCCACGCTTATAATATCGGGTCGAAGATAATTAGTCCATCTCAATCTGCAGCTCTTGCTATCTCCTTAGACCTAAAACACCAAATTAAGAAAGATTATCAGTGTCGGTAAGGGCGATGAGAAAAATTACAAACTAGAACATTGTCACATATCATATGTGGTCTGCTTAATTTAACAATTTATAGATCAAAGACTAAAACCAATTATACGTCGAGACAGACAATCCACTGTTATAAAAATTGTTAGAGCTAGATGAGTCAATAATAATGAGATGGGAATCTTATAGTGATGTAGATATGGATTCCCATTTACCATCCTTTTTAAGCGAAGAGCGGTAGAAAATGAAAGGAAAGGGAGAAGGGCGAATGCACAAAAACTTAAAACAGAGGGGTAAATCAAGCTGATACTGTAGCGGCAACTTGTTCTTCGTCTAGAAGAAGAGTGCAGACGCCCTATTCACACGCCCTATTCCACATTTCAATCATTTGTTATCGAATCCAAGAAAACTGAACAGAAAAGCCAAATGTTCACTTTAACTTAAATCATATATAATACATGTGGTGGGCCAAAACTTGGAGGAGCGGAGCTATGGGGACGGGAATGCAGAATAATCGAGGGAAAACAAAACTTTTTCCATGAATCCACCATTAATAACGATGGAGGATGTAGAGCTCCCTGAGACCACAAACATCCCCAATTGTCTCAAATCTTAAATTCGATGAAGAACCTTGGAAATAAGATGAGTGTTTTGTTATTCAATCACCTTGAGGACCTTGTTCTGGACATCGGCATTTACTTTTTTAATTTGTGCAATTTCTTCCTTAATCAAAATGAAAGCATCGCAGAACCTGTATAACTCGGCGTGCAAACGATTACATGATTAGTTCATCAAGTTGATACACTGAGACATAAAGAGTCAGTGATAGATTTGCTTTTTATACATACCTTGCTTTCACTTTCGGTCGGCTCAATAATAAGTGTTCCAAGAACAGGAACATGCCAAGACATTGTAGGTCCATGGAATCCATAGTCCATTAGCCGTTTCGCCACATCCTCAAGAATCATTCCACTGCAATGGTGTCAATTTTTGTATATTGATGATAAAAGCTTGCTACTTCTGAGACCTTATATACATACGGATATACATGACCAACAATGCTAACATTTGTCGTTCTCTTATTCTCCACAACTTGCTTACGCCTCTACCGTAGGGGAGGAATTGAAACCCCTTTTCAACATCAGATACCGACCTATCAACAACAATGAATTTTAGTTGTTTATTTAATTGCAGTGTACATTACAAAGCTATTTAATATATTTGGCAAAACAGGACAATGCATGAAAATCTAGTGTGTTTAATCTCTTTAGAGTTTCCTTTAGCTATTCTACCACTGTGTAAATCATGCTTCTTGATTTAGTTTTCAACATAGAAAACCATAACTTAGTTCACTGGAAATTTATTAAGGTGTTTTAAGTAGGGTGAATGATATTTTCTATTGACTTAAAGACGCAAAGACACAAAGCTACGGGAAGACATTGGTTTAACCCAAAAATCTAAAAGGAATCTGAGAAAGAATGTCGAGGTTTGTACCTTTAGCCTAACCAGAACGATCTTCGGAGATCTCTGTTTCTGTTTCCTCAGCAATTGAAAGAGTTCCCGCTCAGTGGGTCTGATGTTGTCTATAAAAAGCTATAAATTAAACATAAATAAGAAAAGAAAATGATGGCATGCCTATATCCTAGTCCAATATTATCTATGAGTGTAAAAGGAAGAGCGTTTGAAAACTTAAAGCAGAACAAAAGTGAATGGGCTAAAGCGACCTTGCATTAGGTTTCCATTGTTACGTTTTGAAAATTTGCTCTGCTGTAATGTGCGAATGTGGCTATTGTTAGCATATTAGACTAACTAATTCTCTATGACTCTATAACATGATGGTTTTGGAGCTGTTTTGGAGAATATGAGCTATCTTCAAAGTACAGAACATGACGGAGGAGAATGAGTTACAGAACATGGCTAGGGTTTTCATTCGCGACTGAGTCTGATCACAGTCTCACTTAATTTGAAGCGATAGAGGTAGACTAAGGAAAAAGGATTGTGTAAACGATTTGGTTTTATTTGCTCCCCGAGTGATAGGTTATGAAGGGGTCATAGTGGCCATTAAACAATTTAATTGCCATGACTGAGAGGATAATAAAGATGAGGAAGTAGGAAGGTGGTAACGGTGTTTAAATTTATGGAGTTTCTTAAGAGAAATTGTGAGCAATGAAGATAAGAAATTTTGGTAACGTTGTTTGATTTCGCTAGATTTGGGAAGGGGAATCGTGAGTCCTTGGTAGGATAGGAAGGCGACGATTGAGAGGGGAAATGGGTTTCAACGTGGGCTTTATTGTTTGTTGGTGGGCCACGACTTCGATTAAATAATTAGGACATTATAAACAGACTAATGAGATTGTCGGTTTGGTTGATTTTTAATTTTACTCTGAATTAATTTCATTAAACATATAATGGATGACATGTCTTCATGAATTGTTCTGATTGGAGGATTAAATCTCTGAATATATTGGTGATTATTTTTGCCTACGTGGGTAGCCTTAGAGGACTACATTTCACTCCCTTTTTCCCCCCCTTTGGGAAAACGTACTAATTCCCCCCCCCAATAGTTTCATATCCTCGTAAATCCACCCCGAATAGTTTGCTCGTACTATAACACCACAGAACGAAACTATGTCCTCTGTTTCACCCTATTTCTGGGTTTTCTCGGTTAATTACATAACCCGATCGTAAACCATTTAAATCGGTTAATAAACCGAAATCGAAACCAGTTGATATTAAAACCCGACTCAGACCCGTTTCATTTACCCCTATATTACTAAATCCAATTGAAATCGAAAATTCCCAAACTTTTTAACTAAGAACCCTAATTTTGAAATTGGCCAAATCGAAGCTCACAATCCAGATTTTAGTTGTATTTAGTTGTTATTTTCTGTAGTTTTGTAGTGTGTAATGGTCGATTAGAAGAATAAAGGTCTCGATTACAAAATCATCAATGGGGTAAAAATTTGAAATTCAATTTTTTTTGTTCTTGTAAGTTTGATTCGTAGAAGCTTTCGGGTTTATGAACATACAGAGAAGATTTGCTTGCATATGATAAAAATGTAGAGAAGCTTATTACAAATTCTTCACATTTGCTTTCAATTTTTGTTCTCCGTCTCATACCAAAATTTTTTTTTTTGTTCTCTGTTTTTACCACATTGGTTTCATCAAACTCACGCAAACATCTCTTTCAAAACCAATTTTTTATTCTCTGGTGACTACGAGATTGTAGATGGTGACTATGAATAATCTTTCATTTTCATGATCTGAAACCGTTCCACTAAACGAACTCGAATACACATCGTCACATTCCGAGATTTCCATCGGATTCGTATCGTTAAAACCCGAACATTCCTTTTCAAAAAAAATAAAAATAAAATCCAAACATTCCATTATATCAATCTCGTCTTCTTCCTCGATTTTACTCGAAGCATCAACAACAACAACATCAGAATGATCATCTTCTACATGGGTTAACTCGGCAATTCCGGCGAAAAGGAGATGAAGTAATTGTAATCGGCGGTGATGAGCAAGAACCATCAAGAACAACAACCAATCCACAATCATCAGTCTTCGTCATCTTCCTCACAAGCGTCCTCGGGATTACCGCGCCGGTTCTCCTCGCTCGTTACTTCCATGGAAAGTAGTGAGGAGGAAATAGTGAAGACGAAACAAAGATTAGTGTGATGTCATTCTCCATTGTTGAATCTCGAATCGATTTGGAGGAGTGATTTTGATAATTGGGGATTGAAAGTTTCTTCGTTGTTCTTCACGAGAGAGAGAGAGAGAGATAGTCAATTGGGGATTTGTGTTTTTTTTTCCGTCGGTTTAAAAGTTAAAATCGGGTTGATTTCGGTTTATTGTTTGCTAATCGGGTTATTTACTGGTTAAGTCACGGTTTACTGTTTCTTAAACGGTTCAGAAGTTGTGTTTGGTCTACAGTTAACCGCGATTACACGGATTGAAAGGAAATTTTGAGTTCATATTTATTTTGGGGTGAAATAGATGAGAAAATTCTAAATTATGGTGAAATAGTTGTCCTAATTTCGTTCTGGGGTGTTATAGTACGAGCAAACTATTTGGGGTGGATCTACGAGGATATGAAACTATTTGGGGGGAAATAGTACGTTTTCCCCCTTTTATATAAACTAGATGAGATAGAAGTGACGAACCAATTATTCATTTTTAGAACATATTTAGCTGCATTCTCAACTTCAATTTCGAACCAATTTAAAACTTAAGTTGTTATAAAAATTTCTTGATTGTTGAACTTGCCTAAGTCGAGAAAACGTTAATTTACAATTTTGGATTTGGATTTTTCAACTGTTATTGTTAGTTTTCGAGCTTCTTTTGCAAAAAAAATATTGGATTCTTAATTGAAGGTCTACATTTTAAATTTTTTAAACGTGACATAAAAGTCGAATTTCTCCTAAGAAATGTTTTATTTATTTTCGGTCATCAAGTTTGTCGAATTTTTATAACTGTACCGATGACAAAAAGTTACTGAGATGCATTTTAATCATGACTTAAAGAAAGAATTGGCAAATTCTTAGCATGGTTCAAGTTGGTTGCAAGGATGGTAACAAGCATACTAAATCCACTTCTTATCCATAAGATCCATTTGGTTCGATTGCATTGAGTAGGGAGAAAGAATTGTTTTAAAGAGAGAATGTTATT
Source organism: Draba incana (assembly GCA_963576765.1). Classification (NCBI taxonomy): domain Eukaryota; kingdom Viridiplantae; phylum Streptophyta; class Magnoliopsida; order Brassicales; family Brassicaceae; genus Draba; species Draba incana. Next base: position 26,792,939 of record OY755202.1, read on the forward strand.
CTTTTTAACATCCATCCATATACGAAAATGGAAAGACATATACGAGTATAATTATTTGAAGTGTGATAAACAAATGGTTTACCATAGAAAACTGATATAACTTTAAAAAGTGATATATATGACTGAAAAACTCCCTTCAAATATTTGATTTTTTCGATTTTCAAATTTTTATGTTTACCTTTTTTTAAAAAACTACCCAAGAACAAAATGTTCAAACGAAGCTGCTATCAAATCAAATTATGATATAAATTGTTGTCATTCTCCCGGAGAACTTTCTTTTCTTCACTCTTTTTATCTTCCCTTCCCTAGAGGCAGGTTCAAACATAGCCAGTTTTTAAAGTTTCTTTGCCACAATCCAAAACAAGTCATGCACTTTATGATTTCCTGCAAATTCTCCTAGGAATATCAATTCTGTGAATATAAAAACATCTATGAGACTTCTCGTGTGAAATCAAGTGGAAGAAATCGATGCAACACTTAGAATATCAAATTTGTGGATTGTGAATATAAAATCATCCATGGGTGTCCTTGTCATATGAATTGGTAGAATTCAATGCAACAATTATATATTTTCCAGGTTATTTTCTTATAAGCCTAAGAACATGAATATTTATATGTTTAAAACAACCAAAGCCTCGTATGAGAAACATGGGACTGAGATTCAAAGATGACTCTATTGATCGAACAAATCTAATTTTAAAATGATTATCTAACTTGAAAACCTAATCAGGTGGAGAGAAAATGTAAATATGTAGAATAAGGTTTAAAAAGATAACACAAGAAAACTTACCTAACAAAGTTGTTTTTAGTGAGTTTTTAAACCTATATAGAAGTGAAATATAAAAGTGAGTGTCCAACGCTTCAGCGAGCAACCTTTATTACGCCCATCTCATCAAGCGTTGATCTCTTATGCTGCCGGAAAATCATTATAGGGAGGACTGAAAATAAAATTTTGGTAAGGAACTATTACCTTTACTCTAACAAAATTGGGTGAACCTAAAGAAACGTCAAAGCTAGCTAACAAGAAACATTGGCATCAGTACATTACCTCCTTTTTAGCGACTCTGAACGGCATCAAGATTTCATCCCGTCGTGATTCCTTTTCTAAAAATTAAGTAATAAGGTCCATATATGTAAACTCTGTAAAATTTGAGAATCAAATGTAGTAAAATAGATATCGTAGATCTACTAAATTTCATGAACTGAAACCAACTATGGACACAATCAATCTCAAAGAACGTAGCCCAACTCATAGAAATGGGCAAAGACCTTACCATTAGGCAATTCTAAGGAAAGACGAACAATAGCAAACTTAACTGTTTTATCTTGGTGTCAACTTTTTTACTTTTTTTTGTCTCTATCCTTATCTTTGCTTCTATTTCTGCTTCTTATGTTCTCTACCTAATATTAGAAATGCACACACTCTAAAGGCTTCATTTATTAAAAAATAATATGTATAGAGTTTATTGTCATTGCAGACCACAACCTCAAACTCCCTAAGCACTTTTGTCAGTGAGAAGAAACAATCTCTTGTGATACAATGTTATTTCCACCATCTGAGTCACTGGTTCCAATAGATGCATCATTGATAAGTTCAGTGGCGATGTTACTGTATTTGTCTGTAGAGAAATTGGATAATAAAGAGCTACCTAAGTCAGCTATTTATATCCTTATCTCAACACAACTAAACTAAACTCTCAATTAGAACAAACCCACAAGATTCTTAACAATCTAGACCAAAACCTCAAAAGAACAGAAGATACATCAGCAACGTAGTCTAATGCAAGTATGTGTATAAGCCAAAAAAAGAAAAAACATTACCGAGCCACCAGGTGTTTTCAACTCGAAAACACAGTTTGTGCTAGGCAGAACAAGTCGCTGTCCAGTGACTACTGCTACCACAGACGAAGCAGAAAGCGTCCAAACCGCCACATTTGCGTGATGCACACTACAAAAACATCAAATCAAGAAGTAACATTAACATCTCCAAAACCTCAAGTCTCATAGCAATCACAAATTCTAAAGTTTTGACAGTTTATAGATAACACACATTGATATAATTCAAAGTAATTAACATAGACGTCTTCAAACTTGAAGTCGCATTACAATCACACTTTTTGACATATAGAAGTATCGCTCATAGATACAAAGCAAAGATATGAAATCATGAAAAGGGCAATCACGTTGAAGCTAAGAAATCAATTGTCCATGAATATTTAAGAAAAAAGAGTGAAAAACCTTATAATCCTAGAGCGTTAATCAACCAGATGTATGAAGTAAAAACAGTTCAATATCATAGACTCAACCACGTTAACTTGGATTTTGTGCATCATTATCAGGAAACCAACCAATATTCAGTCATCTCGTGGTGGTAGGAGTTTGAATTAGGCCAAGAGAAAGGGTCGAAACTCTGCATCATAAGTGTAAATTTACCAAAGTGCTTCTAAGAAGTAAGGTTGGAGAGATTGGTGCCCTCTTTTGCTGAAATGAACCTTTGCGTTGCCTCTACAATATGTTTCACCAATAAACGATCTCCAAGATCAATTTTCCTGCAACCATCGCCATTCCAAACATATCATACACCAAAAACAAATTAATAACATTTTGAATCAGAAGTTCTATGAAATCGGAACCCTAATGCAATAAAAACTGCAAAAGGGCAAGGAGGAGAAAAAAAAAAAAAAAAAAAACGATTGAACCCGAAGATATGTGAGAGTCTGTAAAGCTCACCGTGAATTTCGCACGAAGATATAGAGAGCGAGAGGGAGAGAGACTTGGTTTTAATGGTGGCCTCGGATACGACTAAGTGAGGTCCAGAGCCGGGAACACAAGGGTGCCGGCACCGATGAAGCGAGGCATGGAGAGGGATATAGCGGCCGAGCTGGAGATGTGGATCAGACAATCTTAACTACCGTGACTCCGTGTCGACGCTCTTCGGGAAGACTGAACTTAGAATCGAAAACGGATTGATTAACGAAGAGATGCACTGAGATCTCAGATGTTTCGTACTTTTGGAGAGAAACATGAAGAATTTGGACAGATGGACTTTTGGATTTCGGTTCCTTGAAAACGGAGAGGTGAAGTGTTTAATTTTTTTTTATTTAATGGAAATTGTGACAGGTGTCGATCACAGAAGCCACCACGTGGCAGCTTTGGGAGTGCTGGACAATTTTTAATAAAAATTTCAAAACTAAAATTTATGGTTTATATACAACAAGTTGAAATACATATTAAACTCATAAAACTCACGCGTAGCATGGGTGTAAAATCTAGTCAATAACTTAAAAAATTTTTATGTTATTGACTAGATTTTACACCCATGCTACGCGTGAGTTTTATGAGTTTAATATGTATTTCAACTTGTTGATTATTAAATTACAGTTTTAGTATATAAACCATAAATTTTAGTTTTGAAATTTTTTCATTGTTCATCTAGATGCATAAGGTAACGTGTTTTTAATGTTTACAGTTTACAAAATTAGCTTATGAAAAATATAATTACTCTTAGTGAAAAAATATTCAATCTTCAAAAATTGCTTACCTTAAACACAAATATATTATGTTCGTTCTAGCAAAGATTTTTTTTCCTATTATGATAGTTTCATACTTTGATCTAAGGGGGCAATTACAAATATGTCACTTTTGAATTATTTTCTTAAAACATGTCACTTATAAATATGTTTAAAAACCTTATATCTCAAAATTCTCAATCTTAAAATTTTTTTTGATCCCTAATAAACTTTAAACCCAAAAAAACTAAACATTAATATAATATAGTTAACCCAAACATATATGATTATAAAATTTGAAAATAGTGATAGTGGTATGTCAAAAGTGGCATTTCTTGAAAATTCTCATGATATAATTGATTTCATGTGGTAGCCTTTAAGGAGTGCTAGCCAACTTTTATGTTATAGAAAATGAGACTAGGTTATTCACCACGCTACGCGTACTTTTATGGTGAATTGTAAAACTATTATTTTAATGTTTTTGTTGTTTTCTTGTAGGGCCATTAATCGAATTTTGTTAGTTTTATATGTATTTCAATCATGTATATTTATTGAATGATTTTGTTTTGGCTTCGTTATTATTTGATAATGAACTTTTAGTTTTATAGATTTGTTTTGGCAATCTTCTAGAACTTGGTTAATTGATTTACTTAAGTTTGTGTTTGTATTATTTACTTTCTAAGTAATGTTTTTATGGGGATTATTTTGGAGAATATATTGCCTGATTTTTTTCCCATATGTTTCTATCATTTTTATGTTTTTTTTCCTACTATTTATATCTTTAATTTGTATATTATGTAAAATTATTTATAGGAAAACATGATAAAGTAATATTGAACATATAATATCATTAATGAAAACTAATGAATATAACAATATGTAATTAGGTTTAATTTCATTTCAAATGTGACTTCATACCATAGGGTAAAATTAGCTATATTTTCCGGTTAGAATATGTTTTTCAAATCATAAACAACATAGACTATGTGAACAATACAATGCATTTTTTGTTTCAAACATATATAGAAGTTTTGTTGCACCATGTGGTAGTGAGTTACTCGGAGGAGCTTGTAGAGCAACACTTAACCGACTTTCTCAAGAAAGTAAATAGATGTGTCATGTATGAATTTATTGTCGAAGTTCACCTTTCAATGTAATGTTGTTTCTTCTGTATTTACTTTGCTTTTAAATTGGCTTCGTGCATAGGTTGTGGGAATAACAATTATAGATAAAACAACCAAGTGAAATATTTAATGGGTAAGTTGATCTCACAAGCTTGAGCTTCAAATATCTAGCTTTAATTTATTGGGTCTTTGCAGCAAACTCAGCTTGCCTAGTCTTCTTTGTCTTAAAACCCGAGTTCTTAATACTTTCAAAGACCTACCAGAAATTTAGCCATTAGGTTTGCAACAATCAAACAAAGAGACTCACCAATTACATTGTTTAAACTCAACTAAAATCTTATGCTTCAGTTAAAAACATGCCAATCAATAACATTACATAGACACCAAAGCAATCATCAGCTCCACATGATCTGATAAGCTGATAAAACTACTTACATATTTAGCAAAGTCCAAATATCTTCTCTGAAGTTCAGATATTAATCGATTATTGAGCTCCACCTGAACAGAAAACATAAAAAGTTGAGGAGAAGCTAAAAAACGCTCAAAAAATCCATGTTGATTAAACAAATCACACACATTGTCCAAATCATTCCCAAAGTCAATAAAAAGATTCAAATCAAACGACACACTGTAGAATAATGAAATTTAAAGAGAAAAGAGATTCATACACAGCTCTGATAATCCAAATTAACTTATTTCCATTACCTAATATTGGTTGGTAAACCCAAAATAAACTTAAGTGTGACCTTGGAAAGAAAACTTAAATTGATGAAATGGAGTGATTGAGAAAGCATCAATTTCAAAGAGAGATAAGCTAAATTTGAACACTGACCTGTTGCTTGATTGTGGCTTTAGCTGATTTAATAACTTTAATGACCTGAAACAAATTATCAAGGTCAGCTTCATGGATTCCAAAGATTCTCTAAGTCCCACTCTTGGAAATCTTTGTCTTTTCAGGAGTTTCAGGTCCCCTCAAGTCACTGGTTCCCCTATAAAGAATACTAATATGGAAAGAGTAATAAGCATTATTGATTGTAATTTCAGAATAGGATTCCACCAGTATATTTGGTGTACTTACATGAATGTTAACGTTTTAAGAGGGGCAATGGAAAATTTACTAAGAAGCCTACAAAGAGAGAGCATATTCTGAACATTAGCAAAGACAAATACTAAAAATGAACATTAGCAAAGAGCATAGTTGACAGAGATTCTTACATTCTTTTGAATGTTTGGTAGGTTTCCTAGCTCTGGAAGTAACTTGCATGAAAGCTAATTGTATTCCACAACATTCAAAACTAAACTTTCCAGATAAAAAAATATGAATCACCTAATTTCCAAAGCATGAATTATCGGAAGTAGTTTTGAAGAGACAAAGATCTAAATTTAAATTAGCTAACTACATAACTTATATATTAATTTCAACAAAAAGTCGAATAATATTCAAGCATTCAACTAAGAAATAAAGCAACCAAAACCATTGAATCATCAAGTTTTGACCAGAATGGGATTCAAGTCCCCCAAAATAAGAAAGATCTCTAATTTCAAAATAGAAATTGCAACTTTAGGTTCCTAACAATTGATTCCAGACATTACAAGGCGAACCCAAATCAAGTGAAAGCTTGAAACCTTTGTTTGATTTTGCATCTGATATAGATTAAGCAAACTCATATATATACTTTTATATAAAGGAGAAACCAGATTTCAGAGTGTGAAATGTAAACGAACAGAGAGACGAAGCTAAGGCAAGCGTTCTAAAGATAAAAAAAACGTTTGATGTACAACTACAATTTAAACCAAGAAAAGTAAAAGACACCAAAGATTTCAAAGAAAACCCAATTGTTCCATGAAGTGGCCACACAAATATTGGCTCTTGGTCTAAAACTTCAGCTTGAAATAGAATTCCATGGTAATGAAGTAACCTGCATGACTAAAACTTAGGCTTAAAAGTTATTCCATTGCTAAAGTTTTTCTTATAAAATTAAAGTAGACGCAAAGTAAACACTTACATGAAGTAGAGGCCTAGGGACTGATCGCCATTTTCAAATACTTGAAGGATTCTTTGATTATATGATTGCCAAAACTTTCATCCAGAACAACATACCAATTTTTTTTTCCCGGCCAGCCAATGGATATATCAAACATATGCAAATTAGAAAACCAAATAAACCCTGAATCATATCAATTAGTACCGTACAAATCGAAGAAAAAAACTATTAAATCTATATGAATCCACATAATAGAAGAGAATTATGGTATAGTTAGTAATTTACATTCTTGTATTTAGGTAAACCGATTGTGTATATAAGGTTTGGCCTAAATATATCTTAATAAACAACAAACTCTATTATACCCAACCTAGTTTATTGACATGGTATCAGAGCATAACCTAATATTTTAGGTCTTCGATTCTCTGCCTTTGCCTCTGTTTTTCACTGTTAAACTTTATTCTTCTTTTTCTCTTTCGTTTTTTGACCTCTATATCACGGTTTCTTTCTAATCGTGGTACTCTACTCGAATCATGACTGAAGATGGTTCGAAAACAAACTAAGGAAGGTTTGTTGATAACTCAAACCTCTCAGGTACAATCCCGTCGACGAATCGATCCCTATGATTTCTCATTGGGAGATAATCATGGATTAGTGATATCTCAACCACAATTACGTGGTCCTAATTATGATGAATGGTCGTTAAATATTCGTCTTGCTTTACGAGCATGGAAGAAGTTTGGTTTTGCCGATGGCTCGATTCCTATGCCTCCGGAAGATTCTGATGACCTTGATGATTGGTGGGCAAATAATGCCATGGTCGTTTCATGGATCAAACTGACCATAGCTTCGGACTTGAGTAGTTCACTATCTCGTCATGAGAAAGCTCACGACCATGGACACATATTCAAAAGCGGTTCTCCGTTAAGAATGGTTAGCGGGTTCAACGTCTCAAAACCGAACTTGCGAATTATCATCAAAAAGGGACGGCTGTCAAAGCTTACTATGGTAAGCTTACTAAACTCTGGACGAGTCTTGCTGATTTTCAGCGTGCAAAAACAATGGAAGAAATCATTAAGGAACAAGAAGAAGATAAGTTACATCAATTCCTAAAGGGACTTGATGAGTCTCTCTTTGGTGCGGTGAAGTCGTCCTTCCTTTCTCGTGATCCCCTTCCTTCTTTGGATGAAGTATATCATGTCGTAACTCAAGATAAAGAGTCCAAGAAGGCTAGTCGTATTTTCGAAGAACGGTCAGATGGTGCTAGCTTTGCTATTCAAGTTGGTCCATGACCTCGCCAACAAACTGACCATCGTGATCCTTTAGCTATTTGCATTGTGGTCGAAAAGGCCATCTTGCGGAGAGGTGTTTTCAAAATCTTGGCTACCCTTGGTGGTGGGGTGATCGACCTCATACTAAACAACCATCAGGATTATATTGTGCTTCGAGTGGTACGAATAGTTTAGCTAGTGATCATCGTCCTTTACCACAACCTAGACCGTCGCGTACCAAACCTGCCCGTGTTAACCAGCTTGCGGCTTCTCCATCTATTGCTGCGGCAAATTCAATCATTACTGATGCTGATCGAGTTGGTTTTAACGGCTTAAACAATGAACAATGGAAGATTCTCGTTCACGTGCTCAACGAACGCAGCCCACAAAATAATGAAAAAAAATTTGGTACGTATTTTCTTGAATCCTAGATTATTGACACAAGAACTTCTAATCATATGACTAGGAGTCTTGATTTTTTTATGAATGTTTGTGATATGGCTCCAATGTTCATCAAACTACATGATGGTCGTTTAACGATCTCTACTAAACAAGGGATTGTTTCTCTTGGATTTCATCTACGATTGGTTAATGTGTTCTTTGTTGATGGATTGCAATGTCATCTTATTTCGGTTTCTTAGCTAACTAGAGATAGTGGTTGTATCTTCCAGTTGTCTGACAAGTTGTATGTTGTTCAGGACCGCATCACACATATGCTGATTAGAGCGGGTAAAGAACGCAACGGATTATATTTCTTTAGGAGTGTGGTGCCTATAGCAACGATACATGCTTTGGAGAACCAACCGGTTGAGGTGTGGCATCGTCATTTGGGTCATCCAGCTTCTAAAGCAATGGAGATGTTGAAGTTCTCATATTGTAGTCGTAGTTGTTCTTCTGGTTTTGATTCTAAGTTGTGCGATGTTTGTATTCGTGGGAAGCAATCACGAAACTCGTTTTATTTGAGTAATAATAAGACATCATTTGTTTTTGAATTAGTCACTGTGACTTATGGGGACCATATCGTACTACATCTATTTGTGGCTCACGTTATTTTCTAACTATCGTCGACGACTACTCACGTGCTTTATGGATCTATTTACTACCCAACAAAACCGAGACTTCCTCTACCCTACGAAATTTTATAGCTCTTGTTGAAAGACAGTTTACTCTTCAAGTTAAGAAAATTTGTAGTGATAATGGGACCGAATTTATGACTGTCACGAATTTCTTTCGAGAAAAAGGTATCATACATGAAACTTCATGTGTTGGTACTCTGCAACAGAACAGTCGTGTTGAGCGGAAATATAGACATATACTCAATGTCGCTAGAGCCTTACGATTTCAATCTCAGTCACCGGTAACGTTTTGGAGTTTTTGTATACTTATTGCGGGGTACTTGATAAATCGTACTCCTAGTATGATTCACAAGGGAAAGACACCATTTGAGATGTTGTATGATCGCCCACCTCCGATGAATCACTTGCGTGTTTTTGGTTGCTTATGTTACGTTCATAACCAACGTCGCGGTGGAGATAAATTTGCTTCCCGAAGCAAGCGTTCTGTATTTCTTGGATATCCTTATGGAAAGAAAGGTTGGAGGGTTTATGATATTGATAGTGGTGTGATTTCAACATCATGTGATGTGGTTTTTGTGAGACTGAGTTTCCTCTTATTCCCAACAAAGATATTTCTTCTTCGTCACCTACTCCAATATTAGCTTCTCCTTCTCATCTTCACAATATATAAGATGATTGGTTTGATCTACACGATGCTAATTCTTTTCTAACTTCAAAATGACACCGGATATTATTGTTACGCCTGCCTCATCGTGTTTGATTTCTGGTTGTGATCTAAACTCATCTGCGGCTCCTCTTATAATTGACCAATCTACTTCTGATCATGTGCCTCCTACGAACCCAACTCCGCCACCATCAGTCTCTGTTGAGTTGGTGGCCTCGCCGTCTTCTGATCATTTCTCATCGATATCACTAGCTACTACTCCGGAAGCTCACGATGAACCTATGGGAAAGGGATGCCGCCAAAAGTTTAAGTCCACTAAATTACATGATTATGTTACTCTTACGACTCATGCTGGTTCGGATAGTGATTTTGTGGATGATACTTGGTATCATGTTGATGCATATGTTGATTGTTCTAATTTTTCAGAGTATCACCAAGCTTTCCTTGCAGCAATCACGGCTGGTGTGATTCCTAAAACATATGTTGAAGCCAAAGCCGATGAAAATTGGCAATGTGCAGTTGGTGATGAGATTGTTGCTTTGCAAAATGCTGGTACTTGGACTGTGGAAACATTACTACCAGGCAACAAAGCTTTGGGATGCAAGTGGGTTTTCACTTTGAAATATCGATCGGATGGCTCTCTAGAGCGTTACAAGGCTCATCTTGTTGTTCTTGGTAATAATCAAACGGAGGAGTTTGACTATAACGAGACGTTTACTCCTATTTGTAAGATGAATACGGTACAAGTATTTTTAGAAGTTGTGGTTGCTCGTGATTGGGAAGTACATCAAATGGACGTTCATAACACTTTCCTACACGGTGATTTGAAGGAGGAAGTTTATATTCGATTACCTCTGGGATTTAAGACGGATGATAAATCCAAAGTGTGTCGATTACATAAATCACTTTATGGCCTTCGACAGGCTCCTCGTTGTTGGTTCGCTAAGCTATCTACTGCACTTAAAGACTACGGGTTTAAGCAACATCTCAAAGATTATTCTTTGTTTTCGTTCAAAGTGGGTAATACAGAACTCTGTGTTATGGTTTTTGGTTATGATCTTATCCTCACTAGAAGTTCTTTGGCGGTTACCAATGCTTTTAAACTCTATCTTAGCTCATGTTTTCGTATGAAAGATCTTGGAGTTCTGAAATATTTTTTGGGTCTTGAGGTTGCTCGGAGTTCTTCAGGGATGTATCTATGTCAACACAAATATGTGTTGGATATTATTGCGGAGGCTGGGTTACTTGGTGCTAAGCCGGTTTCTCATCCTATAGAACAAAACCATAAGTTGGCATTGGCTGGTGACACTATTTTCGATCCTTCTCGCTATCGCCACTTGGTTGGACGACTTATTTACCTGGGAGTTACTCGACCCAAATTATCATATATATGCGATTCATGTTTTGTCCCAATTCATGCATGCTCCTAAACATGATCATTGGGAAGCTGCGTTGCGAGTTGTGCGTTACTTGAAAGGTAACCTAGGTTAAGGAATTTTGTTGAGAGCAAATTAAGACTTGCGTCTTGATGTTTGGTGTGACTCGGATTGGGTAGGTTGTCCGCTAACATGTCGTTCTTTAACGGCATGGTTCATACAATTAGGTGGTTCTCCTATTTCGTGGAAGACACGCAAACAAGATAAGGTTTCACGTTCTTCTACAAAGGCAGAATATCGGTCTATGTCCGATACGGTTTGTGAGGTTCTTTGGCTCCGCGAGGTACTTGAACCACTTGGCGTTGATTGTTCGTACACTATTCCAGTATATTGTGATAACCTCTCAGCTATTCATCTTAGTGCTAATCCTGTTTTCCACGAACGTACGAAGCATATAGAGTTTGATTGTCATTTCATTCGCGATGAGATTGAGGATATATGGACTGAGATGTAATTAGAAGAGAATTATGGTATAGTTAGTAATTTGTTTTCTTGTATTTAAGTAAACCGATTGTGTATATAAGGCTTGACCTAAATATCTTAGTAAACAAGAAACTCTATTATACTAAACCTAGTTTCTTGACACGGAGGTTTGTTCCTCACTCGCACTAAACAAAATCAAGTGATGATTTGAGAAGTGATTTCTCTCTCTTCCTCTCCCTGCAACTTGCGGAATCACGGGTCTGCACTCATCTAGGTTAATCTTCTTTGACTCATATATAAAAGATTCGCTTGTATTCACTTCCACTTCGACTTCGTTCATATCATGCTTGATGATTTCTCATCTTTGCTCGGCATAAAATTATATATGTGTCATTATGTGGAAGACAAACATAAATCTCATAATGAAAAGCAATCATATGAAATCTTCACTTGCCTTTGAATTAGATACATGTAGAAGAAGGGGAAGATGCTAAACCATCATCTATAATCGATGTGAGATCGCAATCTCATCTGGGTTTGCTTGAAAGGTATAAGAAGGGTTATAGAGACGTTTGAAAAATGAATTGTAGGAAGAAAGTGGATATGGATATATAAAGCGATTAAGGCTACATATGAGGGAAGAGGGACCGACACCGTAACGAATAAATCGTAGAAGAAATTGGAAGATCAGAAGATTGAGGCTAAGTCATTTGCTCGATTTTCTCCGTCGGCTTAATGGGAGAGATAAGTCTCATGCTAATATTAAATGGGCCTCTATGGTTTAATTTGTAATTTTGAATGTTAATGGGCATGACTTATCTCAAAAATGGGTAAACAAAACTGTTCTGATTGGTGGATTACATGGCACAATGCACTCTTTTGATTGAGTGATTAAATTTCAGATTAAATTTCTGATTTTAGGCTGATATGGCATGTCTTAGAGGGCTCAAAATCTTCCCCTTTTATATAAAAGAGATATTGTTTTTAATTTTATCATGAAACCATGTTATGAATTTTGTACCCAAGAATAAGACGGTGTATAATTTTTTTTTATCTACATACTCTATTATGATATTAAGTAACTAACATCAATTTGATTGTGATAACCGCAAGTGTTAATCAATCACTTCAAAACATCAATTTGACTTTGATAACCGCAAGTGATAACCCAAATTAGAAAACTTTCACCTCCCCACCACCCTTCCTGACCAGAAAATCATTGTGGTTCCACCTCCGACGACATGTCGGAGGGTCCATACGCCACTCGTAAGACATTTACACTAACGTGAATCACTAACCATCTTGTTCGAGGGAGAGAACTTAATATATGCTTTCTTAGTCCAAGCCAAAACATAATCGTATAAACTATGAAAGCGCTAAAATTATTAGGTTTTGATATTTTGTTTTAATGTTTATAACGATTTCTTTGTCGTTTATTTTTTTTTCTTTAATTCGTTCGTTGCTTTTGTAATCTCCTTTATATAAAAAGGGAAGAAATTATGGCCTCTAAAGGATTCCACATAGGATTTAATCTGAAGAAATAATCAACAGCCAATCCATTAACTTTATATTTGGCATATCATACCTCTCTCACTCTCTCATTATTTGGACAACCGATATTGCAGCCCAATATCATTGATATGTTTTTAAAATATTAGTTTAGGCCCAGCCCTATATTTTGTTTCTCGACGGATCTATAACTTGACTACACTTCGACTTCTCAGACCGCCGTTACAGAAACTTGAATCAGAGAACACGACTTCTACTTGAGAATTCCTTCAGTCCCAAAACTTCAATTATGTTCCACTTTCCTCCCTCTTAACGCCTAAAGCCACGATCCTAGATCGCCTTTATGGCTCCGAAAACTCTAAATCCTATATATATATAACCCCACTCCTCCGCCAGACACCACAAAGACTCTGTTTCTCCATTTCTCTGTATCGTAATTTGGCTTCATTCGATATTGATTTCATTCATGTTCTAGGTTCTTACCAGATAAAGCTTCTGATTTGGCTTACAATATTGTGTCTGAACTTGTGAAGGTAAAAGGTCTGACAAAAATTGAGTCTCTGTGTTGTAAGTGTTTTATTAGTCTTTCTGTACTTATCGTGAAAAAAATTGAGTCTTTGATTACTTAATTGGCTCTGGTTTTGATGGTGTTCCTTAGTTCCTTTAGTGTTTGCTACTTTCTCAGGTGGTCCTAATGCTTGTATGTCTGAATGATTTTGGCTTTGAATGGTGACCTCGTTTGGACGTAGCTGCCTTTGCAACCGCCCCAATTATCAACAGGTGTTTGTATTTTTGTTAAAAATAAAATATTTTATTTTTTATTTCTGAAAATATAGGTATATACTTAACTTTAATATAAATATATAAAAATCAAAGTAAAATTTTTAAATTATTATTTCTATTTAAATAATATATAATATTTTCTATAAAAAATTATTTACTATTTAACCGCTTTGTTTAAACGTAGTGACCAATCTGACCTTTGTATAAATTTGAGTATTAAGTATAATCAAGAACCTTCTTTTTGTATATATAAATGAAGATACGTGAAGATTTTAGTGATGCATGACTATATCGTTTGCATTTCAAGTTCAATTATTAGCTTCATTTAATCGATATAGGTTCTTTGTTGATGAATGTTTGATTTTGTGTATGTGCAGTATTTGTTGGTTCTGGTGGCGTTGCATCATCATGTGGAGTGCAGAGAACGTGAAAGAGCAATCAGTTTCCAATGAAGTCGAAGAGACTATGCCATCATCGCAACAGGAGGTTCACATCTAATTCTCAAATTGGATAATTATCAAATACCGTAATGAATAAGATTACCATTATGGAAACTCATTCTATATAATTGCAATTGTGTAGGAGGATGCTGTAAAGAAGAAGTATGGAGCACTCATGCCAAAGAAACTACCTCTCATCTCCAAGATAGGTTATTTACTGGCCTAAGGAAATTTTGTGTGTTTCACTCAGTTTTTTCTGAGGTGCTGTTTTTATATCAGGAACATGAGCGAGCATATTTTGACTCAACTGATTGGGCTCTAGGAAATGTAACACAATAATATATGTCTATCCATCTTTCGGGTTATCAAGTATAAGCTCTCTTTGATGATTTAGTTCTCATGGTGTTACTACTAATGTCGTAAGCTAAATGGACCTCTCCAAGCTCTTCGTCCAAAGTTACAAGTAAATGAGCTTCAACCACATTTCAGCTTTTCGATTTCAAATCTTTGGGTATACCTAAATATCTGATTGGTATAGCTAATCTTCCATCGGATTGGATATATATTCACATAGTTTATAAGTTATTGCAAATCGATTAATGATGCTACAAATGTGATGCCATTGGAGTTAGGAGTCCAAGTTTGTAGTAGACTATTTCTCGCATGGAGAAATATGTTACAGTAGGCTTCCCTCTCTAACAATCATGAAACTTATTTTTTTTGGGGTCAAATCATGAGACTGATTTAAGATAAGAAATTAAGGAATTAAGAGTGAACAATGACTTACTCTCAAATAATCATATAACTGTTTTAAGATAAGGTTGAGAACAGAGACAGAACATGATAGTGTACATTCCTGATGACGGTATGGCGCTGAAGAGAAAGTGTATGACATAGAAACCAACCAGATTCCCCCAAATGGAAAGGTGTTGCAACACTGTAAAAGAGTTGCATTGAATATCAAAAAGAAGAGAAAGAGAATGTTAACGCTTAGAAAGTTCTGAATAAGATGTGAGTGAAACCGCAAAGAAAAGAAGTATTTTTTTTCTTGAGCTACAACAAAAGCTTGAAGCCATATACCATCCCAAGCTCCACCATTTCACTTTTCTGAGAAGCATATGCGCGGATGGTTATTACAAATACAACAATGGCTTGCAAATAAATCCCATAAATCAGATTTATTTTACAAAGATCATTCCAACGAGGTGAGGTGCATGGACCTAAGAGCGTACATTTGCATTTAAAAGATTCTAAGTCTAACACAAATTTGTTTTTCTGGAGAACAAAATTCTGACACAAACTTAAGTTGAACAAATAACAAAAAAACAAAACCAACATCAATAAAAACATCGTGATACAAACATAAAAAAAGTAACAACAATAATCAAAACAAACAAAACATGAAAACATTAAAATTCTACTATAAATATATATCCAAATATAAATGATTGAATTACCAATAAAAAAATATGAAAAGGAAGTTTACTAAGGTAACTTTCTATGTTCCTTTCTCTCATTTTCGTAGAATTTGCCTTTGAATATTATTAGAACTATGCACTCAAAATGTATGTCTCTGGCTTCGACTTGCAATTCTTATATCTTTGCTTTTTTAATAGTATATGGTGATCAATATCTCAAGGCATGAATTTTGCCTTTTTATAATGTTGAAATATAAGTAAGAAATTTGTTGACATCGAAAGGAGGAGAATGGGGGACAAGATTATGCAGCAGCAATAAAAGTAGGAGATAAGAAAGTTTACTAAAAATTTAAAAGTTGTGTTTCTGCTCTGCATTGAAAAAGATCTATACTCTGTTCACTATGAATTTATATAGTTTCGTTAATGTTAATTAGAGCCATAAGATTACAACAATAATGATATCAAGCATGTTTATTAAGAAGGTTTTCCAAATTAGGAGTACAAAGTTTAGTTAAAAACATTACGTTCTATACTGGTTTCTAGAAGAGACTTCATGGTTCTTTGAAAAGAATAACAAGGCCATTATAGGCCATTTTGTTGCTTTCAAAGACTGGTGATGAAATGGTGTTGTTTATAGTTTTTCTTCCTAAGCTCTCATTACCCAAATGTATGAAATTGATAAAAGAGGTAAAGACGTCATCTTCAAATTCGTTTTACACGAAATGAGGTCGAACTATCATAAAATTTAGATCAACTCACTACAAGAAAATAGTTATTCTGTGATGCCCAAAAGAGTCGCAAAACAGGTATTTGCAACTCTTTTGTGACAAAATTTGGGAGTTGCAAAAAAAACCGTGCAAATTCAATCTGTCGCACATTCGTCACAAATTTGCGACGCTTTGGTGACAAATAAAAAGCATCACAAATGTGCGACGGTTTAGAGACGAAATAGAAGCGTCATATATCTGCGATGGTTTAGAGAAGAAATAAAAGTGTCATATATTTGTAACAAAATTGTAGCTCCTAAATCCATCATGAATTAGTGACTCTATTGTGACAATAAACTTCGTCACAATTGCGACTAATTTGAGACGATTTGGAAGGATACTAATGTTCTTAAGTCGTCGCAAAAGAGTCACAAAAGTGTAACTAATTTGTGACAGAAAGTATAAATGTGACAATTAAATGCACAACTGATTTTTGTGTTGAACATAAAAATTGTTGTAATGTACAAGAAATCAAACTAAAACCATCGTTTACGAAAGCCAAAAGAGTATTGAGTTTAAAAAACAAAATAAACACTTTGAACATTGTTTAAAGTTCAAAGGATCGGAGACACACAAGTTATACAACAAAAGTAACAACATCTACACGTTGCTTACAGTTCTGCGGTGGCTGCTGTGATGTTCAAGCTCGGGCCAGTGGCTAGGCCAAGTGCTGTGTTTACTAGATGGGAGAGTGGATCATCTTGTTCATTATCTTCTTCTTCTTCTTCTTCTTCAAAGTGTGTTGCGATGCAGAGAACCACTACAAGGAAACAGTCCATTAGTGACTACTGTTTGTGACTGAAATATCAGTCACTAATTTTTGTGACTACTTTGAGACTCTTATGTGACCAATTTGTGACGACATCAAAATCAGTCGCAAAACAGTCGCCAATTTGTGACTGATCAACTTCGTCATAAAAGCGTAACAAATTAGCGACGAATTTGAGACATACATTCGTTGGTTTTTATGTAGTCGCAAAGTAGTCACGAATTACAGACTAATTAGCGACGGATAGAGTGGTCACAAATTTGCGACTGTTTTGCTACCATCAAAATAGTCACAGATTAGTGACTACCATAAGAGTGTAACAAAAGCGTCACAAATGTTTAAATGTAGTTTTTTAAAAATTGGTAGTGACGAATTTGTGACTCTTTAGTGACCATATAGGGTTTAGGGTTTCAAAATAACAATTTAAAAAAAAAATTAATAGTGACGAATTTGTGACTCTTTAGTGACTATATAGGGTTTAGGGTTTTGGATTCTCAAACCCTATACTAAAGTCACAAAATAGTCACAAATATACCACTACTTTGCGACTCATTTGTGACTACACAGTTTGCGTCGCAAAGTAGGGACAAATTAGCCTCTACCTTGCGACGATTTAGTGACTAATCAGTATGATTTTAAAAAAATCATCAAAAATTACTAGAAATAGATTAAGTTTAAGTTTCTACATATGATTTTCAGAACATTCCCCGTTATAGGGATTGAAAACAACACAAACAAATTTTCCAAAAATTTGTCGATCCACAAATGTTTTGTGAAGAACATGAAACCCTTATAAGTTATCTCTTACATTTGATAATTTTCAAGATTCAACTATGTTTACTTGATTTCAACTTTTTTAATTGATACAATCAACCAAAAGATCAAGAAATACAAGGGAAATTGATTGGAAACAGTAATGGATTATTGTGTTTGGTCCAAATGTTTAGGGTTTAGGGTAAAGATTTGTCACCACTAAATAAAGTCACAAAAGAGTGACAAATTAGTCACAAATTTACCAAAATATCTGAAATTGATTAAGCGGGAAAATGAAAATTTTGGAGCCTAAATATTTTTTGGTTTTGCGGCTAAGTGTTTGCCCAAAATATAAATCATGCTAAATTTTTCTTTTATCTCTTCGTCTCCTTATCTGTTTATTTCGCCACAAACCCTTATTATCTAAATCTCTCTCGGCCTTAGGCGATTTCGAGATTTCTTCGAATCTTCACTAATCTCTTTCGTTTCTTCCACATATCGTCGATTACATCTCTCTATAATCTCTCTCGCTAGATTTCGTTGGTTCGGAGCTTGCGAATCGAAAAAACCCTTCGATTCTTCATCTCAAAAACCTTAATTTTCAACCTTTTGCTTTTTCTCTTCCAAAACACATCATTCTTCATCTCTCTTTGTCTCAATCCCTCAAATCTCTTTCAATATTCAACTCTCCTAAACCCTAATCCACTAAATCATCATCACTCTTTCTCTCACTCACTCAAATCTCACATATGATGATGAAAGACGATGCAAGTGGCAGAGGTGGTGCTAGTGGCAGAGCAAAAGGTCCAACCGGTGGTACTGGAAAAGGCTCTAAAGCTCCTGTGACCAACCCTGGAGCAAAAGGTCCCTAGCCGTGGAACCGAAAAAGGTAGTCTCGTTGAAGATGATGATTCCCTTGAGATTGATCCTCAGCTTCAATCGTAACTATCAGGTCTCTTCAATTCCTTTCATTTAGTTGATTTTGTCGTCTGTGGTTCTGCGTTAAGGAAATTGAATTGTGTTTTGTTTTTTGGGAGATTTACTAGTAAAGTTGTAATTCTTGCCTCTATTAGTTTTGCTCAATCCTTTAGATTACTAGCACAGTTGATTCAGGTGATCGTGCTTCTCTGAACCGGCTGTAAAAACGGCGGCGGATATGCAGGATCAGACTATGTAGTGATAGGGCTCCATGGTGGAATCCTCTTCATCCATGCTCTTCTCAACAACCTTCCCATTTCAAATACTCATGTTTCATTCAACATCGGGAAGACACTAGTTCTAGATCCCAGGGTACCAAGGTAATGTCTATATTTTGTATACTAGATAGATTAGAGTTTACTGAGCAATTGTTTGATCTGATGTGCTAAAGGTTTAGAGCTTGTTAGGCTGAGTTAAATCCAAATTCGAATTTGGTGGCTATGGAGTTACTTGAATTGATGTGATGTATAAATGGATCCTGTAAACAGAATGTTGAATTTGATTCTATGAAATTCACAAATTTTGTAATGTATCTTGGGATAATTGATCAGATTGTTTTCGTCTCACTAGATTTCATTCTTATCTCATATTTTTAACGTGTTTGTGATAATTGATCTTGTCTAGAGGGGTTAGTCATTGATTAGCTATGTGGACTAGACTTTTTATGTTCTCACATTGTTGTTTCAGTGATATTTTATTCGAGGGATTCAACAACCACGAAACCAAACAAGGAGAAAGATAATGCTCCATTGGTACAACTCTTATTCTATAAATGATGCATCAGAGCGAAAAAAATTGTGATCTTCCTGATTATGTTGTAAGTTAATCTCCCTCTTTAAGCTAGATATTCTTGTTTTATCTTTTCTGATCATGGTATCATGTTTCTACGTATCAGTAGACTAAAGTAAAACGTGATGTGTCTTCTTATATTTGGATATATATACAGCCCCACTGAGACTTTGCTTATATATTCTTTTCAGTCATAGGATATTAAAAGTCTTATATGTGCTAAACTCTTTAAAAAAACTTTCCCCAAAGTTTGTGGATAAGTTTCTAGTTCTATGGTAAGTATGAGTTCTTAATTGTTTGTTTATTTACTCCCTCCTTACTATTCAGATTTCTTTCCTTCAAATCTGAACTGAGTTCTTGAGTTCATTTATATCTTCAGAAATTTGAAGCATACGATTTGAAAGGCAAAAGTAGCTGGTGACAAGAACAAAGAGGTAAAGTAAACTTGAATCATTTCCTTCTCTTATCTCATTTTGTAATATGCATCGGGAGGATTGATTGTTGTTTCTAGACCGCAACCAAGCGGCAATACTGTAAATCCAAAAATTTAAATGCAAGAGATTCAAGTTACTAGTTATTGATAGAAAGTTGCACAAGAACCGATTGGAAATCAAAGAAGTGTTCTTTACTGGTAAATTACATGTTTTTGCTTCTACAAGTGCTTGTATGTGACATCTGGGTCTTTGAGAAGTCTTTGTTCCATACATGAGCTTACTGGAATTTTTGTTTGAACTTGAGAGCCGACTATGTAGTGATAGGGCTCCATGGTGGAATCCTCTTCATCCTTGTTGTCTTTGAAGCTTGATAATCCCACTTATGAGTTTTCAAAACACCATTTCTCCTCTTTGTAAGCATCCGGAGGAGATAAGGGGATTATTATTCGGCTGAGGATTGGAAGCATATAGATTTCATGAGACTTGTAAAGTTTATGACTTTGTGATATTTCTAATTTCAATTATTCATCTTGTAAATGTTATGGTTTGTTTCAAAGAGTAGAATATTTGATGGATCTTATATGTAATGTAACTTTTGTTTGTTTTGACAAGCTATATGCTTGTTTTGTAGTATAAATTTTCATTTCAAGTTCTTTTTTCATTAACAACATTAGGTAATTGTGGAAACACAAACAAACAACAATTAGTCACTTATAAGTGACTGAAAAGAGACCAAAATGTGACTCATAAGTGACTTATAAACCAAGGCGTTGTAAATCAGTGACAAATTAGTGATCAAAATGTGACTAACCTAAAATATGACAACAACAATATAGTCTCTAATTAGAAGCTAATTAGTCGCTAATTTGCGACGAATATAGTTAGTCATAAATCAGTCGCAAAATCAGAAGTCGCTTATTTGCCACGCCAAAGGCAGTCCCAAATACGTTGCTAATTAGTGACTACCTACATGAGTCACAATTGTGTCGCTTATTTGCGACTGAAATGTGGAGTCGCAAAACCGTCGCAAATTTGCGACGAATTTGCGACTGAGTTATAGAGTCCTAAATCCGTCGCAAATTAGCGACGAATTGGCACCGTCGCAAATTAGCGACGAGCTTTTTGTGACTACTTGTTTTCCTTGCAAAGTAGTCGCAAATCCCTTATTAGTGACGAATTTGTGACGTTTCTAGTAGTGGCAAATGGCTTGTTTTCTTGAAGTAAACGGATTGCCTCATGAACTCGATGAACTTCTCCATTCTGCTGACCTTGGCATCACGTCTAGCATAAAGCCGTTCATGCTCAGCTATCTTTTCGTTGGCAGCAACAAGTTGGCTCCTGATTCCTTTAAGCTCAGACGAAGAAGAGCTATCGGCCCTTTTCCTCTTTCCTTTGGCCGCAACATCAGTTAATTGGCCAAGAAAAAAACAAAGCAAAACAATTATTATTTGTGGTCACAGAACAACCATAGGCAAATCAACAACTGAAAGTGAAAGCAAGATGAAATATATGACTCAATACTGTAATGACTCATACTCAATACTGTAAAACAATACAGTAGTGACTCAATACTGTAAACAGATGAAACTCAAAGCAAGAACAAAGCAAAATAGAAACAAGCATAGGAGAAGAGATAAGCAAATACCTTCAGGAAAATGGCGTTCTTTTCATCGAGGGACACAATGTCCGTTGAGTAGACTGTTGAGAACCATCATCAGATGAATTGGTTGGGCCGCCTCCATCATCCATAAGGTCAGCTATCTCCTTCTTATAAGCCTTAGAAACTGCTTGAGCTTTGTTTTGAACAAAGCTCCCATCTGGTTTGGTGTGTGTTCGCTTGAAGACCTCGCCGAATGAAACTGGTCGGCCTAACTCTTCCTCCTACATCTACACAGAAGTGTTAAATTAGTTCCACAAATTTACAATTACATAACTGATATGACAGGAACTATAGAGATATTACCTTGTTAAGTTGAATCCGCATGAACGATTTTTGACCCGCAACGTGCTTTGCAATTCCTAGACCGCCATGGTCAAAGTTGCGGCAGATGGAAGCAGTCGTACTCCTGTCAATGGCTTCAGGAATTTGGCAATAGTCGCACATTACTTTCCAAAGATCTTCGCCGATCTAATAGGGCCTTCCAGGTCCGTGCCTAGCTTGACTAACAATTCCTTTGAGCCGATTATATGCAGTAATGGCAATACATAAACACAATATTACGCAGTAATGATAATACTAAGCAGTAATAATTAACCTAAGCAGTACATAAACACATAAGTAGTAGATAAACCTAATGAATCAGAACATAAACACATAAGCAACATTATTGAACCTAAGCAGTACATCAACCTAATGAATTAGTACATAAACACATAAACAAATGATGTATCAGTACATTAACCTAATGATACACAACTGAAAACCAAATCAGTACATAAACACATAAGCAATAATGATTATTTGGATGTTAAAACATTAACAGATGGACTCGTAGTCGGGGCTTAGATGCTCAGACAACCGCATGAGCTACTCTCGGCATGGAAGACTGAGAAGGTCATTCAGGAGAGCTTTGAAGTTTGCCCCTCTGGATTATCTTGATTGAGTTCTTTTTCTTCCTCAGGAAACTAGAAGTCAGCATTGATGTCTTCTTTGTATTGGTCATCGAGTCTGAACTGAGGAGGAGGCGGAGACATCACAATTTCAATCGCAAACTGGAGTGGAGGTCTTGGTTGGGACGATGAGGGATACTGAGCCGGTACCCTTGTTCTCTTGACGGAGCTAGTGTTCTCCGATGATGTATTAGAAGAATAAGAACTTCTTGCTGCTCCGGGTGAGGTTTGATTAGGGTTTCTACCACCAGAAGCCACCGTAGACAGTTGCACTCCTCGGTTACCTTCACCAACCAAAGCGCTTGTGGATGCTTCATGATTAATGGCTCCACCATCTCCGTCTACCGGACCCTTTCCGTTTGTAGGAGCAGAAGCTACAGCTTTTCCTCTTCCAGTTGATCCAAGCCCTTCTCCGACGCTTCCTCTTCCAGTAGATACGAGGCCTTCTCCGGCTCTTCCTCTTCAAGTAAATTAGAGGGCTTCTCCGCCTCTTTTTCTTCTAGTAGATCCGAGGGCTTCTCCGCCTCTTCCTCTTCCAGTAAATCTGTGGGCTTCTCCGTCTCTTCCTCTACCAACGGCTACGGTGCCTCTTCCTCCACCAGTGGCTACGGTGCCTCTTCCTCTACCAGTCAAACCAGCGATTCCTCTACCCGCCGCTCTGCCGTTACCTCTACCACCAACTTCGATGAACAGTTTTGCAGGAGTTTTAGCCTTCAGAGGCATCGGGTTGTCATAGATTAAAGAAGAAATCGAAATGTTGAAATTAGGGTTTTGAAAAAAACTTCCGAATCTGAAGAATATATCCAAAATAAAGATGAAAAGAGAGTTTAGATGGAATATTGTGATGAATCGAAGCAGAATTGAGAAGAAGTTTAGGGTTTAGAATGAAATTAGAGAAGAACACTCGAGAGAGAAAACAAAGAAGAAAACCCTAATTTTTCAGATGAAATGAATTGGGGATCTAGGTTTCGTATGTTATTTTACCATAGTGTCGCAAAAGAGTCGCAGTTTAAATTTTTAGAGGGAAAATGTGGCGGCCCAAAAATTTAAAACCCAAACACAAAGCGTCACAGATGAATCACAAAAGAGTCACACATTTGTTAAGAATTTGTGACGCCAAGTATATACACACCTAGAAACCCTAAACATTTTAATGGAAAATTGGGAAGTGAAAGGGGTTTGAAATTAGTTTTCTATGAACGTATGAACCATGTGATGGGTATAAATAGGTAATTTGAACTTTTAATGTATATTTATCAAAAATTTAAATTTTTACAAATATTACACAGTTTATACTAAGGACTTTGTAATAACACTTATGTGATTGGTATGAACATTTCAATTTTTTTAAAAAAATTAGAAGATTTAAACACTTAGATGCAAATATCTTAGTCCACTCATGACTAATATACTTATGTTTATTATCCTAGTACTTAAATTCACATTTGAAACACCAAAATGGTACTGGGAGTAGCTAATCCGTAGCAAAAGGGTAACAAATTTGTAACGTTTTTGTGACTTTACACGAAACCCTATACCTTAAAGTGTCGCAAAAAAAATTTCATCGCTAATCTGTCTCAAAATTTGTGATGATTATTTTAATCATCATAAGTCCGTCGCTTATTTGTCACGCTATTTCAATATTTGTTTGTCATCACAAATTTGTGACGATATTGTTACGTTTTTTCTTTTTGTCACAAGTCCGTCGCACATTCGTCCCACATCCGTCGCAAATGTTTGTGACGGAAAAAACTGTCACAACATTTCGTCACATTAACTGTTTTCTTGTAGTGACTTATTTACATGTTGAGAATTCAACAACTCATGCAATAAAAAGAAATTAAAAAAAATAATAATAATAAGGTTGTCACATTTTGGTATCAGAGCCCTTACGGTTCTAGGGCTAGTAATTGTTGGGTGAACTGAGACTATGTGTTTGATTGTTTATGTGAGTTAAGCAATTAGTAGTCTTAGAATCATCCTCTTCGGCCTTTAAGGAGATTCCGCGATTTGTTTGTTTTTGTTTGATTGTGACTTCTAGGGTTCTTATATGCTGTTCTATGTTGCAATGAAATGGATACCAGAGCTAGAGGTCATGGTAGAGCTGGTGCCCGTGGTGGCAGAGCAGTTGCCCGTGGTGGCAGAGTTGGTGGCCGTGGATGCCGGGGTCATGGTCGTGGGCCAGTTGCTGAGTCAGTGGCGAGTGCAGTGCAGAGTGTGGCGATCACGTCAGAGTCCCAGACGCTTGTTTCGGGGTCTTCGAGTGAGACCAGTGCGGATGCTAGTGCCAGTGTGAGGGCTGGTGCTGGTAGAGGTCAGGGGACTCCAGTGGGCCCATGTAGGGGTGCTGCTGTAGCTCCAGATCGTGATGATCAGGTCGTGGGATTGCTGACGCAGTTGTTGGCACGTTTTCCACCAGTGGCTCCTGAGCAGGCTCCGGTTGTGCCTCCCGTGGAAGGGATGCAGCAGAGGGTTGCAGTTGCTGAGTAGCCGAGGGCTGCAGTTGCAGTGTATGTTTCGTCTTATCTTGAGATGATAACGCAGGTACAGAGGATTGCTACCTTGTTCTTTGAGGGTAGAGTTGGTCCTGAGGAGGCAGATGAGTAGGGTCTGAGGTTAGAGCATAACTTCAGGTCGATCAGATGCCCTGTTGAGTATCATGTTGAGTTAGATGTCCACTATCTGAGTGGTGATGCTTAATGTTGGTGGCGAACCATCGAGGCTAGGCTTGTGGAGTAGACCTGGGGTGAATTCTTTGCCGATTTCAACGCCAAGTATTTCCCTTAGGAGGCTCGAGATCGTCTTCAGATGAGGTTCATGGCGTTGGCTCAGGGTGAGATTTTGGTGCGCGAGTATGTCGCCGGGTTTAGTAGGCTAGTGGTTCATACTGGGCGTGGTTTCGATGATGAGCGGGCTCTAGTGTAGAGGTTCTTACAGGGACTTCGTTTGAGCATCAAGACTCAGTGCAGAGGTGCTAGATACGTCTCAAGGACGAATCTTATGGAGCTTGCGGCATCTATTAAGAAGGACCAGCAAGAGCAGCTTGGTCTGGTAGTTGTTCCGTCTGCGGATGCTTCTGCTTTTCAGCCAAGGAGTCAGCAGCCACAACAGCAGCATCAGCAGCGCAGAAGTTCTGGTTCTGACAAGGGTGGTAAGCCTGCGCAGGGCCAGAAGAGGAGGTGGGATGATGCTTCTAGGACAGGACAGAGTGGTCGCAGTTGCTATGGTTACGGTAATATGGATCATAAGTTGTCAAGTTATCCCAAGAAGAGCGATTCCAGTACACCTCGAATGTGTTATCATTGTCAGGAGCCGGGGCATCTCAGGCCGATGTGTCCCAAGTTGCAGCAGCCGACGGTGGCAGCGATACAGCTAGCTGGAGTGCAACCTATGGCTCAGATTGCGGCAGTGCAGCAGCCGTTGGGTCAGATTGGTCTTGCACCGCACGTGTATTCTCCGGCGGACTTTGGTCAGAACAGTAACGCCGGGCAGATCACAGGTAAAAGTTCTAGACTCAACTTCATAATTTTCCTTAGTGGTTAAGTTGTTGTTGTTTCCGTTGTGTTCTTTTATTTCGCTTGTGGTTTAGTTACCAGGGTTCATAACACATGTCAATTGTGTAGGGACCTTGTTAGTGGGTGGTTTTGAGTCCCACGTGCTATTTGATTCTGGAGCATCGAACGTCTATATTACTCCGGGGTGTGCTGAGAGCAATGGTATCCGGAGCAGCGCTGGTGAGCATGTGGGCATGGTTAAGGTGGCTGGAGGGGGATTCCTGGCTACTTCGGGCCGTGCTAGAGCAGTAGATGTTCAGATTGATGGACACTCGATGCCAGCAGATTTGGTGATCAGTCTAGTGGAGCTGGATGATGTGATTCTGGGTATGGATTAGCTGGCGTTCTATAGGTTTCATCTGGATTGTTACCGAGGATGAGTCGTTTTTGAGTGCGATGGAGGGAGATTGGTATTTTAGGAAGTGAGACTGGTGATCTCGGTTATTCAGGCAGAGCAGATGGTAGAGCGAGGTTGCAAGGCTTATTTGGCAACAATTGTGATATCGGAGTCCAGTGGTGAGGTTGCTTTTGAGGATATCCGAGTAATTCAGGAGTTTGAGGATGTCTTTCGGTCGCTGAAGGGATTACCACCATCTCGGTTTGATCCTTTCACGATTGAGCTAGAGCCTGGGACAGCAGCTTGAGGATATTTTGAGTATGGGTTTCATTCGGCTGAGTGTGTCACCGTGGGGAGCGCCGGTTTTGTTTGTGAAGAAGAAGGATGGGAGTTTCCGGTTGTGCATCGATTACCGGGGACTTAACCGAGTCATTGTGAAGAACAGGTACCCCCTCCTGAGGATTGATGAGTTGTTGGATCAGTTAAGGGGTGCTACCTGGTTCTCCAAGATAGATTTGGCTTCGGGTTATCATCATATCCCGATTGATGAGGCAGACGTTCGTAAGACGGCTTTCAGGACGAGTTATGGACACTTCGAGTTTGTGGTTATGCCCTTTGGTTTGATGAATGCGTCTGCGGCATTCATGAGATTGATGAACGACGTGTTCAAGGAGTATTTGGACGTGTTCGTTATCATTTTCATCAATGATATTCTTATTTATTTAGGGAGCACGAGGTTCATTTGAGTTTAGTTCTGGAAAAGCTTCGGGAGCAGAAGCTATATGCAAAGCTGAGTCATATCATGTTTTTGGCAGCGTGAGATGGGATTCTTGGGTCATATCGTGTTTGTAGAGGGAGTTTCTGTGGACCCAACCAAGATAGAGGCGATTCGAGATTAGCCGAGACCGAGTAGTGCTACCGAGATTAGGAGTTTCATGGGGTTAGCAGGATATTATTGGAGATTCGTCAAGGGCTTTGCGAGTATGGCGCAGCCTATGACAAATAACCGGTAAGGATGTTCCGTTTGTGTGGTCACCGGAGTGCGAGGAGAGCTTTGCGAAGCTCAAGGAGATGTTTACTAGTACGCTTGTTTTGGCGTTACCCGAGCCGGGGAAGCCATACACAGTGTATACATATGCTTCAGGAGTTGGTTTGGGTTGTGTTTTGATGTAGGAGGGTCATGTTATCGCGTATGCTTCGAGGTAGTTGCAGGGTAGCGAGCGAAATCGGCATACGCATGATCTTGAGTTGGCAGCAGTTGTGTTTGCTTTGAATATTTGAAGGTCATATCTCTATGGTGGCAGAGTGCAGATTTTTACGGATCACAAGAATCTACAACATATCTTCACTCAGCGATTGTTGAATATGAGGCAGAGGCACTGGGTTGAGTTGCTGGTGGATTATGATCTGGAGATTATTTATCACTCAGGTAAGGCTAATCAGGTAGCATATACTTTGAGTCGGCGGAGGTTCGATTCAGCTCGGGAGCAGGATATTGAGGCTTTAGTGGGCGAGATTAGCACGCTGCGTTTTTGTGCGGTTTCGCAGAAGCCTTTGGGCTTAAAGGCAGTCGATCAAGCAGATCTTCTCAGTAGGATCATAGTGGCTCAGCAGAGTGATCATGGTTTGATTGATGTGTCACAAGCAATTGGTTCCGAGTATATGGTATCTCCGAATGGGACGATTTTGGTTCGTGGTCGAGTTTATGTGCCTCGAGATGAGTCGTTGAGGCAGGAGATTCTAAGCGAGGCTCATGCAAGCAAGTTTTTGATTCATTCGGGTGTAACTAAGATGTACCATGATCGGAAACGGTATTATCACTAGGTCGGGATGAAGAGAGACGTAGCAGATTGGGTCGCGAAGTGCGACACGTGTTCATTAGTGAAAGCAGAGCATCGAGTTCCGAGCAGTTTGTTGTAGAGTCTGCCTATTCCTGAGTGGAAGTGGGATATGATCACAATGGATTTTATAGTAAGATTGCCTAACTCGAGGACTTTTGATGCTATATGGGTGATTGTGGACCGGTTGACTAAGACGGCACGATTTCTGGCCATTAAAAAGATCGATCGAGCTGAGGTTTTGGCTAAGAAATTCGTGAAGGACATAGTAAGGCTGCATGGAGTGCCAACAAGTATTGTGTCAGACCGGGATCCCAACTTTACTTTAGAGTTTTGGAGAGCCATTCAGGCAGAGATGGGCACTAAGGTGCACATGAGTACAGCTTATCACCCGCAGACTGATGGGCAGTCGGAGAGGACTATTCAGACTTTGGAGGATTTGCTGAGGATATGTGTTTTGGATTGGGTTGGTCACTGGGTTGATCACTTGAACCTAGCCAAGTTTGCGTATAACAACAGCTTCCAGGCGAGTATCGGTATGGCTCCTTACGAGGCTTTGTATGGGAGACCGTGTAGAACACCTCTGTGCTGGACCCAAGTAGGGGAGAGAAGCATTTATGGTGCTACGTTTGTTCAGGAAATGACGGAAAGGATTTGTGTGTTGAGGCTGAACATGAAAGAAGCTCAGGATCGGCAGAAGAGTTATGCAGATCGAAGAAGGAAAGAGATTGAGTTTGTCGTGGGAGATCGAGTGTATCTCAAGATGGCTATGTTGAGGGGTCCTAACATATCCATTTCTGAGAACAAGCTGAGTCCGCATTTTATGGGTCTGTTTCCAGTAGTGGAACGTGTTGGACCAGTGGCGTACCGGCTTGAGTTACCTCCGATTATACATTCATTTCATAACATGTTCCATGTTTCAATGTTGAGGAAGTGTCTGCATGAATCAGAGGAGTTAGTGGCTAAGATTCCCGAGGATTTGAGGCCTTATTGGACTATTCTGGCAGTTCTTGTGAGGATTCTTGAGAGGAGTATCATGGTTCTGCGTCGGAAGAAGATTCTGTTATTAAGGATTTTATGGGATTGTGGCGGTTGCCAGGATGAGATTTGGGAACCAGAAGCAAAGATGAAGCTGAAGTTCAGGAAGCGGTTCGACAAGCAGGTCGCCGTTTGAGCTCGGTTTCTTCACGGTTCTAGTTTCAAGTGGCTTTTGTGCGGGTGTTGTTGTTTTGAATTCTTGTATTTCGTCTTGTTGTAACGATTACGTTGTTTTTTTGGAAATTTATAAGATGAAGTTTTCCTTATTTATTTTCCATGTTGAATAAGATGTGTGGTTTTATTTTTGTGATATCTCGGTTTAGGAAATATCGTGCAGTAGACCATGTGAGGTAGTTCTAGTCAATAGGTGCTCTGAGACGTTTAAGAATCGATTACTTAGGGACTTCAGTTCCGAATAGCTCTTTTAGTGCGATTGCTTTGTGACATTTTGCGGGGGTGCGAGTCCTCCAGATAGCACGATTGCTTTGTGTCCTTTCGCGGAGGTGCGAGTCCTCCAGGTAGAGCGATTGCTTTGTGTTCTTTCGCAGGGGTGCGAGTCCTTCAGATAGTGCGTTGGATGTGAGTTTCCTTCGCGGGTATGCGAGATCTCCAGATATTGTTGACTCGAAGGATGCGTCCCGAGAGTGTGAGCAGTATGTTATGAGCTAAAAGTAATCAATGTCTGATAACACGAGTGAGCATAGGACTAGACGTGGGCCTCGGAGATCGTGTATGGATCTCAGATTGTGTTTGACTAGGTAAAATCAGTGAGATGGTCTCTCAATCGGCAGTAGTATTGGGATTCGAGGTCGAATCCAGAGTAGTGGGGGAGAGTTGTAACATCCCAAAACCAAATTTTGGAATTTGGTAAGGGGTGTCGATCGACACCATATGGAGGTGTCGATCGACACCACGTTCTGATGATCGGGTCGATTTAAAATTGATCGTCTGTTTGGCTTGTTATGTGGTTGACCTAGGGCTGCGTGTATATAAGCCCTATGATGATCGTGGCCGCGTTCTAAAAGAGAAAAATGCAGGAAACCTAGAGAGAAGAGAGATTTAGGAGATAAATCGAGAGTTTCGATTCGTGTTCATCGTCGTTCTTCGTGAGAATCCCTTGTGTGATCGTGGGAGGTCGAATAGCAAGCATTTCCTCGCTATTTCGCAGTGTTTCGTCGCTGTCTCGGTCCGTTCGTCGCTGTTCTCCGTCGTTCTTCGTTCATCGTTGTTTTCCTCGCCGTTTCGATCCAAAACCGAGGTGAGTGCGCGACCGTAGGCTCGTATATGTTAGGGAATCAATAGCGGTTGATTTAGGGTATTGCGTGATGGATTCGTGGTTGATTTGTGTTGTTAATTGTGTAAGAAATCGTGTTTTGGCTATGTGAATTGTGTGAATCGTGTAAATGGTGTGTTTTTGCATTCTCGTCTGTTTCAGAAAACAGAGTGTCGATCGACACCTTGTGGTGTATCGATCGACACCCCTGTGAGCATAGCGTCGATCGACACCGTGCGATGTGTCGATCGACACCGTGCGATGTGTCGATCGACACCCATGTATTTCTCATGTTAATTATTTTAAATCGATTTTATAGATGTTCTAGCTTATGCGTAAGTAGTCTGTAGACGGGAAGACCGTCTCACTAAGTAATTATTAATTACTTACGCATCTCTTATTTCCATGTGATGCAGGTAAAGAGAAAAAGTGATCGCGGAATCAGGGCCCTAGAAGAGGATGATTAGGGATGTTGTTTTATTTTTCTAGTTCTAGCAAACCCTGTTAGGTTGCTAGTTTATTCATTCCTGAATTTGATTATTATGAGTTGAATGATGTTTTGGAATTGATATTTAATTATTATTTGGACATTTATTATTTCCTGAATTATTTTCCTGAGAACTTCCGCGTAGTATCTGTTAGGAATCTAGTCTTTGAAGATTAATATTTATGGAATATTAATCTGGGCTAGTTAATTAAAAAAAATATATATATAAGGTTGTCACACTATAGTTTTTATATACTTTCCAATGTAAAATGTCACCATGAAGAAGTGTGGCATTTGAGCATTTGAAATCAAGAAAGGAGTTGTTATAACGAAAATAAATAAAATTTGTCATTCTTTAATTTCTCAGATTAAGTTTTTTCCAAACCAATAACTAATTCCTTCAATTCGACGCACACATATGTTTTTTTTTTAATTCAGCCTTAGGATATATAAAGTTTTTTGTTGGCTAATATCATTTTGTTGGCTGATACATAAACTTCTATACTTACAATATAAAAAGAACTTCGTCTGTATGTGCGGGTATTTACCTAGTTACAAAATCAATGATAGCTAAACTTTTCCAATAACAAGGGATTTCAAATGGATTTTAAAAATCTTCAAACCAATAACAATGGATTTCATTTAGAATTTATGAATCCATAAACCAATAACAGCGGATTTTCAAAATTTTAAAAATCTCTACAAATCCATTCCCCAAAAAACATCCATCTTCTCCTCCTTATTCCCTTTTTTTTACAACATTGATCAAAGTTTATTTTACTTCACATCGACTGTTTGACCTAACAATTTTATTAACACCGACCACAAAAATAAGTGAGGATAGGCTGATAAAGTTGTGTTTGATCCTTAACCATTTACACTTTATTAGGCTTAATTATACTAAATTACATGGTTCTTATTAGTCCCTCTCTAATGACCTTCAAGGCTTCAACTCTTTACCGTTTATTATATAGAAAAATATTTGGTCATGATTCGTGAAGCTACCAAACTAAAATTGGGTGTAAATGAGAATTATCTACAACAGTTGAGAGTTGGAATTATACTCATCACACCACGTAAATGAGTTTTCGAGAGATAGACCGATCCGAATCACATGCATTACCAAACAGAAAGCAAAAAAAGTTAAGGCTGAGAATAAAAGATAGCTTTCGCAATTCTTTCTTATTATTATTATGGTGATGATTAAGATAACAATAACAGTCTAGGATACGAATAATAATAACATTAGTGTAAAACGTGGCATATGTCTGAATATTCTCTACCACCAATAACAATAACAATAACAATAATAATTCACACGTTATCGCCGAAGTCGACTCCGACTCTTCATTTTCCGGCTGTTCAACGGGAACATCACCGTTAGACTCCGATGATGTGTTTAATACCGATTCTGCCCTTGTTGAAACCGGATATTCCCTTTTTACCCCTAACTCTTCGGAAGTAGTAGTAGTAGTAGTAGTATGGTTTCTAACCTCGACCCAACCATTTGATTCCCAAATTGCCCCTCCGGTCGTCGCTAACTTACTTATCCTTGCCATAGCGGAAACCGTAGATTCAGGTCTCGACTGGACAATCTCTTCTTCTTCCTCGAACTCCGAGTTGACCCAGTCCAGTACGCAACGCGGAGACGACTCGGTGAAAAACGAGTCACGATCCTGGCTTAGAAAAGGATGCTCCAGAAGCTGATCGCAACTCCACCGCTGACCCCGATCTCGTCTCAAACACTTGTCCAAGAAATCATGGCCGAGTTCCGACAATCTAGCCGGAATAAAAGGCGACTCGTTAGAAAATCCGATTCGGCTCAGCAAGTCAAACCCTTGGTCTTCCCAGGCTGGTTTTCCGGTGAGCATCTCGATGACCGTACATCCAAGAGACCACACGTCACTCTCCGGTCCTTGATACTCTCTCCGAATTACCTCCGGAGCCATCCAAAGCGGACTTCCACGTGGCGCAATCTCCATCGTCTGTTTCTCTAATTTCATCGCCGATCCTAAATCCGCTAGCTTAACGGAGCTTCCTCCGTTAACGAACAGAACGTTCTTGGATTTAACGTCGCAGTGAATGATTCCGTTAGAGTGAAGCTGGCGGAGAGCAGAGACGAGACACCAGACGTAACGGCGGAGCAGAGTTTCCTCGTTAACGATTCCACCGTTAGCCACGTCACTTTCTGGTAAATACTCCAAGTGGAGATTTCGAAACGTCGTCGTTCCTTCGGCAGACACGTCATCGCCGAGAAACCTCACGATGTGTGGGTGAGACTTGAGCGAGCGGAGGATTGAGATTTCCTTCTCCAGCGACTCGGCTTGAGCAGGAAGACACGTGGCGAGGTCTACTGACTTCACGGCGAAAACTCTACCGTCAGATTTACTCACGGCTTTGCTTACTGTTCCAAAACATCCTCTTCCTATACAAGAGCCACGAATCCAAGAACAAGTGTTTGCGATTCTCTGTTTCTCCATTTTTGGTTTGCTAACTAACTTTTCGTGTGGAAATCCTTTAGGACACACGACGATATTTATACGAGTGAGAATTAAAGTTAGAATTGTAATTTCTGACGTGGACATTTGTCTTTCTGGAATTCGAAATCGTGAAGCCATTTATTTTATGTATATATATATTTTTAAAAGGTTTCCCACTTGGGAAATTCAGTAGTAAAGTTTTATTTAATTAGACAAATGGATAATTAGATGACGTCGTTACGACACTTGGAGAAGTTCTTGGGATGGTTTGGTTGTTGTAAGAAGAAAGAAAGAAACTGAGTAGCACTTTCCAATTTTATCCTTATCAACAAAGAAACAAGTTGTGGTTTGATCGGGTCCGTTGATTCGTTACACCACTAAGACGATAAAATTGGAAAGTCAACGGCGCTGGTTTTAACTCAATTTTCAGTTATTTTTCAATATAAATCGTTTGAACTTCAACAAAGAAAACGGTTTGTTTAGGCCATAAAGTTAGGGCCGACAAGTGATCAAATTTCCCCGACGAATCGTGGGAAGTGGGAACGGCAAACTAACAAAACGTGTCGATTGATTTTCGGACGTTTGTTTCTGCTGACTTTTGTTGTTGACTCAAGTTATACAAAGATCAGACATGGAATATTCCGTTTACAATGTTACATTATAAAAATAGTGGTACTATTCTTTTTTTTTTTTTTTTTTTTTTAGTCTCAAAGTGGTACAATTCGTAATGATCCCACATAACGACGTTTTGTAGCCAAAACACAACTATTTCTCATATTTTCCCACATATCCACCATTTTTTCATTCAAAATATATAATGAAAAATATTTTATATTTCAGAATTGTATTAACAATCATTTTTGTTGTTGTTATGTGTCTGCTCTTACTATAACCCTAAGTAAAAAATTGTCTCTTAACCAAAAATAAAAATAAAAATACTGAAGAGCACTCATGTTTTAAAAAAATATAAAAAATGATCTTTTATATTTTCCTATATGATAATATTTTAGTCTAAGTCAGTTTATTGATCTTAATATCTAAATCCAGTTTATCTGGTTTTCAAATCCATTTATTTGATTTTCAAATCCTTTTACTTGATTCTTAAATCCAATTTATTGATTTTGAAATTATAAAATTCTATACATATTTTCAAATAAATTAAAATCCATGAACTAATAAAAATTTTATAGCTCCACTCCATTTTTCACTCTAAGCTTTATTTTAAAGTAAAATCTTCTCCTATCCTAGTCCATTTCCAATCCCATATTGAATAGGATATTAGATTACTCTAAATGTGTAGTAGTCTTGTTCATAACTCTATTTTTTTTTACTCATCACTCAATTTTTAACACTATGAAGTAGTGTTGGAGTGAAACCTAACTCCATATTTGTTTTCAAATTAAAAAAATGGAGAACCAAATCGAAAATACGCTTCAATAAGATAGAAGATTAATTGTTCTAACGTCAATTAATCATTTGGGTTATATATCAATTAAATTCGTCCATATACAACATGTTGTTCTAATTAAACAAAAAATCTTTTGGGATTTAAATTTG
Organism: Draba incana; assembly: GCA_963576765.1. Lineage (NCBI taxonomy): Eukaryota > Viridiplantae > Streptophyta > Magnoliopsida > Brassicales > Brassicaceae > Draba > Draba incana. The sequence continues at coordinate 26,828,241 of OY755202.1, forward strand.
AAAAAAATTATTTAAAACTTTAGTCAACCAAATTTCATCAAATGATGACCGTCTAACAAATTATTTTATAGTGTGAAAATTATCAATGATTGATGCTTTCCTTTAAAAATTAGCACAAATATAATGATCATTTCGAATTGTCTGACTAACTTTTGTGGGGAGCAGATTTTTTTGTAAAAAATCTTTCGCAATCCTTTTACGGATAAAAGTATATTCAGTTCAAATTAGTGAGCTACACACAATGTTTGTACTTGCATGCATACAATATACCCGAGTCGAAAGATCGATGTTGATGAGAGAGGAGGACCCGTACAGTGCATGGTGGTACCGGGTTTGGCACCGTCTACCCAGACCCGACTTAGAATTAAACCAACCCGGTTATTTACCCGAAGACGAGTTGGGCCTAGGTTAAGCAAGGAAGCCCATTGTGAAGGAAGAAAACCCATCTTATCTAAAAAATCGTCGACCTCGGTTACTTGGAGAAAAAGTAGATAATATACGAGAATATTGTGTAAATCTACCTAGTTAAGATATTTTTCATGCATTTCTAGGGTTTATTCCCTACGACCATTTTTCAGTATAAATATGTAACTTAGTCCGTTCTAAAAGGGATCCGCGACTCTCATGAGTAATATACTTTCTTGGAAACACTCTTGATTCTTATTAGCTTTTCTTATAATTTGACCCACTGATCTAAAACCCAACTCAATTGAGGAGATCGAGTTCGTTCTCACGAACCCGGTACTTTCAATTGGCACCTACCGTGGGGCAATAGATCTATTGGGTGCACAAGAAAAAGCTGTTTACGAAACAATCCTTGAAACGATGTCCGGTGTCGAAGAGCAAGAGCAAGAGAACAACGCCGAAAACACGGCGAATACCATGGGTCAAAATGACGACCATCCCAAAAACCACGAGGAAATCGCCTGAACGACCATCAAAAGAAATGCCTGCAGTCACCAACGACGACGTTCCCACAATGCTTAAACATCCAATGGAGAAATACGACAAGGAAATCGTAGAGAACCAGGAAATACAAGATCAAATTACCCTGTTGGTAAATCAGCCCGAGGAACAGACCTGAATCGCCGAACCAAGGGTCGACTCCGCAACCACCGCGAAAACGGATCGGCTGCAGCAGAACCTCTTCCCAGATATGGAGACCCCGCTACATCTCCCTGTCAGAAATCGGTCCACCAGCTTCGCAACCCTGGCAACCGCAGATGATACAAGGGATACCAAGATTGCTTCTATGAAAAAGACGATACGAACCATGAAATCCAGGCTACACCGCGTAGTCAGCTCGGCTCCCGACAGGGTGTTGGAAGAAACGAGAGAGACCCCTTTCACGGCTCGAATTATGGAAACTCCAGTCAAACATCTTGCAAAGATCAAGATCATCCCATACGAGGGAATGACCGACCCGACTCAGCATATCATGGCCTTCAATATCGTTATGGAAAGAGCACATTTCTCACCCGACAAGAAGGAGGCCGACTACTATCAGCTCTTTATGGAAAACCTGAAGGTGACGCACTGCGTGGTTCTCTCAGTTGGAGAGAAAATTCATCGATAATTTCCATCAGTTATCAAAAGCTTTCTTGAAGCACTACTGCATGCATATCGAAAAACAAGCTTTGACCGCGAGTCTATGGTCGTTAGCACAAAAGCATGGAGAATCCCTTCGGTCGTTTAAGCGTCACTTCAAAACGACCGTATCCAAGATGATCGTACCGGATGAAGCGGCCATAGAGGCCCTCCTAAAGGCGCTCCTCTCCAAAACAACCAACCTGAAAACCTTGAGAATGCCATGAATAAGGCATCCTGCTTCATCAAGCTCAAAGAAGATAAAGAGGTCAGGATCGAGCTACAAAATGCACAACCCGACCTATCAGAAAGATCTGGCAACAGAAGTCGTACAAAGCAAAATTTCCAGATCATCCAGGATGACAACGAACCTGAATCAAAATCCGATGAGAAAATCATCCGAGAAGGCGATGCATGAGACCCGAGGAACTGGTGTGAATACCACCAGAAGTACGGTCACACCAGAACCCAGTGCCGCCACCTCCAGAACACACTGCTGCTGGAGTACAAGGCCGGAAAACTCCCTACGATTGGACACTACAAAAGTGCCGCTACCAAACAGACCGAGAAGGAAGGGGAGGTGCAACACCATAAACCACCCCATGTAAGCTCCAACCTACCGAAACGTGATCGAGACAATCTCCATGGAAGCAAAAACAGCTCGATATCCCGAAAGTGCATCAACATGATCATGGGCGGCTTAGAGGAGTGGAACGACTCGGTGAGGTCAATTCAGCAATATGAACGCTTGGCCAGAATGTCACAACGCTGCCCGATTTTGGTAGATAAAGAGCTCACGGTAACATTGAACGAGCTCGATACCGAGGATCTTGATCGACCTCACAACAATCCGTTAGTGATAGAACTTATCATTAATGACTGCGAGGCCAGGAGAATTCTGATTAATACCGGCAGTTCGGTTGACCTGGTCTATAAAACAACGCTGAAGAAACTTAGGGTGGACAAAGACGATATCAAATACTGCAATCAACTCCTAACAGGATTTGCAAATGATACGATGATGACCATTGGGACAATCAGACTCTCGGTCTAAGTTGCGGGAATCACACGAATGGCCAAGTTTGTGATCATCGATACTCCTTGTAACATCTAAAAACCAAAATGTGGATTTGGTAAGGGGTGTCGATCGACAGCAGGGTGCTGTGTCGATCAACACCAAGTTAAAGTAACCATTTTTGTTATTCTTAGGCTCATTTTGGTAGAGTTTTGCATTGGAGAAGAAGCGAGGGTTGATTCCTTGTGGTTCTAGCGTGAAAATTAGAGGTTTTGTTTGAGTCTGATTTTCATTTTCTCTTCGATAAATTCCTTTCAATCCGTATTCGAGGTGAGTGCGTGATCGTGGTTATGGGGTTAGAGTGTTAGGTTATCAACTGATTGAATTGTTATGGTTTTGGTTGCTGTTTTGTGATTTCTGTGAGTTTAATGTGTTGTGCCGTCATGAAATTGACTCGAAAGATGAAACAAAATCGAGTTGAGAGAGGACTAGACTCGATTCGGGTTTTTGGGAGGAGTGTTGATCGAGACCTATAGGTAATGTCGATTGACACCCAATTCTATTTCACGGTATTTGAGTTTGTGAAAGGCGTATCGATCGACATCTAGTGATGGTATCGACCGATACCCTGTTGTGTTATCTGTGTATCGATCGACACCATGGTGGTATATCGATCGACACCATCTATTGTATTGCTTTATTTAGTCGTCTGCTCTAATTGCGTTAATTTAAACGTTGTTTGATTGATGATTGATTGTGTAATTTTGGCATTATGTTTCCCTTTTTATGTAACCGGTAGACGGGATGACCGTCTCACTAAGTAATTATCAATTACTTACGCAACTCTTATTTTCATGTGTTGCAGGTAAAAGAAATGTGTGATCGCGGAATCATGGCGAGAGGAGAGGATGATAGGATTGTTGTTTTGTTTAGTTCTAGTGATCCTGGTGTTTAGGTTGCTAGAGTTTCTTTTGGTTATTGAATTCTGGATATTGAGGTGTTGAATTAATTATGAGTTAATTATTTTATTGGATTATTCTTGAGAACTTCTGCAATTATTGAAATAGCAGTAGAAAGTTAGTATTTATTTAAATATTAACTCGGGTTACTTAATTAAACAAAAAAAAAGGTGTGGTTGTTTCATTTTGGGATCACAGCCCTTACGATTTTAGGGCGGTAGGTTGTGTGAAATGAGACTATGTGACTTAAATTGATTGCGTGTCGCTAGTCAATTTATTAATCTTAGATCATCCTCTTCGGGTCTTTAAAGAGATTTCGCGGTAAGTATTTATTTTGTTTGTGACTTCTATCCTCTGTAGTTATAGTATTTTTGCCTGTGTTTAAGGAAATGCAGAGTGATGGATACTGGAGCTAGAGGTCTTGGTAGAGGTAGGGGCCGCGGTAGGGGTCAAGGTCGTGGCAAGGGACGCGTGTTTGAGTGATCTGATAGCGTGGCTGCGAGGGCATTGCAGGTGGCAGATTCACAGACGTATCTTATGGGGCCTGCGAGTGAGACCATTTTGTGTGCTAGTGTGAGTGCTGGTGGTGCCAGGAGGGGTACGAGGGTAGCTGGTGGTGAAGTGGGCCCACATGTGGGTGTTGCTATAACTCTGGATCGAGAGGATCATCTTGTGAGTTTGTTGACGCAGATATTAAAGAGATTACTGGCGGTGGCTCTGGTGCAAGCTCCAGTAGAGCCTCTAGTGGTAGAGGTGTAGTCGAGGGCTATGGTATCTGAGGTGCATTCGACTTATCAAGTGATGAGGAGGCAGATGGAGTCTCCGGGTCCAGGGTTTTTCTCAGGCAGAGTTAATCATGAGGGAGCCGAGGAATGGGTTATGAGGGAGGAACGTGTTTTTCATTTGAGCTGAGGTTCTGCAGAGTATCTGGCGGCGACAGTGTTTATCCCGCCAGTGGTCAATTTGGCTATATATGGTTCCTAGCCAGGGCGGCAAGCCTGTGCAAGGGCAGAAGAGGAAGATGAAGGACACTTCCAAGCCGAGTTTGCGAGATCATGGTTGCTTCGGGTGTGGGAGCATGGAGCACCGTGTGATGAGCTGTCTTTTGAGAGCAGAGTCTTGGGAGGCTCAAATTTATTTCCACTGCAGGGAACAAGAGCATATCAAGCCTCAGTGTCCTAAGTTGTCGCGTAAGTCAGAGGGAGCGAGCGAGGGGGATCTGAGGGAGTAGACCGAGGATTGAGCTGTATTCTTTTGTTTTCTGTTTCATAATTTTTTGCTTTGGCCATTTTGTTTTGGATTTTTGTATTTTCGTTTGGTGTTGAAAAGATTATTTCAATTTAGCATATATAACGAGTTTTTCTTATATCTTTAGCTTGTGGCGGACTTGGTGTTTAGTCTTGTGGAGTAATGCGATGTCATTCTGAGTAGAGACTGGCTGGAGCGTTCAAGGTCCATCGAAAGTGTCATCGAGGTCGAGTAGTAGTTGAACACGAAGGAGCGAGGTTGGTTAATCAGTGTATGAGACCAACTTCGGGGAGTCGCGTGACTCTGAGGCTCAGGCGGAGCAACTGATGGAAGTTTCGGATATGTATTGGTTACCGGAGACTTAACCGAGTCATTGAAGGGAACAAGTATCCTCCCTCGAGGACTGAAGAATTGGTGGACCAGTGGGAGATGCTACTTGGTTCTCCAAGATGGACTTGGCGTAGGGATACCATCAATGTTTGATTGTGGAGGAAACGTTTGTAGGACAGCTTTTAAGATAAGGTTTGGTCTGTATGAGGATGTTGTTGTCATTCGAGGTGACGAATGCACCAGCAGCGTTCGTGAAGCTTATGAGGGGAGGGTTTTAGGATGAGTATTCAGATGTGTTTGGGATCATCTCCATTGATGATACTTTGGTGTATTCGAGGAATCTGAGGAGCAGGAGTTTCATCTTAAGTGGGTTCTGGAAAAGTTTCGAGAGTAGAATTTGTTTGCTAGATTGAGTAAGAGTAGCTGCTAGTAGCGAGAAATGGGGGTTTTCAGCTTTTTCGTTTCTGCAGAACGAATGTCTATAGATCTGGCAAAGTTGGCCTAGATTGAGTAACGCTAGCAACATCAAGAGTCTTGGGTTGGCCGGATTGCAGGAGTTTTATGCAGGGATTTGCATGTATGGTGCAGTTAGGACGCAGCGGTTCGGGAATAGTGTTTCTATAGTCTGGTCTCGTGAGGCCGAGGCTTTGAGTAGAATTGTTTGCGGGTTTTGATCTAGGCATTGTCTACCATCTTGGTAAAGTTAACTTGATAGCAGATGCTCTAAGTCAGCGGAAAGTTAACTTACCTCTGGAGCAAAATGTTGAGGCGTGAATGAGCGGGATTATCACATTGTGGTTGGGGGCTATTTTGCAGGAGTTATTAGTTGGAGGCAGCTGAGTAGGTAGATCTTCGGAGTAGGTTTCGTGTGGCTCAGGAGAGTGATCAGGTTTGGTGGATGCATCGAGGCAATTGGTTAAGTTTGCCGGTCTCTTCGAATGGGACATTTCAGGTGCGTAGGCGAGAGTATGTGCCCATGGATGGGTATGCTGAGGCTTCAAAAGTTTGTTTGGGCTTCTTGAGGCAGTCCTAATCGTTGATGTTTATAGGCGTTTAGTATTTTATTCCTCTAGGGGATGCAGTCTCGAATAGCTCATTATTTTTAGAGATAATGTTCTCCTATATACTTATTTGGGATAGTGTTCTTAGTTTAAATAGTGAGAGATAGTGTTTTCTCTAGGGGATGGTGGTACCCCTGTGTATTTATTTTGAGACACTGGTTCCCAATCATACATATTTGGAGATAGTGTTTTCCAGTATAAGTAATGAGAGATAGTGTTCTCTCTAGGGGACGTTGGTACCCCTGTGTACTTATTTGGGATGGTAGTACCCGGTACAATTACTGAGAGACAGTGGTACTCTTGAGGGGAAAATGGTTCCCTGGTAACCCTAAACTTAAAGGATGCGTCCTGCGAGTAAGAAGGGGTGTAATGATGAGTTAGGAGTAATAAATGTCTGTAATGTGCGAATAAACATATGATTAGTGATGTACTTTGAAGGTCATGTATGGATCTTGAGGAAGGTCAGCTGTGCTGGCCAAGGGTTATGTGGGAGCAAAGACGCTATGCTGGAGTAAGAAATGACGGGTTAATATCACGGAAGGTAATTCTAGTCTTCATGTACTTGTACACGTATGAGTTGATTACTTTAAGGAAGCGTTTTTCCTATATATATCCAGTGCTTGAGGGAGACATCGTGAGAGCGGAGTGGCATCGGCATCGTTACCTTAAAGGAGACATCCTGAGAGTGTGATGATGTCGGTAAGAGTATGAATAATCAATATCTGATCATGGCATAAGCATGAGATGAGATATGGACCTTACGGTTCGGATGTGTAACTCCGTGTAATACTGGGTAGTGGATTAAAACGTGTGATAAGTGTCAGCAAGTGGAAGCGAAGTTTCAGGTTTCGAGCGGATGGATGCAGAGTTGCCCATCCCAGAGTGGAAGTGAAAGCGAAGTTTACGTAAGTTACGTAAAAATCGGAAAGGGCATTTGAGATATAGAGGTCTTGCTAAGGACGTGTGTTTAAGAATATAGTGGTTACTGGGTGGATCACTTGTGCTTGGCTGAGTTGCATCGAATAACAGCTCTCAGGCAAGTTTTGAGATGATTTCGTATGAAGCATGGCATGGGAGGTCATGTCGGACATCTATATGTTGGACCCAAGTGGGGGAAAGAAGCATTGCGGGTGCGGGTTATTCAGGAAACGATGGAAAGGATCCGTGTTTTTAAGCTGAGCAAGAAGGAGGCTCAAGATCGGCACAGGAGCTATGATAATAAGAGGTGATCAAAGTTGGAATTTGAGGCAAGAGATCGTGTGTATCTCGAGGTGTAAATGTTGAGGAAGTGCATGCGTACTTCAGATGAGTCGTGGGAGAGACTTTTGAGGATTCTCGAGAGGAGAGTTAAGGTGCTGCCTCGGAAAGAATTGGTATTGTCGAGAGCTTTGCGAGTGTATGTTGTTTTAGAGGTGGAGATTTGGAAACGTGAGTCATGGATGAAGTTAAAGTTCAGGAAGTGGTTCGGCAAACAGGTCACAATTTGAGCTTTTCTTTCTTTGTGGTTCTAGTTCAGTTGAGTTAGCGTGGACGGTTTCGTCGTTTGGTTTGTGTATTCTCGTTCTCTTATAGTGATTATGCATTTTGAGATTTATAGGAAGGTGTTTCCTATATTGTATGCGTTATAAGATGTGTGATTCTTATTGTTGGTTAGTGTGGACCAGTTGTTGGTCATTTTATGTTGATATTTCGGGTTAGATGTAACATCCCAGTATCGGGATAGGAATCGGTTTAGAATACTTAGAGAAATAACCAAGAAAATTCCTTTGGGTAAGAAAATGCCGAAATAAGAAAATGGTGAAATGGGCCTTCCTATGGCCCATTTAAAGAATGAGATAACGTGGACAAGTCCTTCCTTGGGGAGGAAGGAATCATAAGGGCTTGGCTCGTATAGTAAGGAGGTGGAGAAAATTTAGGAAAGTAAATATTCTCCTAGGGAAATTTGGTGGCCTATAAATAGTGAGCAAGGACAGCTCATTATTCACACCACCAAATATATTCTAAACTCCAGAGCCAAAGAAAAATGCTTAGGAGGTAAAGAATAAGGTGGAGCTTGAGAAGGAACTCAGCGCCCCAAGTCCCTAGGAGAGCGGTTCAAAGCAAAGGTAAGGCGCGATCCGTACTTAATATATTTCTTTTCTTCTTTTCTCCATTGTAGTGTTCATGTAGTTGTTTAGTAGTATGGTTTAAGGGTAGTGTAGTGTAGTGGTAGTGGTGACGCCTAAGGATGGCATCGGTATGGCCTCGAGGTACCTCGATGACGCGTCTATAGGGCACCATTACATGACATTGATGACTCCTCTAGAGGGAACAGGAGACGCCTTGTTAGGGCATTAGTGAGGGACCGATGACGCCTCCAAGGGCACGATGACGCCTCGACAAGGGCATCGATAGTCATAGTGGAGCATCGATGGTGCCTCAGTGAGAGCACCGATAGGCACATCGATGGATTCTACATAATGTACTGGTATGGCCCTGGGGTGCCTCAGTAAGGATGATCTGGAGATGATATCGAGCGGGTCTTGATACATCTTGTCTTAGGTTGAACCAGGCAGATGTCTGTGGATTGGTAAGGTCTTAGTCTGGGATCAATAAGGACCTCAATCCGGAACATCTACAAGGCCATAAGGATAAGCTTAAGATTAGCCATAGGCGCAATAACAGAGCATCTGGTTGGATCATGGCGGTTCAACTAAGGACTCATAGGTGTTCATGGTATATGGTCTAGACATAGACTTGATCTATGAATACGTTGGCTATGGATTGAATACATGTGCCGAGGACACGCCATGGGATTTCAACCATTTGCTCGGGGAAACTTGTCATAGCTAAGGCTAAGGCAAGAGTGACTCGTTGTTTGGTGAGGACGACAAGAGCTCTGGGAGTTCTATAGTCCTAATCACATTTCATATCGTTAGGATTGTTTAGGAAGTGTGAAATGATGGTTTACTGTCATTTCCGAATTGAGTCTTGCTTAGGCGTAGCTATACCCCTTTTAGGGAGCTACCATGAGCCAAGTGTTGACCCGATCGTAGTCCTTGGTAAATGACTCGATCGATCATCTCTAAATCATGGAAATAGAGCTATGGTAAGATAGACGATCAAGTGAGGATTCTCTAAGTTGAGGAAGTATTTGTTCATAGGTTCTGTTCTGTAGAAACTATGCTACCGCAAGGTGGAATGAGATATTGACTTATGTAACTTTGTGGTTACCTCTTGGGACTCATATAAATTATATGGATAAGTATAACTAAAATAAGGACTTTGATCGTAAGAAATGTCTTAACCCGCAAGTTCGCTTGTTTGTCGGGTCCTTTACCATTAGGGTAAATTACCCACAGATGATTGGGATAAGAAAATGAATATGTTGTTTAATTGATCCTTAGTCAACCTAACAATAGGTCTATTAGTAAGATTAGTTTGAGAAGCGCACGAGAGGTTCAAGCAAACTCAAGCTAAGACTTATACGATCCGGGGTCAGAGGAAGAACAAATATTGAACGGGAATACGATTTGGTATCTGAGTCTTCCACATTTAACGGATAATCTTATGTGTGTATTTATGCAGAGACGGCTTCCGTATGGCTATAGATGTATCATGGGTAACGTATTGGGGTAGCCATGCTTACCTGAGGCCGACCATACGAGGCAAAGGTATTGTGTGAAATGCTTCGGCTATTGTTTAAGAACGTAGAGGTATTAAAGACTTGGTTAAAATAGAAGTAGAAACATTGCTTGTGAACTGTAGGAAAGAGTCTAGAGTAGAATGCATGTTAAAATGTTAGGATATTTCAGTTCACAAGGCCACCATAATTGTATATTTCATAGGGGCATGAGTATGGGCACATGTCGCTGCCTTGTTTGTGTTTGGCCTAAAAAAGTGGCACGAAGACCTAACTTTACCACAGGTCAGGTAAGATGAAAAGTGAGTAGAAATTCCGCCGAAGGACCGAATAACGGTAACTCTCGTGAGAGATTGCTGATGGGAAATGGTAACTGTTTAACTTGTGGAGCGGAGACCAGGGTTACTCTGTAGTGTGTACGGACTAAGCGTTGCTTATGACGAGTATGTGTGTGTGTGTACGAGTCACTCGAGAAGTGGCAATACACGTGGTACTAAGGCACTATTTGGAGATTGTAATTGTTACGGGTAGATTAGGATATGTTAAGTCGTGGAACGGAGAAGACCGTTGAACTGAGTATTCAATACTCACTCCTTACCAAAGTGGCAGGATAGTAACCAAGGAGGTGGACCAGAGGATGGTAAGGATGGAGCAGCGGTAATGGTGAAGACTTTCCCAAGACAGTGTAGTGTTTAGTTTAAAAACGTTGTAAATTACCATACAATGTAAGAAAACATTTACGAGCAATGAAATGATATTAAGTTGACTAATGTTTGGTCATTGACTTCTAGCCAATGAACCGGGTGTTACAATTTTGTATCAGAGCTCGGTAGTTACTCCAGTTCTGACCTAGAGGACGGCCTAAAAGATTTCTAGGACGGACACTGCGGAGGGGAAGTCTAATTACTACTGCGGGCCTCATTGCATTGGATGGGTCAAAATGGGACTTCCCATTTCCGACACTAAGATGGGGTCACTCGTTTTTATATACATATATTAGTGAATTATAAAATAGGTATTTTGAATACTTATGTTTTTGAGTAATTAGGCTTAATAAAAGAGGTGCGAGCCTTGGGAAGCCCGTTGTCTTGGGCCTAATTACTCTGGAAGCTTCTAAAGCATCCATCAAAACCCTAGGGACCCTCGGCTAAGGAGAAGGGAACCGCAGATCAAAAAAGAGAATTCGGATAGAGGAATATTTACGTAATTATCAAGAAAGGTAATTGGTAATTATCCGGTTAATAAATATCAAGAAAGGAAATTGGTAATTATCCGGTTAAAGTAAATATTCCATAATTATCAAGAAGGAAATTGGTAATTATCTAATTAAATAAATATTTCCATTATTATCAAGAAAAGAAATTGGTAATTATCTGCGAAAGAAATATTTATGTAAAAACCCGAAATGAAAAAGATAACTACACGATGGGAGAAATAGAAGAAGGAGAATATTTACTTGGGTGTTGCAGAAAATTTGGAGATAAATATCTCCCAAATTTTGTACATATCGGCAAAAAGGAAAATCAAGTGAATATTCTTTAGCTTGGACCGGCCCTATATAAAGAAGAGGAGAGCACCACACTTTTCATTCACTTCTCCACATACTTTTCCTACTCCAAGCAAAGATCTTTCAGAGACAATCAAGATGCCTGTCAGAATTATGAGCATCCAGGGATCCAAGATTCGGATCACCACTGATCCGGACTACATACCACCACCATCCTACCGTCGCCGCCATGGAAGCAATGGTACTCCACGCTATGCTCCACGACCAAGGATGCTCAATGAACTGCCGGTCCCCGTTGGAGCAACCCCACGGCTCAATGCCATGAAGACGGAGCCGATATCGGAGGAGCCTACCAAGCGCACGTGGGGATGGATCCGGAACCGGTATGCAGTTCCGGTTCCCCGTGATTGGCCACTCGACTGTGGACCCCAAGTTGGACCTCCATCGTCCGAACAACATGACCAAGGGGCCCGGAGTCTGGATGATCGAGAACTAGCATGTTGGATGAGGAGGTTTGTCATGGTCACGCAGGGAGACCAAACCGTGGAGGAGTACTTCCACGAGTTTGTACTGCTCATCCAAGCAAGTCGGTACCGGGGAAACGTGGATGGTCTCGCAGGAAGGTTTTGGGAGGACCTAGCTATGGACTTCCCCGCGTACAACTCCCTTGGGAGCTTAGCCCATGACGCGATGATCTTGGAAAAGGCTGCTCAAGGAGAAGAACCAGAGGAAAAGGACCCGGATGAGAAACAAGATTCGGATGACGGAGGAGCATTCGAACGCGCTTAATTCCCATGCCACACGAGATACGCGATTCTCGTGATGCATACTGGAAGTACGCCGACATGCGGATTAACCCATCACCACCAAGGGAACTGGAGGCAGGAGGGACAGCTGGCTGGATCGAGGAATCAGATGACGCATGGAGTGATAGGGAGAACAACAAGAAGTACGACCCGAGAACCAGCCCACTATAGCACCATCCACCTTTGACCACCAGTTCGGTCCAGGATAAAAGTGGTTAAGAAGCGCCAGTGGGGAGTAGGACAAGCTAGGTTAAGTTGAGATATGTTTTATCTAGTTAACTAGGTTTTCTTTAAAAGGTTTTCTTGGTCTTTGTTTTCTTTACGATTCCGTAAGTTATGTATTCTCACCTAGCTCAGGAAGATGTCTCGATTTTTTTAATTATTATTCCCTACGACCATTTTCAGTATAAATACTTAACTCAGTCCGTCCTAAAAGAGATCTGCGACTCTCTTGAGTAATGGACTTTCTTGGAAACACTCTTAATTCTTATTAGATTTTCTTATAATTTGACCCACAAATCTAAATCCGTACTCGTTTGAGGATATCGAGTTCGTTCTCACGAACCCGATCATTTAAGTACGTGTGCATGAAGTATGAAATTCTGAAACTAACGAATCGAATAAAAGTTGGAAGCGAGTAAGTAGCGTGTAGCGACATAGTTAGTTGTCCAAAAGGGTGTTGAAGACATGAGTGGGAGAGGCTCATCACTTAGGGCATGTACAATGGTGACACCGAAGGGTCTAAAGAGGTGTTCTTATAATATAAAAGTATTAAAATTTGAGTAAAAGGAAGAAAGAGAGTGTTTTTGTGGGGTATATTAAAATATAAAATTTGAGTAAAAAGAAGAAAGAGAGTGTTTTTGTGGATAAAATTAGATTTTTTGGAGAGAGAAGATCCAATATTGGATCTTTTGGAGAGTGTGTTTAAAAGAAAAATAGAGTGTTTAAATATAAAATTAATAAAAGTTGAGTAAATGAATGAAAGAGAGGTATAAAGTTGAGTAAAAGTAAGAAAGAGAGTGTTTTAATAATTTAAAAATCACATTAGACCCTTAAGGGTGAGCATTGTACATTAATCACCTAAATAACCAAATCTTTGGTAGGGTCTATGTTGAGAACTTACGTGTCAAAAAATTGTTGGTCCACGTTCTCCAACAGAGGACCAAAGACTCCAATTGTCCAAACTCTTTTAAATTTTGGCCTTTTAAACTTTTTATTTTCTTTTGTTGGGTAATAAAAAAGATAATTTTACTCAACGGGATGACCCTCGAGGGAATGAAGTTAAAAAAAAAAATGTCTTTTTGATTTGAATGCTTAGTCACTATTATGTTGACCAAGAAAAAATGTCAATGAATACAAAGTTAAAGAAAACAATTTGTATAGCTTATTCACTAAAAATGTTGACCAAGAAAAAAGTCAATCAATAAAAAATTTTAAATACCGATAAATTACTAAATGTCCCAAATATATTAATTAGTTATTAAAATGTATCAAATACGTTTGCACCTACACTTGCCATCTATGGTACCTACTTATTAAGAAAACGTCGTTTTACATGAAAAATTAAAAAAAAAACCGCCGCAACTAATCATATATATATAAAGAATATATATATGTATGTTGTTTTATAAATTTATTTGTTTGTTTGCTTCTGAGAAGATATCTGCCTTTCCGTGATCGTGAAGTACTATACTAACGGTCCACCACTTGTTGGATACCCTTTTGATCCGAGTCCGAAAAATAAGATATTATTTTGAGATTTGTATGGACCCACACTCTCTCTTCCTTTTTACTCAACTTTATACCTTTTCTTTCATCATTTAACTCAATTTTTATTAATTTTATATTTAAACACTCTTTCTTCCTTTCAAAAATACTTTCCAAAAGTTCTTAAATAAACAATTATTTCTTTCTTTTACTCAATTTTTATTAATTTTATATTTAAACACACTCGTTATCTCTTTTTTTTACTCAAATTTTTTTTTTTTTTTTTTTTTTTTTTTAACACAACTTTTTATTAAAAAATTGTTTTTTCCCCTAAGCACCCATCTAAATCCCCCCCCCCCCCCCCCCCCCAATAAAGATGCTGTAAGGCGCGTGGTTTTTGAGACTTTTAGCTAATGAAAAGAGAGACATTTAAAAAGGATGTTGATTATTTGCTTTAATAATTGATTTAAATGAATATAAAGTGTTATTTTTTTTTTTGGGTAGGAAGAATGTAAGATGCATACGAAAGAGCAAAACACAATAGAGACAGAAGTTGCTGTTTATGTTGATTAGTGTCGTGGGAGAAGAAGACAACGACGAGGCAGAAAAAACTCGAAATTAAGGTGGCCGACAATACAACATGCTTAAGTTATTTGCACCTTCCGAACAAACCTTTAAAACATCATCTTCAAAATTTTATTTTTATAAAATTGATACAAGATCATGCAGACTGATCTTCATATCACGAAGATCCGAATGGTAGTTAAAGTTGGAGCAACAAAAATTGAGCAATCTAGACAGGCCTGAATCTAGATGGTCAAAACAGATAAGCGTAGTTGAGGTGGTACGGACTGTCAAAATGTTATAATTTAGGAAAAACTACATTGCGGTTTAAGCATTGATTAAAAAATTGAGGCGCCTGACTAATTTTGGAGATAAACATATTTTTCTATAAGAAGGTTTTCTGTACAAATGACAATGCTTGGAAGTTGGAATCAAATAATTCGAATGAATATGTTTATCTTACAATCTCATCTTCAAATAAATCATTAGAACAATGCTTAGAATCAAACAATTCAGTGGATTGTTTGCACGTATCTACAATTCGAATCCATATCATTAATTTTGAATTACAATTCGAATTATTATTATTTTGACTATTTATAGTGTTTATTCAATTGAAAAATAAGGGACCACACGCAAAGACAGCCTCCAATTAACTTTTAAACAATAGTAAATGTCAACCAATGGCCACTTCGATCGTCAATATTTTAATTGCATGCGAGTGTGATTTATATAATATTGGTATTGCTTCTTCACTAAAAAAATTATGAAATTGTTAAGAAGTCTAATTCAAGTACTTCTCCTTTCCAAATGTCATTCGTCTAACATCAATTTCTTTTACCACAATATTTAGAGTTTGACTTGTACTAAGAGCCTTAGATGATTCATTATTTATGACTTCTATGATAGACTGTTACTGTAAAATAAATCAGGCTGTAACTTTTATTACTTTTTTATGATTGTGACTTAAAAAAAAAAGCTTTCTAATGTAGACTTTAAAAATTAAGGTTAATTAGGTGCATATTATGTTTTGGACATATAATTAGGTGAGTAACACATGGTGATTGAAAATTAGGTAGGTAGCAATTTGTTGTTCTCTTTAGACAAACATAACCTTAATTAAGTTATAATGGAAAGCGGTTAAAAATAATAATATATAGTAAATCTAAAATTCTTAAAAATCTGATATCCATCAAATTATTCTATTATTCTATTTTTAGAAAAATTATCATTAAATCTCTGTCATTTATGGAAAAAAAAGAGATTTGCTCTGCAAAAAAAAAAAATTTGGATTAGAAAACCATGTGTGAGAAGCTAAGCTGCATGGAATTGTCCAAGAGGTGACGTTTCGCGCTTCCGAATCGGGGTCGGAATCGGAATCGCCCGGAATCGCCTCGGAATCGCGCTTCCCAAAATCGGTCGATCGGAATCGCGTTGGAAGCGCAAGATTCCAACTTGGAATCGTCGGCGGAGTGGAACGGAAGCGTGTGTAGGCTTTTACGTTGAAAGAAGATGAGGAATATTGTAGGCTTTTAATTAATTTTGTTTATGGCCCATGGAGCCCAATTAAAAACCTAATTAACAAAGTGTTAAAATATCTTTGCCTCACGAGTCACGCCCTTTGAGCTTCAATACTTCACTTCTGATTTTTTTTTACAGATCGTAAAAACCTAAGCTAGAAGAACACAAAAGTCAAAAGGTAATCTCAATTACTCAATCCAAACCTTCGTTGTTCATAAACCTTTGTTGCTCAATTAGTCACTTTTGATTATCTTAATAATTCATTGTTCGTAAATCTTTGTTGCTCTGCTTTTCTTAATAACTTAGTTTAGTGCTTTACTTAACAAACTTCTTTTTACAAAAATATAACGACATCTATGTCTCAAGATTCTCCAAATATTGATGAGTCATCTAATGTGGATGATAAAGCTCCTTTGTGGATGTATGTGAAGAAGATTGAGAAGTTGGCTGGAGGAGGATCATGGAGGTTTGAATGCAATTTTTGCAATAACTCGTATGTTGGATCTCATACTAGAGTCATGACTCATTTGTTACAAGAGGAAATTAAAGGAATTAAAGGATGTTTGAAGGTTACTCCTCAACAAAGAGCTCACATGAAAAAATTGGTGGATGATTGCAAGGAAAGGATAAAACGTGCAGCTCCTAAAACAGTTCCATTGCCTTCTTCATCAAGAAAACCATCTAGTTCTTCTCTTGATTATGATATGAGCTATAAAGTTTCTAATGCAAGTGAGTCTGATCCAAAGAAAAGAAAGGGAATGAGTTCTTTGGAGAAAGCATTAAAGAATGAAGCTAGGGAGCAATGTGATGGTGAGGTAGCTAGAATGTTCTACACATGTGGTTTGTCTTTTAACCTTGCAAGAAATCCTCACTACCATAACTCATACAAGCGTGCATCAGAAATTCCTGGATATATTCCACCTGGGTATAATTCATTGAGAACTACACTTCTTCAAAAGGAAAGAAAGAACATTGACATGCACTTGCAGCCTTTGAAGAACACATGGAAACAAAAAGGAGTTAGTATATGTAGTGATGGCTGGTCAGATCCACAAAGAAGACCGATATTTAACTTGATTGCTGCAAATGAGAGTGGTCCAATGATGTTAAGGGCGGTCAATAGTCAAGGTGAAACAAAAACCGGTGAGATGATTGCAGAGCTGATCATAGAATGCATAAAGGAGGTCGGGCATGAGAATGTGGTTCAAATAGTTACTGACAATGCTTCAAACTGTGTAAAAGCCGGTGCACTTATTTCAGCCAAGTTTCCTACTATCTTTTGGACACCATGTGTGGTTCATACCTTAAACCTTGCTTTGAAGAACATATGTGCACCATTAGCAAGCTCAAGAAACAATGAAGATGTGTATGAAACTTGTTATTGGATAAAGTCTATCAGTGAGGATGTGACTTGGATCAAGAATTTCATTATGAACCATGGAATGAGACTTGTAATGTTCACCGAGCATTGTGATCTTAAGCTCCTTACAATTGCTTCGACAAGGTTTGTTTCTGTTTTTCTTAGTTAATCTTACTTATATTCTCAAATTAGAAGTCTAAGATCATTAAAGTTTATTTTCATAGGTTTGCCTCCACGGTTGTGATGTTGAAGAGATTCAAAAAAATAAAAACTGGGTTGCAACAAATGGTGATCAGTCCTAAGTGGGATGATTATAAAGAAGACGGTGTACAAAGAGCATCATCAGTGAAGAAAAAGATATTAGATGAGATGTTTTGGGATGAACTTGAATATGTTTTATCTTTCACTTTGCCCATCTATAACGTGATTAGAGCTGCTGATACTGATAGGCCTTCTCTTCATCTTGTATATGAATGGTGGGAAAGTATGATTCAGGATGTGAAGAAGGCTATCTTTAAAAAAGAAAGAAAACAACTTGATGATGACTCTGTCTTTTGGAATGCTATTCATTCTGTTTTGACATCTCGTTGGAGCAAGAGTAACACTCCTCTTCATTGTATGACACATTCTCTAAATCCCAAGTAAGTTTATAAATCTAATTTCATTTGCTTAATTTATCATTTGTCAAGAGCTGTTAAAGTAATCCATTAATTTATCACGTTCACGTTCACCACGTTCACCACGTTCACAAGAGCTATTGTTTTAGTGGATTTATAAATTAAAACAAGAGCTATTGTTTTAGCTATTGTTCACGTTGTTTATCATTTGTCAAAGCTATTGTTTTAGTGAATTTATAAATTATTGTACATTTTTTTGGGTGTAGATATTATAGTTCAGAGTGGCTTGGAGAAGAGAACAATAAAAAAGCTCCACATCAAGATTTGGAGATTACTAGAGAAAGAAAAAATTGCATCATGAAGTATTTTCCAAATCAAGACGAAAGGAGAGAGGTTAATGTTGAGTATTCTAATTTTTCTTTATGCTTGGAAGATTTTGGTAGTGTCGATGCGATTCATGATAGGTTTATCCTAGAACCTTTGAGGTGGTGGGCAGTTCATGGATCTTCAGCACCAAAGCTCCAAGCCTTAGCATTTAAGTTGCTTGGACAACCATCTTCATCCTCATGTTGCGAAAGGAATTGGAGCACTTACAAGTTCATACATTCTGCAACAAGAAACAAGATTGCTCCACAAAGAGCTGAAGATTTGGTATTTGTGCACACTAATCTTCGTCTTCTATCTAGAAAAAGTTCTTCTTATAAAGAAGGTCCCAATCATATGTGGGATATTGGAGGTGACCAGTTTTATTCATTGGATGAGATTAATCTAGGGAGGCTTGAGTTTGAGGATCTTTCTCTTGATGAACCAGAGTTGGAGTCGGTGGTGTTTGAAAGAGATGATGAAAATGAGAAGGATGACGACGGTATCAACTTGTGATTTTAGGCATTATTTTTATTTAAATGTTTAAATTATAAAAAATGTTAAACATTTTATTTTGATATGATTTTATGTTTAGAATTTTAATTTATATATATATATATATAAATATATATATATACGCTTCCAACCCGCACCCGCTTCCTAAATTTTTCTAAAAACTCGCTTCCTCGCTTCCAAACGCTTCCGCTTCCGCGTACCCGCTTCTGATTCCATGCAGCTTAGGTGAGAAGACGATGACAAACAACAAATATATAGTAAAAGTTAAAAATTAAAAAACATAGTTGACTATATTAGAAACTACACATTTTATTGATCTCAAAAACATAAAACATAGTTAACTATTTTTCTAAAAATAGTTACCAATTTAGATACATAGTTAACTATTTTGTAAACATAGTTGTCTACTATACATATTTCATAAAATAGTTGACTATTTCATAATCTTGTTAACTATTTTTGAAAATACATATTCATTGATCTCAAAACATAGTTAACTACATCACACTATTTTGCAACTATACAAAGCATAGTGAACTATTTTTTTAGAAAATAGTTACTAATTTGAAAATACAGTTAACTATTTTCAAATCAAAACATGATATAGTTGACTACATAGTTTCTTCTTATAGAAAACATGGTTATACTTTATAATGGAAAACAAAACATATATAGTTAACTATTATCATAGTTACCTACCATATAGATTATAAACATAGTATAGTATGTTGATTTCTAGCCATCGTATCATCCACGATTGAAAGTCTCCATCCATGGGACAAAGTAATTGAGAGAGGATAAGAGAAAAAGGGGAATTGCAATATTGAATATGAAAAAGAAATTGAAGAAGAACGAGAAAGAGAAGGAGAAGAAGTTTACGGTCGTGAGAGAGGAAAGAAGAAGATGATGGTGGAGGAAGATTGAGAGTTAGGGTTTTAATATTTTTCTTTTCTAGTGTAAAAAGTTGAATACTTGTTGAAACAACCAATCTTTTTTCTTTTTTTAAACTAAACATTTCTACTGCGGAAATCATAAATCAATTAAATCCCAATACAATAATCCAATAACTCCATAATAATTCAAATACCAATTTCAGGAATGAATAAATAACAATATAGAAACCTGATGTCAGAGGTTTTAACCCAAATAAAACTGCAAGTGCACAGACAATCGCAGTAGTATAAAAGGTATCGAATCCACAGAGACCAAGGTTACACTATGAAACTATAGATTTTGATTTAAAGCTAAGATAAAATATGGGTTTTGATTTTCGTAACAAGCAACAGCACAGCAAATTAAACGATATGAGACTCAATAAAGAAAGACACTAGATCAAGGTCATTCGCCGGTGACTTCGGATTAAGGACTGAGCATCTATTCAGGATTCAATTTAAGTGCGGTCTAGAACTCAAACAAGAATGTAATATTGCCTCACTGTCGTGATGCATCAATATCTTTATCTAACATCCTAAATGCCTAAACTGTCGTTTGGATCAAGTGATGAAGACAAGCAGTAATGAATTGGTTCGAATTGTTCACAATTGATGGTAACAATCAACTGTCGTTGGTTACACACCAATTGCTCACCAATGGGTTATCTAGCAACCTAGAACACTTTCGTGAATAAGTTCAACTTGAAATCAGAGATTAGGTGTACAGGCTAACCTAAGCGTTATGAATCCCAATTGATGAAGATGAATGATAATCTATCCTATTTGGCTCAGTCACTAATCAATCCTAAATCACCATTGAAATCCCTCAATCTAGCTAGAGGACTACTCGAACATAGAGAATGAAATCGCAGCAATCAACGAGATAGAATTCATAATGATAAATGGAAAAGATAAGGAATTAGAATTCTTCTCAATGGGTGTTGTGAATTTATCCTCCAATTGTTACAAGCAAATCCAAAAGGAATCAATGAGGAATAGTTTCAAGGGTTGAGGAACCCAGCAAATCTCCAAGAAAACGTAAAAAGAACTGTTTTAGGAAAAATGTTTTAGCCCCTGTTTCAGAGGTGGCTACCTCTTATTTATAGAGAAAAATAGGTTAAAATCGGATCAGGCATGGGACCGGTCGGTCTTAACCCAGACCGGTCGGTCTGTCTTCAGGTGGTTACGATCTTTGAGCGTGGATCGGTCGCTCTCCTCACGTGGACCGGTCGGTCCGCTTTCCAGAGAGTTACGGCTTCTTTGATTCTTCGGGTGACCAGGTGCTCGATCCAAACCGAGCAGGTGCTCGATTATGAAAATCACCATCTTTTCTCCAGATTCGTCCATTTAGCTACAATGACTGCCACTGACTCCAATCCATGCTTGAAGGCCTCCTAGAACCTGAAAAGACAGAAAAGGAACTAAAAAGAACCAAAAAGACTAAAGAAGCAATACGTAAAAGAGACCAAAATACTAACATATCAATTCCCCCAGACTTGCCTTTTGCTTGTCCGCAAGCAAACAAGAAAGTATAAATCCGGAAAAGAGGTTTGAAGGCGGGAACTCAAATCCAAAAGAAGCACTAAAGGGTTCAACAACATGTCCTAAAAAGAACTAACTCGATGCACAACAAACTCTACTCAAGAAGCTTTCGCCATACTCATCACTTATGAAATATTACTCCAAATCCCGAGACTCAAAAGAAATCTTGCAATTAACAAATATTCAACTCTTTAACATTCATTAATGTGTTTGATGCGGTCTCACAATTGGAAATTGAATCAATACCATTTGGCTAGGTAGAAGAAGGCTTGAAAATGATGTAAAGAGAAGGTTCAAATTCTTTTTGGTGGTTAACTCTCAAATGCAAGTGTCACATTTAGCAAAAGCAAGAAAGAAAAGAGACAATTGATGCATACAAGGCAATGAATCCAAAGTTCTACCCAATACCCTCTTGTTGCATTCTCTCATCTCTCTTTTCTCACTATCTCACGTTTAACCACTAGCCCTTTTTGGCTAAATATTTCTTTAATACTCTCAAACTTCCTCTTTTCTTCTCTTTTTGATCAAAATCCTAGGGGGTACTCTTTTCATTGCACTAGCTCTTCCTATCTTAGCATTCTCTAACATATTTTCTTCTCTTTTGATTTTATTCCAGGAGAATGCCGTTTTCTTTTCAACCACTTAGAGCTATATACTGGTCCTTTTAATTCCCTTCCCTAGAACTTATTCTTTCTTCTCCTTTTCTTCATTTTCTTTCTTTTCACACTCAACCACAAACCCAAAGATATTCAAATAAGCATTTAACCATTTCGGTTTCATTCCCCACCTAAGACTAGTCTTAGACACAAGAAACTAGTCTATTGGAAACTTTGCCTTGTCGTCTCTAATGCTTGCAAGATTTTGCCAAAGCAACACAAAGAAAAAGGCCTCACTCAAAGAACATATGCAAGGGCTTGAACAAAATGGTCGGGTTTAAAAGGTGTGGTACTATCCTCATCTAAAAGATGAACTTAGATCGAGATAGCCAATCAAATCAAGTTAAGAGTGGTAAAAATAAGGCAAACATGATTTGAATGTCAAGTGTTTATCCATGGTTATGATTCAAAGTCCAAAAGTGAGAGAGATTAGTCAGGATTAAGTTCAAATTGATAGAGTCGAATCTAGATCATGCAAGTTTCTAATGAGATGGGACTTTCAAAGAAATAAGATCCAAGTATGGATGAGCCTCTACTTCATGATTGTTAATGCATCAAAAAAAGTTCTAACGAGGGCATATCATTAAATCCTAAAATGAGACTTTACAAGGAAATTTCATCATTGTCCCCTATGCAAAAATGCAGATGCAATCCTAGAAATTGGGTTTTTTTTTTTTTTTTTTTCAAAAATCAAAAATCCGACTCAATGAAAATTCAAATAACTAACCGCTCCCCCGGACTTAAATCACACCGTCTCCGGTGTGTAAAAGTTCAAGAGATTGGAGACTCACAGAAACAAATATGGAATAATACAATGATGAAAGAAGGGTGAAAGAAAATATCACCGAGTAGAAATTCGTCATCAGAACTCTGGAGACTCCTCAGAATCCATTGGATCCTCGGAGTCAGCTGCGTCATCATCTGATCTCGGCTCAGTGGAAGGTCCAGCAGGCGGAGGCATGTGACTTCCAGCAAAGTCTGATCCTCGGACCGCATCTGTGCTCCGTGAACAAGAAATGGCACTCCAAATGTTAGATATCATGTTATTGAGTTTCTGAAAACTCCTGTACTGCCAATCAGTGCGCTCTGGTGCGGTCCAAGTCTCTCGAGGCGGAGAGATGGCGAACTGGTTCTCGTACGGTGGAAACTGGAACCTCGTCTCTAGGTTGGCGGGAATACTACTAGGACCTGCATAGTCTGAATCTCGTCTGATGTGGCGGCGCTTCCTGTGCCGCATTGGAACAACTGGATCGGTATCCTGAGGTGCGATTGGTGGCAAGAATCGCACATTATCTATGGTGGTGAGAGGCACATGCTCGCTAGGTAGCGCAATGGACTGCGGGTTTCCAGCCAAGTCAGTGTATTGCCATCTATCCGCAACTAGCCATCGGCTCTGAATGAGGTGTTGCACATCCAAGAGTGCAGGTGCTGGGATTACCTCGGTGCCTACAAAATCAATCCCGTGGTGGATAAAAATTGGAGTTAAAAGACTTCCACAAACCTCTTGCTTCTTCTTTCCCGGTCCTCCGAGAGCCCTAAATTTCCTCTCCGTCAGGAAATGTGCAAATACCGCTCCAAAGTTAGTGCGCTGATCGCTAGGATACTCGTTGTAAATCTCTGATACTAAATCTGGCATCCCGAAATGCAGTAAGACTAACTCATCAAGACGCAGAGCTCCCGGTTCCTCCTTGCAGAACATAGTAGTGCTTAGAGCCTTGGCGATGATACGGATGATCGGGTTCCTGATCAGAGTGAGCTTCATGCTGCGCGATGTTGCAGGACCCGAACCGATCAAGTGCCACAGTCGATCGATCTCACGGAAACCATGACGATCAGGGAATTCCAGACGTTGAGAATATTCATCAAACCCATATAATCTACACAATCTTGTGAGCGAAATCTTGTATGAAGTCCCATTGATCTTATACCATAGGCGACCATGCTCGGCTCTTCTGTGATCATCCGATGGGTAATAAACCTCACAGGAGGCAAGGAACTGTCGTACTAATTCAGGATAGAGAGGATATTGGTGTGTAGCCATGGTTCCAAAACCCATACGATGGAGAAAGTCTATCACTTCATCCAACATACCATATTTCTGCAGCATCTCACGACATATAACTCTAGTTGGCAATATCTCAACATTGAGAAGACCATTGTAACAGATGCTGTTGTACTTAACCCAACCGTCTCCTTTTTGCTTGTTCCCATACGATGGTTCTTTAACTAAACCCTTCCGTTCTAATCTAGAGTGCATATCAATTCCGGGGAAGGGAGTACCGTTTCTTCTTGGCCATTGAGCATTTGAATTGCGCGAACTGTGCGATCGACGCGGAGGGTCCGGTTGAGAAGAGGTCGCTTTTTCTTTAGCTTTTTCCGCTCTCGTCAAGCGTCTTTGTTTATCGTGAACGAGCTTCGTTCGTTGCTCGTCTTCTTCATTCGGGTCAATTTCGGGTGGTGGAGGTGTAGCACGCGGATCCATTACGCGAACCATGGCTGCAAAACGAACCACCTTAGAGTGAAAACAAATCGAATTGAACTTCAAAATCCAAAGAGAACATAACCCAAACCCGGAATTTTCTCAAAATAACAACTTCATACCTTGGTAATCGAACGAATTGATGCAATAATCATAATAAGCGTGTAAAATCGAGTGGATTAGAGCCAAAAATCGTCAAAAACGAATGAGAAATCAAAAACTTAAGGTTTGAAGAAGTTGTGAAGAAAATCTCCAAGAGCACAAAGAAGAAGGGGAGAATTCGGCGGTTTTGATCGGTGAAAGAGGTTGGGGTCATGGTTTTTCAGTTTATAGGGTTAAAAACCGGTTCAAAACAAGTGAACCAAACCGATTTTTACCGAAAATCGAAAGAATTTTTACTTACCTGGGTCCGGGACCGACCGGTCCTGATACTAGATCGGTCGGTCTTGCCTACACGGATCGATTTGTTCAATGCGGATCGACCGATCGGTAAATAGGTCCGACCAGTCCTATTTCCAGAGACATTTGGCTCTTCGGGTGAGACGACGGGATCGACCGGTCGGAATATGGGACCGACCGGTCCTATTTCCAGAGACATTTGGCTCTTCGGGTGAGACGACGGGATCGACCGGTCCTGATATGGGACCGACCGGTCCTATTTCCAGAGACATTTGGCTCTTCGGGTGAGACGAACACGATCGACCGGTCCTGAGATAGACCGACCGGTCTGATCGTCTGAGTCCCAATCCAATGAGTTGTGGCGACAATTCTGAGGAAAAATAAAGAGAAAACAAAAAAAAGTAAAATTGAAAAACCAAAAATGAAAGAAAGTATGTACACTTACCGGTGGGTTGCCTCCCACCAAGCGCTTGTTTAACGTCGTTTAGCTTGACGTGTGTTTCCGTTTTAGGCTTGAGACGAATCCATATGAGGATTAGAGACCTTCTTGTCCGGATCAGGGCTCGGTTGAGGTGGGTTGAGGCATGGTCTTTTTGCTCCTTGACCACTCACATTCAGTTGTATAACCTTGCTCATCATACTAGCCATAGCTGCTTGACCTTTCTCTTTAAACTCCGGAGTGATGATGGCCTTAACCTTAGAGAAAGGCTTAGACATACTCTTGCTCTGCACTTTATACTCGATCGTGTTCCCAACACATCTCTGTGGTGTCAAGGTCACAGGCGAACTTGTACCATTCTTCTCTTGGTTTACTACGTCCCGCTTGTTAATCTTTTTGGGCTTCCATGTTACATTGTCTATGGCAACACAAGAGCCATACTTACCGCTATCTCTGTCCGATATGGCATTGTAGGAGACTTTCTTGTCGACGTTAGCGAAGACTATTTTTTTGTTCGGTAAGTCCACAACCGCTCCTACTGTTGCAAGGAAAGGCCTTCCTAAGATCAAGGGCACGTGCGAACCATTTATCATCTCCACAACTTGGAAATCAGTCGGGATCAAGCAATCCCCAATTTGGATATCCAAATTCTCAATGAACCCTTGTGAAGTTGTCACCGAGGCATTCGCCAACTTTATAGACATTGGAGAAGGCTTTATACCAACAATGCCCAACGATTTTGCAATAGCCCTTGACATGAGGTTAACACTAGACCCGGAGTCACACAGGGAATCTTCAAAGTTGATTCCGAAGATGAGACATGGGACAACAAACTTTCCTGGATCTTCAACCTTTGGCAATCTCTTCAATGGTGGTCGTGCTGCATTACTCCTCGCCATTTTCTCAGGAATATCTAGTTTCTCCGAATTGATTGAATCTCTCTGATCTCTAGGTGAAACTGGGTAGGGGATTGGGGGTTCATAGATACGAGACTGAATCTTGTTAACAAGTTCGTTCGGTTAAAGCACCGTAGAAGAAGGTCCAGCAACCTCTTCATCCTTTTTCAGTGGGAATATCTTTTCCTTACCAAGCGTGATGGCATCCACAGGCTCCCTAGTGTTTACAACCGGTTTGCTTGGGAGGATTCCTTGTATATTCTTAACTGCATCGGCGGTGTGAGCGACTATAATATCAAGCTCCTTTGCATGAGCGTATATAGCTTCAAACTTACTGTTGAGATCATTGTACATGCTATCTACCTTGACATTGATCTCACTAGCGTATTTCTGCTGACCGATTAAAAGCAAATGCATAAGAGATTTCAGCTCGTCCTGAGAATTAGATGCACAGGATTGAGAGCTCTGATTCTGCATATAATCTTCGCCTACGTAGTTCACCTCAGCATGCTGTTCATCTCCTTTGTCCTCACAAAGCTCAACACTTTTCTGATTTCTCTTCAGGAGCATGTTCACCTTTTCTGCAAGCTCGTCTATCCTTAGTGACTCAACTCTTCTTACAGGTGTAAGGTCGTCATGATTGTGGCAACGATTCCTGGAACTTGCAGCCAAGTTCTCTATCAATTCATATGCTCCTTCCCTGGTTTTGGTCATAAAATCACCATTACTCGCAGCGTTCATAGTGTTCCTACAATCCCGCTCAACACCATCGTAGAAGACGCCAAGCATACTCTCATCAGTAAATCCATGGTGTGGACATTCCCTCTTGTACTCCTTGAAACGTTCCCATGCCTCACAAAAGGATTCTCCTGAATGTTGCTGAAATGTGGAGATCTTGTTCCTTATACTAGCGGTCATGGTTTTAGTATAGAAGTGGTCCAAGAATGCTGCTCTACATTGCAGCCAGGTCGTGATGGATCCGGCTGGTAGCGACTTGAGCCAACGGGAAGCTTTGTGTGCGAGTGAGAACGGGAAAAGCTTGCACTTTAAGAGGTCCGCGTCCTTCCCATTAGAGCTCGTCGTGGAGCAAATCTCCTCAAAGTTATCCATGTGGTCCATCGGATTTTCAGCAAGCAATCCGTGGAACATACGCTGCTTAACCAGTGATATCATCTGCGGTTTTATCTCGTAATCATCCCGGTTATCAAGAGGGGGAACTATAGCAGCTCGGTTCCGGTAGAAAGCGTGGGGATTGTCCATATCCCCAATGGCGCGATGCTGCTCATGCACACGCTGTTGCATTTGAGCCACTTGTTGCTCAAGCCTTCGAATAGCAGCGGCTACATGACCATTTGCAGCTCGGTTGTCTGTTTCGTCGCCCATATTGGCTGAGTTAGACACCTGAAACACACGCAAAAGAAAACAAAAATTAAAATTAGCAAAATTCTTAGACTATAAATAAAATCAAATCTCAAAGGTAACGCAATTGGTCCCCGGTAACGGCGCCAAAAACTTGATGTCAGAGGTTTTAACCCAAATAAAACTGCAAGTGCACAGACAATCGCAGTAGTATAAAAGGTATCGAATCCACAGAGACCAAGGTTACACTATGAAACTATAGATTTTGATTTAAAGCTAAGATAAAATATGGGTTTTGATTTTCGTAACAAGCAACAGCACAGCAAATTAAACGATATGAGACTCAATAAAGAAAGGCACTAGATCAAGGTCATTCGCCGTTGACTTCGGATTAAGGACTGAGCATCTATTCAGGATTCAATTTAAGTGCGGTCTAGAACTCAAACAAGAATGTAATATTGCCTCACTGTCGTGATGCATCAATATCTTTATCTAACATCCTAAATGCCTAAACTGTCGTTTGGATCCAGTGATGAAGACAAGCAGTAATGAATTGGTTCGAATTGTTCACAATTGATGGTAACAATCAACTGTCGTTGGTTACACACCAATTGCTCACCAATGGGTTATCTAGCAACCTAGAACACTTTCGTGAATAAGTTCAACTTGAAATCAGAGATTAGGTGTACAGGCTAACCTAAGCGTTATGAATCCCAATTGATGAAGATGAATGATAATCTATCCTATTTGGCTCAGTCACTAATCAATCCTAAATCACCATTGAAATCCCTCAATCTAGCTAGAGGACTACTCGAACATAGAGAATGAAATCGCAGCAATCAACGAGATAGAATTCATAATGATAAATGGAAAAGATAAGGAATTAGAATTCTTCTCAATGGGTGTTGTGAATTTATCCTCCAATTGTTACAAGCAAATCCAAAAGGAATCAATGAGGAATAGTTTCAAGGGTTGAGGAACCCAGCAAATCTCCAAGAAAACGTAAAAAGAACTGTTTTAGGAAAAATGTTTTAGCCCCTGTTTCAGAGGTGGCTACCTCTTATTTATAGAGAAAAATAGGTTAAAATCGGATCAGGCATGGGACCGGTCGGTCTTAACCCAGACCGGTCGGTCTGTCTTCAGGTGGTTACGATCTTTGAGCGTGGATCGGTCGCTCTCCTCACGTGGACCGGTCGGTCCGCTTTCCAGAGAGTTACGGCTTCTTTGATTCTTCGGGTGACCAGGTGCTCGATCCAAACCGAGCAGGTGCTCGATTATGAAAATCACCATCTTTTCTCCAGATTCGTCCATTTAGCTACAATGACCGCCACTGACTCCAATCCATGCTTGAAGGCCTCCTAGAACCTGAAAAGACACAAAAGGAACTAGAAAGAACCAAAAAGACTAAAGAAGCAATACGTAAAAGAGACCAAAATACTAACATATCACAACCTATGACCACACACTCACTAGACCAACCATAACAAAACATACTTCCTATCATCCTCTCGTCCCAGCCATGAATACACGATCTCAAACTTTACTTTACTTTACCTGCAACACATTGAAAAAAAAGAGTTGCGTGAGTATTATCACAAATACTCAGTGAAGCGATTATCCCGCCTACCGATTACATAATAGGGAAATAGCATGTCAATTACTACGCGAATATTCATCATTCATCAGATATGCAACAATCAACAATTATCCAATTTTCACAATTTATCAAGTGGTGTCGATCGACACTCCTCCTGGGTGTCGATCGACACTCCTCCTGGGTGTCGATCGACACTCCAATTTCAAAACCAAACCTCGCAATCAAAAAGAGTGGTACCGATCGACACTACCACTAGGTGTCGATCGACACCTGTCGCAGAAACCGAATCCGAGTCACATCCTCTCGCAGACTCGATTCGTTTCCTCCTACAAGATCAAACTCGACCAAGCCACAACATATCACACGAAAAACACAGGAATATCAATTATAATCATCACAAATCAATCACCCCATCTCCTAACAAACTAGTCCCGTAACCGCGATCACGCACTCACCTAGATTTCAGATTAAAAAGGGGAAATAAACTAACGAACGAGGAATGACGATGAACATCGACGAACCAAGGTTGAAACTCACAGGAACGAAACCCTAACGCCACTAGCTACGCAGCACGATTATCTCTACGCTCGAGGAATCACACGAGAAGGTTTCCGAGGGATTTCTTTGCAACAATCCTTCGAAAACTCTCACAATCTCTTCTCTGCCTCTCTTACACGATTTCTCTGATCCAAAAACGGCCACAAGTCTGATAAAAGACTTAAATACGGAGGCCTTAGGTTTATTCCCTTAAACCGAACCAAACCGAGATCAAAAATCTAAAAACGCGATTCTGCAATAACTGGTGTCGATCGACACCCTCACCAAAATGCACTTATTTGGTTTCAGGATGTTACAATTCTCCCCCCACTAAACTGGATTCATCCTCGAATCCTCACAAAACTGTCTATCAAAGACCCATACCTGACCCAGAACCGGTCAATACCACCCGAGATCCTACACCCGATCTCTGAGGCCCTCGTCTAATCTCATGTTTATACGCCTGTTTCCAGACATCTATTACTCTTAACTCATTCCACACCCCTCCCACTCGCATGACGCATCCCTTGAGCTATCGGTGTCACACCACTCCCACTCGCAGGATGCATCCTTTGAGCTATCGGTGTCTCGTGTCCCTTCCACCCTCAGGACGCATCCTTTGAGTTTCGGGTACACCGTGCCCCTTCCACTCTCAGGACGCATCCTTTGAGCTCCGGGTACACAGGGAACTAAAAAAATGAATGAGTTACTCGGGACCGCAGCCCCTAGAATAATAAATTCTAAAACGTCTATAAACATATATCGACTAGAACTACCTCACGTGGTCAAACTCGATACTCCCTAACCCGGAATATCTCAGAACAAGACCGCACACTGGCCACAAATAAACATATAAGAACTACTCATCTTATAAATACGGATAAATAAGAAACTCCATCTTATAAATCTTCAAAAATTATAATCGTTACAACGAAAACGAAAATACAACAAAAGCAACACATGCTAAAACCGAAACTGGGACTACAAAGAAAAAATAAAGCTCAAACGGCGACCTGCTTGTCGAACCATTTCCTGAACTTTAGCTTCATCTTTGCCTCAGGCTCCCAAGTCTCCTCCTCACAACCCGCGCAAACCCACATAACTCGCAACAGAGGAAACTTATTCCGACGCAACTCCTTTGAGTCTCCTCTCGAGAATCCTCACAGGAACTGCCGGAACCTACAAATTAGGCGAAAGATCTTTAGGAATCTTAGCCGCTAGCCCCTCTGTTTCACGTAGGCACTTCCTCAACACGAAACATGGAACATCCTATGAATTGCCTTCATAATCGGAGGTAACTCCAACCGATAAGCAACCGACCCAACCCGTTCCACTATCGGAAACAGACCCATAAACCGCGAACTTAGCTTGTTCTCTACTATGGATCTGTTAGAACCCCTCAGCATAGCCATTTTGAGATACACACGATCTCCTACTGCAAACTCAAGCTTTCGCCTCCGCTTATCCGCATAACCCTTTTGCCTATCCTGAGCTTCCTTCATGTTAAGTCTCACAACTCAAACCTTCTCTGTCATTTCCTGAACATAAGTAGCCCGAAGAATACTCCGCTCCCCCACTTGGGTCCAGCATAAGGGTGTCCTACATGGCCTCCCATACAAAGCCTCAAAAGAAGCCATCCCAATACTCGCCTGGAAGTTGTTAATATAAGCAAACTCTACCAAGCTCAAATGATCAACACAGTAACCACCCTAATCCAGTACACACATCCGCAGTAACTCCTCTAAAGTCTGAATCATCCTCTCGGATTGCCCATCAGTTTGCGGATGGTACGCTGTACTCATGTGCACCTTATTGCCCATCTCTGCATGAAATGCTCCCTAAAACTCTGAAGTAAATCTCGGATCCCGGTCTGACATAATACTGGCTGGCACTCTATGCAGCCTCACAATCTACTTCACAAATTTCTTAGCCAAAACAGCCGCTCCGTCTGTCTTTTTGATGGCCAAAAAGTGTGCAGACTTAGACAACTGATCCACAATCACCCAGATCGCATCGAAGGTCCGCGAGTTAGGTAATCTTACCACGAAAGCCATCATGATCCTATCCCACTTCCACTCTGGAATTGGTAAACTCTGCAATAAACCACTCAGAACCTTATGCTTAGCCTTAACCAAAGAACACGTGTTACACTTCGAAACCCAAGCAGCCACATCTCTCTTCATCCCGACCTAGTGATAGTATCGCTTGAGATCACGATACATCTTAGTCGCTCCAGGATGAATCGAGAACTTGCTCGCATGAGCCTCTCACAAAATTCCCTTCCTCAACTCCTCTACCTTGGGTACACAACCCGACCGCAAACAAGAATCATCCCATTTGAAGAGACCAAATACTCAGAACCCTCTGCGATCGACGCAGCCACCAAACTTTGATCACTCGCCTGAGCCACTCGAATCCTACTCAGAAGATCCGCCTGATCAGCCGCCTCTAAACCCAATGGCTCCTTCGAAATAGCACACCACCGCAAAGTGCCACTATCGCTCACAAGCGACTCGATATCCTGCTCTTGAGCCAAAATTACTTATCGACGACTCAAAGCATCTGCCACCTGGTTTGCCTTACCAGGATGGTAAACAATATCCCATTGAGAACTACTTAAAACGTAAACCAAGGTCTGAAATGCCTTTCCAAAACTCCAACGACTTACCTCAGGAACCATCACCACACAGGAACCACCAGTTGACACTTACTACACCTTGCAATCCTCTGACCAGTCTTACACGGAATCATACACTCAAACTCTGAGATCCATATCCTGTCTCGTGCCTGTGCCACGATCTGACATCGATTACTCATATATATACCATCATCATCACACTCTCAGGACGTCTCCTTCGAGGTAACGATGTCGATGCCACTCCACTCTCAGAACATCTCCCTCAAGCTATGGATCTATATAGGAAAAATTGTTTCCTATAGTGTAATTTAACTCATACGCGTACAAGCGCCTGAAACTAGGATTACTTCCGATGATAAAAATCTCAATTACTTACAACATAACGTCTCTACTCCAACGAACCCTTGGCTCACACAACTGATCTTCTTCAAGATCCATACTTAACCTTCGAATCACCATGCTAATCCTAAGATTATTCGCACGATACAGATACCTATTGCTCTTAACTCTTCCCACTACTTGACACCACATGATGCATCCTATGGCTCATCAGGATATATACCGCTCGCACTCTTGGAACGCATCCAACGAGTTAACGGTAACTGGGGAACTCACATCCCCGCAAAAAAACTCACATCAATCGCTACAACTGGAGAACTCACATCTCTGAAATGAAAGAGTTATTCGGGACCGCAGTCCCTAGAGTAATAAATACCATACGCCTATAACCTCGGGACTAGTACTGACTTAGGGGGTCTGAAACCACCCCTGAAATTACCGTGTACACTGCATAAGGCTTAACCAACTCGGCCACACCAACATAGGTGTACTCACAATCTGATCTTTAGTCACACAACTCATCCCAAACCAGAACGCAGGGAAAAACTTTCTCCCTCGGCGAAGTATGGGGTAACTACTCATACCCAAATACGATGCAATACAGAATTCTACCCGTCCAGATTTGCCCAAAACTTCCCCAATGCAACGTTTCTTAATCAGAACTAGGTCAGCCGAATTGATCGCACAATAATCAAACAAGAACATGTGCAGCCAACCGTAGACCCAGAATTGGATCAATCGATCATGCAATAACCAAACAAGTACATGCACGACTATAAGACGCTACATCTGTTACCAGGGTCATCTGAAATGAGTTTCCAACGCAGGATCAACTCTAGGCTTGACACCCACCAACATGTCTAACGAAGACAAATACTTAACCACAACCTGGTCCACAACACTCAAGATCCCACTCGATTCTCATAAACTGTTCAACATGGACCAAATTCCTGACACTACGCAGTCAGCATCACCCGAGATTACCACTCGAGCCCATATAACCGTCTTCTTAAAGACCAACCTCCTGGCCCCACTTGGCCGATACCACAAGAGATCCTCCCTGATCTCAAAGGCTCTCATCTAATCCTCTCAAGAAAGCATATTGCTCACACTCTCGGGACGCATCCCTCGAGCCAACGGTATCTGAGGAACTCACATCCCAAACACGTATACAGGAGAACTCACATCTACTCTGATTAGATGGCCTCACGTGGTACAATCTCGATATTCCCTGCCTGGAATATCCTCATAAAACGACCAACAATGGTCAACACTAAAAAAATACATAAGAACCACACGTCTTATAAAACATAGGAAAATAAATAAGGCACACCATCTTAAAAATTTCCATACAGAAAAAACGTTTTCAACACCAACGAAAATATCCAAAAACCAAAAACAACAACACCAAAGCTACAGCTCTGAAACTAGAAACAAAACCAGAAAGAAAGAACAACCGCTCAATCCTAGATTGCTGCAAGCACCTCCACTAACTTCACCCTCGAGGGGTACTTGGAAGCTCTACCAGGCTTCTTCAGCCCTATCCGAATTCCTGCCACGAACTTGCTCATGTGGGCCCGCTTATCATCCATACCACTACTCGCATAGACCACTAGCCTGCTAAACTCAGCATCATACTCACGAACGGACCGATTACCCTGAACAAGTCTCCTGAACTGCAACTCTAACTGCTCCACCACCTCTTGAGGAAAATACCTGGCATTAAACTCGCCCAAGAATTCACCCCGAAGTCCACACTGCCTGCCTCGTCCTGGCTTGAACTCCTGTCCACCAGAGATAGGTATCACCATCCAAGAACCCTACCGCCAGATCCACGCGGTACCCCTCAGGACATCTGATAGAACAAAGCCTACGCTCTACCTTCAACCTCCACTCGTTGGCTGCCTCTAGTCCCCCTCCACCCGAGAAGGACAAAGGACCCATGTCCTGCATCTCGTTGAACATCACTAGATACTGCTCCCTTGGGTTCATCGCTGGAGCCTGCACTGGTACCGCAACCGGTAACCGCTCCAAAATCAAAGCTAGCGTCTTCGCCAAACGATCCTCCGGATCCTAAGCTCCGCCCGTAGCATAACCTAAACCTGGGCCTCTGACCGCACCAGCAACTCCGATACTGCCTCAAGCACCGGCAGTCCTAATTGCCACACGGACACTGCTTACTAATCATCCTAATACGTCGGCGAAATAGCCTTCTGCTCTGACGACTCACCCTGACTCACCCACTCGAACGACGTAGTCACACGACCCCGACCACGACTTTGGCCCACACGGCCACCAACTTTGCCACCACGACCTCTCGAAACTCTAGCCATCGCACACTGCACTTACCAAAAGCACATTCTAAGATACTAGAATTCACAGAAAAGGGTCAAACAATCACATACCGTGGAATCTCTTGGAAGGCTCGGAGAGGATGATCTAAGACTCTACAACTCACATAATTAACTAACTACTCATAGCCAATTCATGCCACGATCTCAAATCAACCAATTACTAACAGCCCTAGAACCGTAAGGGCTCTGATACCAAAATGAAACAACCAATTACTAACAGCCCTAGAACCGTAAGGGCTCTGATACCAAAATGAAACAACCAAGCTTTTTTTTTTTAAACTATAACATTTTTACTGCGGAACTCATAAATCAATTAAATCCCAATACAATAATCCAATAACTCCATAATAATTCAAATACCAATTTCAGGAATGAATAAATAACAATCTAGCAACCTATGACCACAAACTCAAAAGACTAACCATAACAAAACATACATCCTATCATCCTCTCATCCCAGTCATGATTACACGATCTCAAACTTTACTTTATTTAACCTGCAACACATGGAAAAAAAAGTTACGTGAGTATTATCACAAATACTCAGTGAAGCGGTCATCCCGCCTACCGATTACATAATAGGGAAATAGCATGTCAATTACGACGTGAATAATCATCATTCAACATATGTGCAACAATAAACAATTATGCAATTTTCACAATTTATCAAGTGGTGTCGATCGACACTCCTCCTGTGTGTCGATCGACACTCCAATTTCAAAACCAAACCTCGCGATCAAAAAGAGTGGTGTCGATCGAGACTACCACTAGGTGTCGATCGACACCTCTCTCAGAAACCGAATCCGAGTCACATCCTCTCGCAGACTCGATTCGTTTCCTCATACAAGATCAAACTCAACCAAGCCACAACATATCACACGAAAAACACAGGAATATCAATTATAATCATCACAAATCAATCACTCAATCTCCTAACAAACTAGTCCCGTAACCGCGATCACGCACTCACCTAGATTTCAGATTAAAAAGGGCAAAATAACGAACGAACGAGGAACGACGATGAACATCGACGAACCAAGGTTGAAACTCGCAGGAACGAAACCCTATCGCCACTAGCTACGCAACACGGTTATCTCTACGCTCGAGGAATCACACGAGAAGGTTTCCGAGGGATTTCTTTGCAACAATCCTTCGAAAACTCTCACAATCTCTTCTCTGCCTCTCTCACACGATTTCTCTGATCCAAAACGGCCACAAGTCTGATAAAAGACTTAAATACGGAGGCCTTAGGTTTATTCCGAACCAAACCGCGATCAAAAATCTAAAAACCCGATTCTGCAATAACTGGTGTCGATGGACACCCCCCCATGGAGTCGATCGACACCCTCACCAAAAAACACTTATTTGGTTTCGGGATGTTACACTTGTACAAGGGTAAAATCAGAATTTGTTATAGGGATGTTAGTTACTTAATTATGATTTATAGAGCGTTCGAAGTTTAACTATAAGTATAAAGACTAATATTCATGCTAGTTTTTCTAAAAATTAATGTGAACATGTATGTAGCAAATAACTAAAATTTAGACTGTGAAATATTTTAGAAGTTTTGAGAGATTTTAGGACGGTAAAAATGTGATTGGTAAAAATCTCTCTCCCAATTACCCCTAGATGTAAAAATCATTTTACCAAGATTACTATCTAGTTTTAATACTCAACCACTAAACCATTGGACTTCTAAAATAAAATTTAAAAAATCACGAGTTCGAGCATTGGAGACGGTGACGAAAAAGAGGATAATGTTAACTTCATACTGTTCCGAATCTAATATATACATAAACCTATTCCGGAACAAGCAAATTAATAGGTCAAGTTAGGTTTTAAGTGATTCAATTCAATGTTAATCTTGTAGGTCATGGTGTTACTTGTTAGACTTTCATTTTCAAAAAATAACATTTTGAATGAAAAGAAATAAAATAAATGAAATCAATAGATTGGAAGCTAAATTAAGTGAACAAACATTAGATTTAGTTACATGATGTGTGTGGGACTTAAACTACTAGATTGCCGGATCGATTTGGTTTTGATAAAGTTAAAATAGAATTTTAGAAGAAAGAAATATGAGTAGGAAAAAACAACAAAGAGAGAAAGCCGAACAACGTGTCGCTTTGGGGTCCATGTCCATTGGAAGAGAAAAAACAACAACGTGTTCTCCGCCTACAACACAAAAACATGTGTTTTATCTTTCACGTGCTGTATCTTTTTCGTTTGACCATTGTCTTCTTCCTCTTTTTACAAACACAATCCTTTTAATTTATTTTCTCCTTATCCTTTTATCGAACTTCTCCATGTCGGTACTCATTATCACCGCACAATTTTTTGTAGGCTATCAAAGGGTAATCTAACACGATATCCAATTAATCTCTCAGATGGATATAACCCTCGAATATGCCATTCATCCAATTTTTTATATTGATTTTTAAAAAATTGTATTTTTATCAACAAATTGAGTTTTTATCCATGATAACATTAATGGTAGGCAGTTGCCAATTCAGGTTTGTGTGACAAACTCAAGACTGTTAGGATTTCGACTTGCTTTGATCTGATTAAACTAGTAAAACAATAAGAACACAACACGTTTGTTTACCCAGTTCCCTTTCCGGTACCTCTGGGGAGGCGATCTCTTGCCCCTCAACTTCCACTATAAATCTTAGCTCTTTATTTTGTAGGTTACAATAAGAAGCTCTAGAGAGATGATCTTAACATTACGGCACAAGGTAAACATATATATATATATATATATATATATGCATCTATATACCTACCCTAAAACCTAATCACGTTTTCTTCTTATGGGCCATTTATTGTTGTAGCCCAAATCTCTCTTCTCTTTATTCTTCATGTAATGAGGCCCATGACTTTGGCCCAATATGATTTGGTTTGGGTTTGGTCAACCTTACAATCTCCACCTTTGACCAAAACAAAAAAAAATCATTCACCGACAAAAGCTTTTGGCCACACATCTTCACCTCCATTGAAGTGCCTTTATCCTTGGTGAAAAACCTATATGCAATTTCTCCATCAAGGTATGCATCTCTGGTTATTCTTTACTTCCTCGCTACTTTCTCTCTTGAATCAAAACATTTCCTTTGATTTTATCCTTTTGCAGCAACTTGAAGTAGAAATTCACCGACACTGAAATCGATTTATGCAATCCTCTTCCTTGATTCTTCTACTGCCTTTCCATTATCAAACTCGCCTCTGATACCATGAGAACTACAAGGTACGATTCCAAGCTCAAGAACATCTCTTTGTCTTGATTTCTTAGCTTAATCGCTCGTCTTTTACGTTCTTAACCCTCTGTAATGCCTTAACATCTCAAACTCTTCTTGTTTCAGCTTTTCCAAATTAACTTAAGGCTTCCCATCGCAGAAACATAAACAAGGTAACCATTAGCCCTTGCATCAACTTCTCTGCATCTCTTGATTCTGAGACCCTATGAAATGCAGCTCCTGATTTCATCTTCTTTGCAGCCTTTCCAATGAATCACTCGTGTTCTTCTACTACTTAGATAAATTCATGTAATCCTTTGAACCATGAATCATCTCCTTTGTCTCTCTTTTAATCTTTGAGACTGCCAAATCCTTACTGATTTTGTGTTCTTCACAGAGCCAATTGAAACTTGAACCAGTATCACTTATCTTCAACCTATGGTTCCTAAACTGGTAACACTCATAACCATAACCACTTTTCCTGGAGCTTCTTTAGTTATCTTCTTGATTTAAGACCATTTCCTGAAGAACTAATCTTGTCTTCTCTTAAATCTTTTCTGCTGTCGCTCCACCTCGAACTGACGTCTCTCTCTCTCTCGCATCCACTCACTCACAGGTAACTAACTAACTCCTTGTTCTTTGAATTTTCCATTGTCAACTAAATTGTAACCATAAACTAACTTGTTTCTTATCTTGTCTCTGCGAGATTGAGACTTTGACAATGGAGTTACCTGGAGTGTCTACCTTCTTCAGATGATGTCCTGAAGATCGCAACAGAGAAACTTCAAGCCAGGTAAAGCTCTTGTTCTTGAATCTGCTGTAATCTTTCTTAGATGATCCTTAGGTAAAACCGTAACTTCTCTAGCAACCTTGTCTCTGATGTCATTGATACTCTCACCTTGTATCTCTGGTTTTGCTTTTTACGACCCACATTCTTTGAACACCTTTCTTCTTAGCTGACTTATGCTTCTTTAAGTTCCAAGTCTGTCTTTTGTTTAGAGAATCCAACATCTCTTCTTTAGTCTCTTTTATAGCAGCGAAAGCATATACCATTTCATCTTCTTTTCTTTCTTCGTCTTCTACAAACATAGTCATTATCTGAAGCTTATGTCCCATATTCTTTAGAGATTCCTGATTCTTCTGACGAAGACTCTCCACCTTGAGATGATGAACTCTCTGTGTCAAAGCCATATGGAGTAAATCCTTGAATCAAATCCTCACTAAAGGTCACCTTCTTTGACTTCTTCCTTTTGATTACTTTTGCATCACTACAACCTTTTTGTTCAGCCTTAGCAACTCTCCCTTGTAGATAATAAAGTCCATCGTGATACTTTCCTGATATCACTTTCTTGTTTCTCTTGTAGAAGTGCACCATGAAGTTTCTTCCCCTGTAGCTGCAACCTGACCGCTCTAGCATCCCATAGGAGATCAAGTTTCTACTCATCTTAGGTATGTATCTAACATCCTTGAGTATCACTTCAGAAACATCTAGATTTTGAATTCTGATTTTGCCAACACCTTTGATGTCACAGTAGGTGTTGTTCGCCATAAGCACCCTCTTACCTTCTACTTCCTTGTAATCAAACAGTACGTCCTTGTCTGATGTGATATGGTAAGATGTTCCTGAATCCATAATCCATTCCTTTGTTGTGTCTAGAGAACAAACTGTTAGCACCAGAGGCTTCTTAAACTCTATTATAGCAACGTTAGCAGTATCCTTAGGCTTGTAGGATCTCCTTTATGGGCATTCTCTCTTCCAGTGATCTTCTTTTCCACAAATAAAACAACCCATGGTTGTCGTTTTATTAAATCGTGGTCTTGACTGTGATCTACCTTTGTTATTTAATCCTCCTTTCCACTGCTTATTGTTACCATTGAATCTGCTCTCTTGTCTTCCCCTTAATCCAACATATAATGCATCAACATCTGATCTGGACTTGTTAAGCAAACCTTTCTGTCTTAATTTTGTTTCTTTAGAATAAGTAGAAGTGACTACTTCATTAACTGTAAGTGTTTCGTTTCCAGATCCATACTGAAGAGTGTGAACCAGTGGTTCGTAAGCTGCAGGAAGTCCTGGCAAAAGTTGAATGGCATGATCTTCATCCGAAACGGTAATCTTAAGGCTCTCCAAATCTGCTACAAGCTTAAGAAATATGTCAACATTCTCTTCAATCGTCTTGTCCTCTTCCATCTTGTAACATGAGATCTGTTTCTTCAAGTAGATTCTATTGGGAAGAGACTTCATTTGATAAATCTTTTCAAGCGCCTTCCACATCCCCAAAGCACTGGTGTCGTGCATAATCTTCCTCAAAATAGAATCACTGAAGCAGGTTGCCAACAGACTTCTTACCCTTAGATCTTTATCAGCCTTCGTTTGATCAACCTTAGCCTCATCTTCTTTCTTTTCAGATTTAATGTTGATTGTAAAATCTTCTTTTAGAAATGAAAGTAGACCTTGTATCTCTAGCTGACCTAGCATCTTGTATTTCCACATACCGAATTTGTTAGAGTTTTGTTGTAAATTTCTAAAGAATTCCTTTTTTCCTCTCTGTAAAATGTTTGTTACACGATAAAATCCGAAAAGAATAAAACAATCAATCCATCAAAAAGATAATATTGAGATCCTCTCTTTATATCAGAGTCTCTCCTAACCACTCCTTTGACTCGTTGACTTTGACTCTAACCACTCCAAATAACAACTTCAACAGACTTCCAACCGTTAACTGCTCTTCCTTCTCTTTTAATCCTTCTTCTTTCTCCTCACAAAGCACTTTAGGGGTTTATCAATACCCCCCTGGACCATACAACTTGCCCTCAAGCTGATATGAAGGGAACTGATGCTTAAGGTCTTTGGCCAACATCCAAGTATGCTCGTGAGCTGGTACATTGGTCCATTTCACCAGAACCTCTAAGTCCCCTGAACCAGTATAGCGAGTATCCAGAATCCTCTCCGGTTCAACTACCAAATCCCCTTGGCCAGCCCACTGTGTAGGCAAAGGAGCCACCTCATGATGTGTACCTAATACAGGCTTGAGCTGGGAGATGTGAAATACTGGATGGATTTTTGACTCTTGAGGAAACTTTAGGCGATATGCATCTTTCCCAATCCGTTCTAACACTTCAAAAAGCCCGAAATACTTTGCAGCTAACTTTTGAAACTGTCTTCGAGCCACCGATTGCTGCTGGTAAGGTCGCAGTTTAAGAAAAACCTGAGACCCCACCACTAACTCCAAATCTCTTATCTTTTTGTTAGCATTATTCTTCATCAATTCTTGAGCCCTTCCCAAATTGTCTTCTTCATCATTCATATAATCCATCATGAGTTCTAAACGTTGTCTTCTCCACATTAACTTCTTTCATTCGTATTTGGTGATACCCTGCTCTCAGATCCAGTTTTGAAAAGATTGTAGCACCATTCAATTCATCGAGAAACTGATCTATAACTGGTATGGGAAACTTATCCAAGACTGTAACTCTATTTCAGAGCTCTATAATCTACATAAAACCTCCAAGAATTATCCTTCTTCCTAACCAATAGAACCGGGCTAGAGTAAGGGCTATGACTAGGTCTTATTACCCCAGACTCTAGCATTTCTTTTACTAACTTCTCCATTTCCTCCTTGTAGCAATGAGGGTATCTATAAGGCTTAACAGAGACTGGTCTAGCTCCAGACACTAATGTAATGCCATGCTCTCTGCCCCTTATTGGAGGCAAACCTGTAGGTTCCCCAAATACCCTTGAAAATGCCTGTAATAACTTCTCTATACATTCTGAAATCTGCACCACTTTGTTATCTATCCCCAAAGCTTCACAAGTACTCTCTCATTCCTCTAACTATTCCTATGAAGTTGTAGATAATGACTTGAGAGACAGTTTTCTAGAATGTAAAGACGGGTCTCATTTAATTGTCACTGGTTTTCCTTGATATAAGAAGGATAATTCATGCAATTCCCAGTTTACTTGACACTTCCCTAACGTCTTGAGCCACTGAATTCCAAGAATAATATCTGCACTCCCTAGTTCCAAACTGATGAAATCAGCTGTAAACTCCAATTCATTAATCTTGAATCTCACATCTCTACAAGCCCCCAATCCTTTCACTGTGATCCCTGTGCCCAATAACACCTCATAGTTATTGTTCATCTTAGGTCTCAGCTTAGCTCTCTTCACTACTCCAGGAGCAACAAAATTATGTGTTGCACCACTATCAAACATGATAATGATCTCTGTTTTCCCAATCCATTCCTTAACCTTTGTTGTAGTAGGAGATGATTTTCCTATAAACTCATTCAAGGATAATTCCATTAACTCCTGATTCTCTTCATTCCCTTCCTCCTCTTCTACTACCTCTTCTCCATTTTCTTGTAGCTCCATTTCACACCCTTGAACTACCAACAACATCCTTAGCTCTCTGTTCACACGTTTATGACCTACAAAAAACTTCTCATCACACTTGAAACATTCACCTTTCCTCTTTTTCTCCTCATACTCAGCAGGTGTAAGTCTCAAACTAGGCCTTGCTTCCTTAGCCTCCTTATTATTATGCTGTCCCGATTTCCATGGTTGTGAGGGTTTAGATCCTTGCCTAGTAAACCCATCCCCTGCATTAGAAATCTGGAATGGTAGTCTAGGCTTAAAAGATCCTTTTCTTTGTCCCAAATCTCCTAACACCATTTCTGATAAGATGCTAGCCTCCATTTCCAATGATACTTCAATCAATTCAGCCAATCCCTTCGGCTTTAACATCTTAACCAGTGCCCTTATCTCAGGTTTCAATCCATTTCTAAAGATAGCTTCTAACCCTTCATCATCTACATTCAACATCTGAGCCGATAAATCTTCAAATTGCTCTACAAACTCGTCCACCGAACCAGTTTGCTTCAAAACTATAACCTTTCCGATGGAGTCAAGTCCCTGGAGGCTCCAAATTGCTTCAACAATTTGAGCTTAAATTCCTTCCAGTTCTTAAACCCACTCCTTCCAGGCTCCCAATTGTACCATTTCGAAACTCTACCACTCAAATTCACTGCAACTTCGCCTAATTTCTCATCTTCATCAAATTGACCCAAGCGAAAATATCGTTCGACTCTTGCGATCCAACCGTATATATCCGAACCATCGCAAATCGGCATTTCGATCTTCTTCAGCCATTTATCCCTAGGTCTAACCCCCACACTAACCACCTGACCCACAAGGCTAGAACTACGACGGATTTGTTCCCAGTTCAAAGTATTTACCTGATTCGTTTGCTCCGTCGCCAATTCCGGTGTGGTTACCAGTGGAATCGCCGTCGTCGCAGCTTGGGCTCCCGATTTGACCATAGAAATCAGCTCATGAAGCATCGATTCCATCGAATCCAATCGCCTCTGTGTATTGGTCATCGATGAATCCAAATTTTTAGCTACTGCTTCTACACGATCGAGTCTAGCTCCCAAATCCGGTTCCGGCGATGCTCCTTCGGCGGTTGTTCTCGTCACCGGTGCCATAGACAGCTCCACCGCACCAATTTGTTAGAGTTTTGTTGTAAATTTCTAAAGAATTCCTTTTTTCCTCTCTGTAAAATGTTTGTTCCACGATAAACTCCGAAAAGAATGAAACAATCAATCCATCAAAAAGATAATGTTGAGATCCTCTCTTTATATCAGAGTCTCTCCTAACCACCCCTTTGACTCGTTGACTTTGACTCTAACCACTCCAAATAACAACTTCAACAAACTTCAAACCGTTAACTGTTCTTCCTTCTCTTTTAATCCTTCTTCTTTCTCCTCACAAAGCACTTTATGGGTTTTTCAGAAGTCACCCTTACCATCAAACTTAACCATCGCAAACCTTCCTTGTGTTGGTTCC
Organism: Draba incana; assembly: GCA_963576765.1. Lineage (NCBI taxonomy): Eukaryota > Viridiplantae > Streptophyta > Magnoliopsida > Brassicales > Brassicaceae > Draba > Draba incana. The sequence continues at coordinate 26,872,269 of OY755202.1, forward strand.
ATACTTAACTAATGTCTTTGATCTTTTGATTTTAGGGACAAGAATCAAATACAACCAAAAGCTACCTAAACTAGCAGCACCCAACAAGATTTGCAAACAAGTGCAAGGTTACAACAAACTAAGCCTAGTTGCTGTCTACTCCACCTTAAACAAGTAAAATTGTAAGTAACTTTCTTACCCGCAAATCTTCTTCTCCTTGTTGCGTAACCGGATCAGCCTTAACCAACGCTCTGATACCACTTGTTAGGATTTCGACCTGCTTTGATCCGATTAAACTAGTAAAACAATAAGAACACAACATGTTTGTTTACCCAGTTCCCTTTTCAGTACCTCTGGGGAGGGGATCTCTTACCCCTCAACTTCCACTATAAATCTTAGAGTTTCAAGCTCTTTGTTTTGCAGGTTACAATAAGAAGCTCTAGAGAGATGATCTTAACCTTACGACACAAGGTAAACATATATATATATATATATATATATATATATATATATATATATATATATATATATGCATCTATAAACCTACCCTAAAACCTTCTCACGTTTTCTTCTTATGGGCCATTTATTGTTGTAGCCTAAATCTCTCTTCTCTTTATTCTTCATGTAATGAGGCCCATGACTTTGGTCTAATATGAATTGGTTTGGGTTTGGTCAACCTTACAAAGACTTCTTGATCATAGTGAACTGATGGACGTGGGTTCCTAGTACCAACATTGTGACGAAGCCCTAACCCATAGAGCAAGAAAACTAATGGCTGTTGTATTTTTGGCTAGAAGAAGAAAAAAAAATCTAAAAGAAAATAAAAGAAAAAATGTTCGATTAACTACTCTCTTTTAAAAGCCTTAACCATTTATCTCTTCCGAACCAACCCGCCAAGCCCATTTATCCCTTTTACCTAAACCCTACGTTATTCAACCTAACTCACACAGAGAACGTGAAGAGAAGGAGAAGTAGTGAGAAGTACAAAAGGAAAGGGAAGAGAGAGTTGTGGTTTTTGGACGAAGCACCGGTTGAGGTTGAGATCGTCCGTTAGTGTCAAGACGGAATTATAGATCCATCAGATGCGTCACATGGTGCCTTTCCTTCCCGCGCAAGGAACTGCTGGAAATCTGATGCAGTCATCAAACCAGCAGCTGAACCAAACCTCAACCAAACCGGATGCACAATGCTAAACAGGCCCGACAAAGACATACGTTCACTGTTTGAAGCCTATAAGCTCAACGCATGAAATTACTTGAAGATTATTCTTATCTCACTTACAAAACTCCTCAAAAAAGAATCAGATCAAACAAAGCTCAAACGAAGGAGTTGTCAATTTATAAATAAGGTGACTTCTAGTTTTTCTGATTCGATATGCGAGCACTTATTGAAGGATTTTTGCCGAACCAAGAAGAATTAAGCTACAAATCAACTTGTTATGGATTATTGGTTTCAACTAAGAAGCTTGTCAAATTTGTTGGTGGATAATTGAGTTTAGGTTTTATAATTATTAAATTTATTAGTAGTTATGTATGTTAAGTGAAAGGGTGTATGTGTTAGAGTCTTGTTTTTTTAAGTAGAGTAGTTACTTGTGTTGAAAGTCACAGGTGAAAAGTTACAACTCTTATGTTTGAGTTTGTTCGGTCGTGTCGGTTCGGTGTACGTTCAAAACTACTATATAAAAGATGGCCAACACTCTCCATGAGCTGGACACGTGGCGGTCTATCTATTTGACATGTGGCGATGAAAAATTTATTTGTTTTTCTTATTTTAAATTTAAATTTTCAAAACAAATGTCTTCATTTATCTCCCAAACGAGTTCTCCGTCGTTTTTAATTCCACAAAGTTCTTCCCCTTCCAGTTGATTCAACATCCACAATCGTATGTTCTGTCCGCTCCATTTATAAAATCGAAGTACTATTAAGTTCACCTGAAAAGTATACCAGCAAGGGTGTGATTGCAAAAATTGTTCGATCTGATTTGCAGTTCCCTTAGTTATTCTGAAATCAGGCCCTACAGATGAGGCTGAATTTGGACGCTGATACTCCACAGTCCTAGGTATATTCACATCTTGAATCATTCATCATCATCCTTTAGGTCATTATAAATTTTGAATCTAGATTAAGGTTTCTCACTCTACTCATTTTCTGAATTCTACTTCTGAATTCATGTTTGTCATTTGATTTTTAAGAGATGAGACATGAGTTTAAAACACATTTGTTTCCGATGAAATTTGTAAAAGAATAGTCTAGAGATTTTTGTGTTTTCGGACCTATTACATTCTATGAGCTTTCTAAAAATATCTTGATGCTCGATCGTCTTAATGAAATGAATTATTCATGTAAAGAGTTTAAAATATGAAATGTTTTTTTTTATAATTTTCACGACTAATGGAAGGAAAACTCACTGTTCTACTGATCTCTTCTAGCCTCAAACTTGTCTTGTTGATTTTTTGTAAATATATTCTTCATATGTATGTGCTTTATGCACCTACATTGAGTGGTTCAATTTTGTTTACATAATATAGAGAATTGAGCCTGGTCATCCTGTCATTTATCTCTTGTTTTGCAGTATGGGAAGCCAATCGAATGCAAACAAAACATGTGTACAGAATATGCTATATATAGTGTTGTTCCCATATCCTTTAATTTGATATAGCACATCGTAGCTTTAATTATAAAATTAGAGTCTGGTGCGTAGGGGTCGGATTTCACCCCTCTGAGATCGATGTAACGACAAGAACAATTATGCAAAAATCTTGAAGAAATCATTAGCAGGCTTACAAAAGCCCAATTTAGAATTAGGCCCATGATTATATTAGGCTCATATTTAATGGATTTAATATCATTTTGGGCCTAAAAGCTATTTAATTGCTTAATGGGCAATACCCAAATCTATAACTAAACCTAGACTAGAAAATCTATATATATAGCTCATTGTATTCACCCAGAAAAAGGATCATAATTTTCTCAGAGCAAAATATTAATATAGTGGGTACCTCTTAGCAGCTAAGGAGCAAAAGATAATATAGTGGGTACATCTTATAATCTCCGTAACTAAGCGTTACTCCGTCGGGATTCCTAACCTCAGATCAGGGGTCGGATCACTTTCCTTCCTTGATCGTTGCCGAGATGGTTGTTCGTGGTGGAGAAGGTGAGTTGGATATGCCACTTGTGGCAAAATTTCCTAAGCGCTGCCGAAGTATAGTTGGTACCGCTGTTAGTTACGATCTCGTGCGGTTGCCCATGTTGGCAAATTATGTTTTTCCACACGAATTTCTTGATTTGTTTTGGATGGATTTGCTGGTAAGCTGAGGCATCCGTCCATTTAGTGAAGTGGTCGGTCATAACCAGTACATACTCAAGCCTTTTAGGTCCTGAATGAGTGAGGGATCCGATTATGTCCATTGACCACTTCATGAATGTGTATGGGGTTGAGATTGACGACAACAGCTTCGACGGGTGTTGGATGGTTGAGGGGTTCTTCTTGCATTTATCGCATGTAGCTGTGAACTCCTTGCAGTCAACTAGCATAGTGGGCCAGAAGTTGCCTTCTTTTTTGATGAGGAATGCAAGGGTTCTCCCTCCTGAATGGCTTCTGCAAGATTTGTCGTGTACTCTAGTCATGGTTTTGATGATTTCATCTTCGTGGATGCAAGTGAGGCACGGTCTAGAAGCGTTGCGTCTGAGTAGCCTTCCATCGTTGATGCAAAAGCGGGCGCTTTTGGTTCTAAGCTTCCTGGCTTCCCATTTGTCTGATGGTGCAGCTCCGCTGGCGATATATTCGAAGATCGGACTTCTCCAATCTCGATGCTCTGTTATTTTATGAGCTGCGTCAGATCGTTTTACTTCATGTTAGCTGCTCAACTCTCAGGAGTTGAGCTCGTCTTGCAATTTTTCATCTTGTTCATCCATATCCATCGGTTGTTCAGCTCGCGGCTGACTTGTCCTGGCTTTGGAGTTTGGGATTGCGAGTCTCTAGCTCTCTGTCTAGTCATTACGGCGTTCATCCCTGCCTTTGGGGCTAGGTGAATTGTAACATCCGGTTCATTGACTAGAAGTCAACGGCTAAATATCAGTCAACTTAATATCATTTTATTACTCTTAAAAGTTTATTACATTGTATGGTAAATTACAACGTTTCTAGACTAAATACAACACTGCCTTGGGAAAGTCTTCACCATTACCGCTGCTCCATCCTTGCCATCCTCTGGTCAACCTCCTTGGTTACCTATCCTGCCACTTTGGTAAGGGGAGAGTATTGAATACTCAGTAAAACGGTCTTCTCCATTCCACGACTTAACATATCCTAATCTACCCGTAACCATTATAATCCCCACATAGTACCCAATACTATGTGTCAAGACACTTCACAAGTGACCTTCTCATTTATCCATTTCTACTTTCAACTTTCACTTCCGTCATAAGCAACGCTTAGTCCATATCCATTTCTGAGTAACCAGAAACATTCTTATTCACTAGTTAAACAACTTTTATTTTCTCTCGGCAATCTCTCACGAGAATTCCCGTTATTTGGCCCGTCGGCAGAATTTCCACTTTATTTTCATGTTACCTCACCCGTGGTCAAGTTAGGTCTTTGTGCCACTTTTTCAGGCCAAACACAAACAAGGCGGAACGCATGCCCATACATACGCCCTATGCAATATATAATTCTAGTGGCCTTGTAAACTGATTATCCTAACGTTTTAACATGCATTCTACTCTGGACTCTTTCCTACAGTTCACAATCAATGTTTCAACTTCCATTTTAACATAGTCTTTAATACCTCTACGTTCTCAAACAATAGCCGAAGTATTTAAGTACGGTTTGTGCCTTACCTTGGCTCTGAACACTACAATGGAGAAAAGAAGAAAATGAATATATTAACTATGGATCGCACCTTACCTAGGCTCGGAACCGCTTTCCTAGGGACTTAGGGCGCTGAGTTCCTTCTCAAGCTCCTCCTTATTATTTAGCTCCTAAGCGTTTCTCTTTGGCTTTGGAGTTTATAATATATTCGGTGGTGTGAATAATGAGCTCTCCTTGCTCACTATTTATAGGCCACCGAATTTCCCTAAGAGAATATTCACTTTCCTAAATCTTCTCCACCTCCTTACTATAAGGGTCAAGCCCGCATGATTCCTTCTTTTCTCCTCTTTAAGTCGGCCACCACCTCCTTTACGTAGTCACAACATTTTTGCCTCTTCTTCCAAGAAAATCTAGGGTTTCCTTTTCCCTAAAATTCCTACGGGCCTCATAATTTCCCCTACGGCCCAACCCATTAACTCCCCATCACTTTCTCCATATTTTTACCTCTTTTTAGGCCCATTTACCTTTCATGGGCCAATTATTAGATTTCCATTCT
>OY755202.1:26877812-27131309 GCA_963576765.1 Draba incana
CTTGCTAGGTGGAACACATCATTAAATTCACAAGCCTTCACAGGTGTCTCAATCACTTTGCTCCTCTGTTCTACCCTTCTTATAGCTCGTCGTTCTTCTACAGGTTTTGCTGATATGAATCTTCTTATAAGTGGGTTTCCTTCCCACGTTAGACACTTTTGCTCCTCCGAGTCTAAGTGTACATCAACAAATTGTCGACATACATTACTATGAAGTCATCTATGTGGTGCTTGAAAAATCGTGATCGTCATTCCTTTAAAAGTTGCAAGGGCATTGAATAATATATTGAACATGGTGTCTATCTTTGAAGAGTGTTGCTCCGCGCAATTGGTACGGTATTATCTTGGTACTATGCAGCTTATATTTCTCTTCGATTCCATCCCCGGTGCACAAGGGCCTCCGTTTTTATGTAACAACAAGCGCTGATGTCTCCTGGGTTGAGTGGTACAATTTCTTGATGCTTCTTGTGTCATGTCCTCCTCGTTGGGCCGTCTGGTATGGTGCTATCGATCGTTGTTTGCTCTTCTCTCCGTTAAAGTAGAATGTTCAACAAGTAGACGTCAACCAAGTCTCTTGCCCCTTATATTCTTCATATTCTAGCCTTCTTCCATATTTTGGTATCCTGGATAATTGCCTGGTAGGTCCCACAAGATTTAGAAGAGCATTCTTCGTTAAGACCCCCGTATCTTCCTTGCTAGTGGTGAGTCCACCAGTTGTGTATCTTTGATATTCTTAGACTTACTTCCCTCTGCTTTCCATGCACTGATACATTTGTGTTAAACTGGATACGTCTTGGTGTGCTTTCCAGCTCTTTGCCCCACTGTGTCTACCCGTTGGCGGTACTCTTTGGTTCTTCCTTAGAACTCTTCTTTGAGAGTCCCAACCACCTTTATTCCAACATGTCAAAGATGATGTTAACGTCTATCTCGCCTATGTTCACCATTTTCACGATACTTCTTGGGTTTCCATTCCCCGAGCAGTCACGTACTCCTTGAATTCTCCGTTAGCCACAAGGAAGAATTCTTCTAGTAACTAGTTCTTCTCGCCGTGTTTCCAAAAGCGTGTTGGTATCCATATCCTTCATAACTCCCATAATCTTCCAGTAGGTTTGGACTCTTTCCATTGGAGGCGCATTTACCACTGGAGGAACATTCACTGTTGGCGGTAGTCCTCCTATTAAGGGTCCTTGCTAATTAGTTACCCTTGGTCTAGCTGGGTTTGTTGTAGTACCATACCAAGCAAGGTTCGTATGTCAAATAGCCCATGCAGTAGGGCGGCGTTTATCTCTTCCTTAGTAACCTGATGAACTTTTGGTATCGGTTCATCCGGAATTACTGGCTCCACCTTGTGTTCTTCTTGTGCCTCAGGCGGGGCCGGATGCGCTTCCTCAACATTTTCCTATGGGTTAACTGGCTCAACTACTGGCACTGCATTTCTTCTTCTGGTCGTCATCTTGAAAAATGAAACCTACTATTACTAGTCCTACTTACCAGGGTAACCAAGGTGAGTCGGCTTAGTAGAAGTAGTGGCAAGTGCAAATCGTTTCCCAAGTAGTCCCAAGAAAGCTTAGAGTTATCTTCCAGGTAGGATCTGAAGTAACTACCGAGCTCTGATACCAAATTGTAACACCCGGTTCATTGACCAGAAGTCTACGGCCAAATATCTATCAACTTAATATCATTTCATTGCTCTTAAAAGTTTCTTACATTGTATGGTAAATTATAACGTTTCTAGACTAAATACTACACTGCCTTGAGAAAGTCTTCACCATTACTGCTGCTCCATCCTTGTCATCCTATGGTCCACCTCCTTGGTTACCTATCTTGCCACTTTGGTAAGGGGTGAGTATTGAATACTCAGTACGGTCTTCTCTGTTTCACGACTTAACACTTCCTAATCTACCCGTAACCATTATAATCCTTACATAGTACCCATTACTATGTGTCAAGGCAATTCACAAGTGACCTTAACATTTATTCATTTCTACTTTCGTACTAAGCAACGCTTAGTCCGTATCCATTTGAGTAACCAGGAACATTCTTATTCAATGGTTACACAGCTTTCATTTCCTCCAGGCAATCTCTCACGAGAAATCCCGTTATTCGGACCATCGGCAGAATTTCCACTTTATTTTCATCTTACATGACCCATGGTCAAGTTAGTTCTTCATGCCACTTTTTCAGGCCAAACACAAACAAGGCAGAACGCATGCCCATACATACGCCTTATACAATATATAATTCTGGTGGCCTTGTGAACTTACTATCCTAACGTTTTAACATTCATTCCACTCTAGACTCTTTCCAATAGTTCACAAACAATGTTCTACTTCCATTTTAACCAAGTCTTCAATACTTCTACGTTATCAAACAATAGATGTAACATTTCACACAATACCTTTGCCCCATATGGTCGGCTCCAGGTAAGCATGGCTACCCCAATACGTTACCCATGACACATCTATGGCCATACGGAAGCCGTCTCTGCAGAAATACGCATAATATTATTCGTTAATTGTGGAAGACTCAGATACCAAATCATATTCTTATTCGATATATGTCCTTCTCTAACCTCGAATCGTATAAGTCGTAGCTCGAGTTTGCTTGAACCTCTCGAGCGCTTCTCAAACTAATCTTACCAATAGACATATTGTCGGGTTGACTAAGGATTGATCGAGCAACATATACATTTGCTCATCCCAATCCTGTCTGGGTAATTTACCCTAATGGTAAAGGAACCCGGTAAACAAGCGAACAAGCGGGAAATGACATTTCTTACAACTGAAGCCCTTATTTTAGTCATACCTAATCATAGAATAAGCACTTCCTCAACTTAGAAAATCCTCACTCAATCGTCTATCATACCATTGCTTTATTTCCATGATTTAGAGATGATCGATCGAGTCTTTTACCAACGACTTCGATCAGGTCACCTTGGCTCATGGTTGCTCCCTAAAAGGGTATAGCTATGTCTATGCAAGACTTAATTCAGAAATGACAGTAAACCATCATTTCACATTTCCTAAACAATCCTAATAATATGAGATGTGATTAGGACTACAGAACTCCAAGAGCTCTTGTTCTTCTCACCAAACAACAAGTCACTCTTGCCTTAGCCTTAGCTACGACAAGTTTCCCCGACAATATGGCTGAGATCTCATGGCGTGTCCTTGGCTCATGTACTCAATCCATAGCCAACATTTTCATAGATCAGGTCTATTTCTAGACTATATACCATGAACACCTACGAGTCCTTAGTTGAATTGCCATGATTCAACCAGATGCTCTATCATTGCACCTATGGCTAAGCTTCAGCTTATCCTTATGGCCTTGTGCTAGTTTCGGATTGAGGTCCTTATTGATCCCAAACCAATACCTTACCAATCCGCAGACATCTAGTTTCTAGGCTAGCATTGATGCGATCTATGTTCTTACACTGCACGTACTGACCTTAGACAAGATGAACCGAAGCAACCCCAAGGCCATACTGGTGTCATCTCCAGATTGTTATGCTGAGGCAACCCCGAGGCCATACCAACATAAACAATACATGAACCCTTCACGTACCGGACCAACGTCCATTCCATCATACTGCGTACGTACGGATCCCATCCGTTTCTTCGTATGACAGACGTACTGAATTGTCATTCATCATCCCACCGTGTACGTATAAACCACTGTCTATCGTGATCCATCATCACACCCCGACCGTATGAATGACCTTCCATCATAAGCATACGACATGGATCTCGGATCCGTATGTACCACTTACGTACATGGATCAAGCCCTTGGCCAGTTCCCAGAACCACGCCGAGTTTCTCTCGACCCATATCTTCTCTACCCTTAAACCATACTACTAACTACTACATGAACACTACAATGGAGAAAAGAAGAAAAGGATTATATTAAGTACGGATCGCGCCTTGCCTTGGCTCTGAACCGCTCCCCTAGGGACTTAGGGCGTTGAGTTCTTTCTCAAGCTCCTCCTTATTCTTTAGCTCCTAAGCGTTTATCTTTCGCTCTTGAATTTAGAATATATTCGGTGGTGTGACTAATGAGCTCTCCTTGCTCACTATTTATAGGCCACCGAATTTCTCTAGGAGAATATTCACTTTCCTAAATCTTCCCCACCTCCTTACTATACGGGACAAGCTCGCATCATTCCTTCTTTTCTCCTCTTTAATTCTGCCGCCACCTCCTTTACTTAGTCACCACGTTTTTGCCTCTTCTTTCAAGGAAATCTAGGGTTTCCTTTTCCCTAAAATTCATATGGGCCTCATAATTTCAGCTACGGCCCAACCCATTAAGTACTCCTCATCACTTTCTCAATATTTTTACCTCATTTTAGGCCCATTTACCTTTCATGGGCCAATTATTAGATTTCCATTCTCTAATAATCCACCCTCCAACTATTCCAAAGTGCCAAAAAGCTCCAATGTTTTCCTAAGTAACAATTTAACCTTTATTCGTGAACACGAGATGTTACATGAATGCTTGATTTTTCTATCCTCTCTATTGGGATTATTCCTTTGACCAGGTGATGCGGCCTAAAGTAAGCGATGCAAAAGATTTTTAAATTTATAAACCCTAATCTGCAAGTGCACAGTTGACAATTGTGGTACTTAGGGGTCGATCCACAAGAGACTATGTTGTTACACTATAAATCTATATGATGCAAAATAAGCTAAGAGAAAATATATTTGGGTTTTGGGGTTTTTAATGAAACGAGCAAAACAATAAAATAAAGGGATAGATAAATAAAAACACACAAGATAAAAGCAATTAAAAGAACTAATGCAACATGAACTGCACGATTTTTAAAGAGATGCAACTAGTGTTCTAGAACTCAAATCACTATGGAAGAATCATTCCCCTTTCAAGGCTCCGAAACCTATAACTCCTACCCCAATAGACTCAACTTTTGATGGTTATTGCAAGGTGGAATCACGCAAGTAAGAATGAGATTCGTTTCTCACTAAACTCCTTAACTAAACTTTCGATTGTGAAGACGCCTAACCTATCAAATATTAGATCCGATCGGTGCAAAAGCTTTTGGAATCGGCACCAATCTAAAATCGGTCACTAGATAGCTAATCTAGATCACGCCTTGATTATAAATAAAGATAGAGAATCAATCTAGAAACAAAATTAATAAATATGTAGAAGATGCAACAAAAGAACTTTATATCAAGCATACAACTACTCTACATGTTATGAAACATAGAGCAACTAGAGAAGTTGATAAAACAGTAGATTCGTGCTAAGTAAGGGCTTGGCATAGGTGGATCTCAAAGCATAAAGCTTGAGAAGAACACCATGGCCTTCATCGTTCTTTTACAAAGGATAAATATGAAGGTCTAAAGAAAATAACGAAAATACATGTTTATTATTGATTTGTGGTGCCTAGGGCTAAAACTAAGTATATATAGGTGTAGGAAGAGGTTTTAGGTCGGCAAAGGCTCTAGGGTTTCAGTTCGGGCAAAAACATCTTTTTGTCGATAAGTGCGCAGAAGTGGCCACGGCACCGATCGGTCACACTGGTCACGTGGATTGGTCTGGAATCTGGCTCAAAATCATCTCCTTGTGCTTGGCTTCAGTTAAATGAGCAGGCCCATAGGTCGGTTCGGTGCTTAGGCCCATCTTGAACTTGATTCTTTTTCTAGGCAGAATGACATGTTTTCAGTAAAACTTGAATAACTTCCACACTACAACTCCATTTGATATAATTCCAACTCCATTGGAAAGCTGACTCAAAGGGCTATCTCCAAATGAAATTTCATCACCGTCCAAGTTGTGTCTTCTGTCCGAGGTCATCTTTCGGAGACATACATTCTGTCCAACTTGTGAAATAGTGAAAACTTCAACTTGGGTGACTTACATTGGCTCCTTTGACCTTGATAAATTGTTATAGGATGAAAAATACTCATTTTGCTCCTTTTTCTTCCTTTTTGATGATTTAACCTATATGACTCTTCAAAACCAAATATACGAGAAAACTACCTCTTGATAGAAAAGCTTATTAAATGGTATATAAAATAGATAGAAATTAGTAGTAAAAGTGGTAAAATACCGGGTATATCACCAGGGGATCCGAGATCAATGCTAGGGCTGTCAGGGCATCCGCGGAAGTGTTTTCACCTCGCGGTATGCGGGTCAGCTCAAATTTCTTGAATTGTTTAGCCAGCTCGTGGGTGATCTTCAGATTTGCGTCCATTCGATTGTCTTTGGCTTTGTATTCGTCATGGAACTGGCTGGTAACCTGTCAGGAGTCGCTAAACGCACTTAGCTCCCTAGTTTCGATTCCGAGAGCTAGTCTCAGTCCGGCTAGGAGGGCTTCGTATTCTACTTCATTGTTTGAAGCTTAGAATCCAATTCGGAAGGATTGTTCCAATACTTCTCCAGCTGGGGAGGTGAGTTTTACTCCGACCCCAAATCCTTGTTTGGAGGAGACTCTGTCAACTTGAAGTGTCCACATATTTTTGGGTTCAACTTCATTGGTTGCTTGGGGTGCTAGCTCGATAGGATTGTCCTTATAGGGTGAGATGTCATCACCACGATTGCATGTGATTGGAAGTATGGTCTCAGCTTCATAGCTGAAATGACTACTGCCAATGTGAGCTTTTCTTGGTTGGTTACCTGGTTTTTGCATCTACCAATGATTTAGTTATGTAAAATATTGGTTTTTGCTCGTTTTGCTCTTCTCGGACCTGTACTCCACTTACGGCAGTTGGTGATATAGCAACGTAAAGGTATAAGAGCATGTTTACTAGTGAGACTAAAGAAGTCTCATATAATTAAAAATTAAAGAAATGTTTATTAATTAAAGAAACTCAACCAATGAAAATATAACACTTGGAAGAAATGTTTATGAGCCCTTCTCCAAAGTCTCTACCCGAAGAGACTATTCAACCCAAAGAGAGACCAAATACCTTTTTTATCTTTTTGTTCTTTATTTTTTAATTATATGAGACTCCATTAGTCTCATTGGTAAACATGCTCTAAGGGTTCTCCTTCTACCGGTTTTGCCAATAACGGTGGTTGGCTGAGGTAACCTTTTAGCTATTTAAAAGCCTCCTCGCAGCTGGTGTCCCAGTTGAATCTCTTGTTGCCTTTTAGCAACTGATAAAATGGGAGACACTTGTCTGTGGACCTGATATGAAGCGGTTTAGCGCTGCTATTCGTCAAGTTAATTTCTGCACCTCCCTCGTTGATTTGGGAGATGCCATCTCTAGAAATACCATGATTTGCTTAGGATTGGCTTCTATCCCTCGATACGTGACCAGGTAGGCTAGGAATTCTCCAGATAGGACTCCAAAGAAACACTTACCGAGGTTCAACTTCATCCCATACTAGTTAAGGATTGCAAAACAGTCCTTAAGGTGGGCAACGTAGTCGTTTTGATTTGCTGACTTGACCAGCATGTCATCGATGTAGACTTCCATGCTTTCACCGAGCTGGTAGGCAAACATTCTATTGACCAGTTGTTGGTAGGTAGCTCCTGCATTCTTTAATCCGAAAGGCATAACCTTGTAACAATAGGTACCTCGGTCTGTAATGAATGCAGTCTTTTCTTGGTCATCAGGATTTATTAGTATCCGATTGTAACCCGAGAAGGCATCGATGAAGGATAGCAGCTGGTGTCCAGCTTTGGCTTCGCCCAGGCGGTCGATGTGTGGGAGTGGGAAGCTGTCTTTTGGACACGACTTGTTTAAGTTGGTGAAGTTAATGCACACTCTCCACTTTTCGTTTTTCTTTTTGACAACTATTGAGTTGGCCAACTAGTATGGCTTCTTAACATCCATGATTGATCCAACTTTAAGTAGGCGTTCTACTTCTTCGTTGACGGCTTTAACTCGCTTGAGACCTAATTTGCATCTTTTCTGCTTAACTGGTTTGAAGGTAGGATCAACGTTTAACTCGTGCAATGTAACATCAAAGATGATTCCTTTCATGTTGGAGGTGGTCCATGCGAAGGAGTTGACGTTCTTTTTGAGGAAGTCGACTAACTCCTTCTTGATTAGTTTTGGGAGGTCAGCTCCGATTCCAACAGATTTATCGGGGTGAGCTTCGTTGATGCAGACCTGGGTGACCAAATCCTGCCAAGGTTTGATCAGATAAGGGTTGTTATATTCCACGAGCTGACGTAGGTTTTGCTCCTCCCACTTCTGTAATAGCTACTTGGTGGATTTTTCCAGCTGCTTATGCCCGTTGAGGTAGCAGATCCTGAATGTTTTCTTGTTTCCTTTGATCTTTACTATTCCGTTAAGAGTGGGGAATTTAACGCATTGGTGATATGTCGAAGGTACGACTTTCATGGCGTATATCTATGGCCTCCCAAGTATTGCGTTAAATGGAGCTAGGCGATCTACTACAACAAAATTCACAAATTTGTGGACTTCTTCTGCCACCATTGGGAGTCGAACCATTCCCATGGAGTAGGTCGTTTCTCCTACGAAATCAGTTAGTGGTGTGCCTTAGCCTTGTAAATCTGAGTCGTTTAGACTCATCTTCTTATAAGCGTCGTAGAATAGCAGGTCGACTGAGCTGCCAGTGTCTATCATTACTCTCAAAACTAGGCAACCACATATCTCGAGCTGAATTACTAGAGCGTCATCATGTGGCTTGTTTAGGTGTATTGTTTCGCTTTCTGCAAAGTTGATCTGGTGATCTACCCCCCGAAATGAAGTTGGGGGTATATGAGCTGCGTTGGCCCTTGTTTGATGGGCCCTAATTGAGTTTATCGAATCCCTGCATAGCTTTGATCCTCCAAGGATGAAGTCGACCTGTTTAGCTGGGGCTGTGTTACTTGGACCCTTGAGGGCGCGCGGTATCTTCATCCAAGGGCTGACTTATTTCTTCGGAGCTGGCGTTGGGGTCAGGACCGATTTCATCGATCCACCGCATAAGCTTACCTCTCCAAAGATTAGGTCGATTCCCTTCCTGGATGTGGGTGGAGTCCGAACTTGACTTGTTTCTTCGACGGGTTTTCCTCGCTTCGCCGCTGGTTTCTTCTTTTTGGGCTTTTCAGGAGGTGGATATTCGACCTCAACTTTTTTTTCTTCGACCATTGGTTTCTACTGAGCTGGTTTAGTGATTTTCTTTTGTTTTCCTTTGAGGCCAGCTAGGTATTGGCACTCCTCGGTGGAATGACCTCTTTTGCCATGGTGAGTACAGTACTTTGTTTCATCAAACTCATACTTCTTACCTTGTTGTGAGTGGTCGATAGCGTACGCCTGTTAGCCCTTTCAATAGTTCTTAATGAATTTCTTGGGTTTTTGCTGTCCAGGGTCAGCTGCGAGGTTTGTGTATTTTCTTTAAGGAGAGATGTTTTTTCTTCGAGGATGGCGAAGAAGGTTGCCTTGTGTAATGCATCGTTGAGGGGCAAGAAGGGGCTGACGGTAAGTTCTAGGAATTTTGATTTGTGCCATAGGCCATTCTTCAGCGCTTCCAACGCCACTTTTTGGTTCAGATTGGTGATTCTAGACTTGATCGCTTTGAATTTCGATATGTAATCCCTTAGGGGTTCCTCGGGTCCTTGTGTCAGCTTCCAGAGGATGGTTTCGAAAGCTCTTGCTTCAATGAATACAGAGTATTGATTGAGGAATAGTGCTATTGTTTTGATGCTTTATTATATTTTTATCTTTTTTTATCGTTTGATGTGATTTTCATCTTTAATATCGATTTATTGATGAAGTGATTCTATGAAATTTATTTTTATTTTTTTCAGAATAACTTTTTGTTGTTGATGTAACGTTTTTTTAAGGGAAGCTTCTCTTTTGTGACTTTTTAAAAAACCAAATCATAATTACGTATATAAAAACCAAAGTCTTAAAAGTATTTTATATATTATATTGTTGGATTTAATTGATAAAATATTTATTTTTAAACCATTAAAAGTTCACAAATGAAATGACATTTATTTTTTAAACCATTATACTCAAATATTGTTTTTTTAAACCATTAAATCACTAATTATTATTATTAAAAGACATTTATTTTTGTCTTTAATAATAAATGAACCACTTGAATGTTGAGAGAATAGATGAAACATGTCATCTTCTCATAACTTGAGCTTTGTGTAAACCTTAACATATTATATAGATATTTTTAAACCATTAAATCACTAATTGTTATTACAAAAAGACATTTATTTTTGGCTTTAATAATAAATGAAAAACTTAAATGTTGAGTAAACGGATGACACATCTCATCTTCTCATAACTTGAGCTTTGTGTAAACTTTAATATATTATATAGATACTGCGAATTATTAAATAAAATCGGACATAAATAGTAAAAATGGATCTTTGACTATATATACAATATATGAGTAAATATGGAAAATTTGTGTATGGTCAAAATTAAAGTTCATAAAATTTTGGTAGTAAATTGAGACATTTGTTTTCATAAAAAGTTATATAAATTGAGCAATTTACTAGTAAATTACATATTGCTATTTTTTCAATACAAACAAAACTAAAAGTTTGTATAATGGGTTTCGCAAAAGCTTTTGTGTACTCTTTTTTAATACTAACATTGGCAATTTCGTTTCCTAACTACAACGATGTAGCCGCTTCAGGTATGATACTTGTTATAGATTGTTTTTGTTCAATTACTGTATATATAAATGATTACTCTTAAAGCAATAGCTGAAAATGTAACATCCCGAACCGAGAAAGTGTTTTTCGGTAAGGGTGTCGATCGACACCACGAGGAGTGTCGATCGACACAAAGTTTATTTAACCGATTGGGTTTAGTTTTTAATCGCAGTTTGGCTCGGTTTAATAGATTAAACCCTAGGGCTCTCTTATATAATGGGCCTCCAGTTCGTGGCCGCGAGCAGAGGTAGAATTAGGGTGATTTGAGAGAGAAAAAGTGGTTGTTCTCGTGGATTGTTGCAAAGAAATCCATAGGAACGTTGTTTAGAGAGTTTTAGAGGCGTAGGATCATCGTTCGTCGTAGCCGTGATCCTTTAAACGTTTTTCCAGACTCGTGGTGGTCTGATCAGTGGTTTTCTTCGCTGTTTTTCGCCGTTCGTTCGTTTCTTTTCCTTTTTAATTCGTATTCGAGGTGAGTGCGTGATCGTGGTTACATGATTAGACTGTTAGGATATTGAATGAATGATTTGTGATGAATATGGTTGATTTATGTGTTTCCTATATGATTATCGTGTGTTTTTGGTTGTGATCAGTAATCTATGATGAGACGGAACCGGGTCGCGAGAGGATTTGACTCGGTTTAGGTCTCTGCGAGGAGTGTCGATCGACACCTAGTGGTAATGTCGATCGACACCTATTGGCAGTGTTGATCGACACCCGATTATGAAATGTGCATTTTGGCGTTTAGTGTCGATCGACACCATGGTGGTGTATCGATCGACACCACTTGTTGCATTGTGGATATTGCATCATTGTTGAATGTTGATCGATCGCGTAGTATTTGACATTCTATTTCCCTTATTTTGTAATCGGTAGGCGGGATGACCGCTTCACTGAGTATTTGTGATAATACTCATGCAACTCTTATTTCCATGTGTTAGAGGTAAATGCAAAGTGTGATTGCGAAATCGAGGCGTAGGAAGAGGATGATGGGGTTTATGTTTTGTTGTTTAGTCTAGCGAACTGGTTGTGTTAAGTTGCTAGTTGGTTATTCCTGAATTTGAATATTGATTTGTTATTGAATGTTTGGTTATTTCTTTTATTGGATTATTGGTTTGAATGAATTTATTTCCGCAGTAGAATTGTTAGGTTTTTTTTTTTTTTTAAAGCCTGCTTGTTTCAGAAAATATATATTTTCCTATTTATTTGTATTTTATATATATATATATATATATATTATTAGAGTTTTATTAAATAAAAGAACTATTATTAGAATATGGTTGTATATTAGTTTTAACGTGGATTGTAATTGTACAGTAATTCATCCGGAGAAAGCTAAAAAAAAAATGCATTAGTCCATGTCGCATAACTTTTAAATGCTAGCATGACTGCGTGATCATCCGGTACGATCACTACAAAAAAAAATTAGTGAACTGAGTCACTTATTTTTAATATTAACCTTACTTATAATTAGTGTAAATAAGTTTTACATCATTTAAAAAAGTGCTTTAAAAATTGGTAATGCAAATATGTTACGTCAATTTAAACAACTAATGTATATTTATATCATTTGTAAATGATTGATTCTAAAATTTGTGTCAATTTTGTAAGTGATTCTAATAATTATGTTTTTTTTTGAAAAGTTAATTTTTTTTGTTTTATATATTTCCAAAAATATTGTTTATATTCGAAAAAACAATTTCTAAAATTTCAATTATTATTTACAAATAAACCGTTTTTAATAACAATCAAAATCTTGTTACTTAATTTTTGAAAAAACTCATTTATTTGATTAATAACAAATTTATTGTTTTATCATATTACTAGTATTATGCCCGGTGCATAGGACCGGGATAATCTAAGCCGAGATGTGACAAAAAAAAAAAAAAATCTAAGCCGAGAATATTTAAGCATTCTCTTACAAAGAGAAAATTAAAATATATGCTCAATTTCTACTTTCATTAAGAAGAATCATGCATCTATGAACATCTGAGCTGAGTATAAAATGTGTGTTTTCACATTGCAGGGTCATCTCTGTTTCATTTACTTGCATTCCGCTGGAAAGCTACGATAGTAAAGAAAAATCTTTAAACTTCATATGCCAAGAAAACTGCCATCATTCACATTTGTTCTTTTGTATTTAATTTCTTGCCATGTTTCCTACTATACAATCTCATTTGGATGGAGCCAAAAGATATGAAGATCAGTATACATTCCACAAATTTCAAGTTCTTAACTTTGTTTTATAAATCCTCCCTAATATAAAGTTAACTGTTTTTAAACTATTTGTTGAAAATTGCAAGCTTAGAACAAGAAGAAAAGGCATAACTAAGAAAAGATCCAACCATGAAGACTCAGAAACCAACGTACTTGGTTTTCAAATTAATCTTGTCTTTGCTTCAAAGGTAATACTTTGAGACTTTGTCTTGTCTCCAACTTGTATATAAACTCTATTCCTCTTGCTTTCTTTCCACGCCATTTCTTCTTCTTCTTCTTCTACAGTAAAATGCTACAGTAAAATGCTACAGTAAAATGCTTGTTATATTATACATTTATCTTCGTATAAGCAAAGCATAAGAACAAATTTCTATAAGAATTTAAATCTCTGATAAGAATTTTGGATTTGCAAATATAATTGTGCTTACCTCGGTTCAGTGGACTCATGTTTGTACACATCCAGAAACAACGTCAACTCCTCGGAACGACGACAAAACATTTTGACTAAATATCGACTAAAAAAAATTTTGGTCGAAACTAGTCGACAATTTTTTGACGAACACTACTCGACATAAATTGGTCAAAACATTATCGGCCATATATCGGCTATATAGATAGATCATTTAGAGTGGTTAAAATGTTTCAACCAATTTTTGACCAATTAAAACTATTGTTGATAAAAAAAATTAAAATTAGTAATTTATTAATTCTTTACTTTGTGTTATTTATTATATCCCCTAATTTATTTTGTGAAAAATTACGTAGAATTATAAATAGAAATGCTTAATATATGTACTTATAATATTAATTATGCATTGTTAATTAACTCTATATAAAAGTTTGACCATATTTTTAAATTTTGAAAAGTTTTATAGTTGGGAAAAGATATACGTGGGTAATGAAGTACATACAATACTATGTATCATAAATTAAAACTTATCCATGGTCATTACAAACAAATGTATGTTGAATTCTTTTTGTTATTGTATAGAAACTATAATTACAAGAGAAAAAGACTAAATTGTTTAAATACAATCAAAATAGCAAAAAAAAAGAGTAAAAAAAGTTAGAAACTTTAACGTGTTATATTGGGCCATTAACACAATATAAACTTTAACGTGTTCGGATCCCGTATAAGCGTATGTGGTATTTGCCAGCATATCTTAAAAGATTATATCGGAAATTTAAAGTCATTATGATCAAATGAATGGTCAAAAATATTCCGACCATTACTTTTATCAGAACTAAGTTACCACCAATGTTAAAAAAATTGTTAGGCGGTTGGTAGGCGCTCGATAGAGACCTAGTGCCTAGATCGATTAATCGGAGCCTAGGCGAGGCCAAGGCGTTAATGAATTATTAACTTAATTCTCTATATTTTATAAAGAAATTATAGTAAAACATAAAAATATACAACATTTAAAATACTAAAAATATCATTTAACTCGCTTTCAAAGAAAGTCTGATTAAAAAAAGTTATTAAAAATAAATAAACTGACTATATGCATCAACCGGAAGATTTTATTAGGCTCATAAAAAAGTTGCTACGTTATTTCTTATAGTCCCACATCGTCATTAATTGACGTATGGTTATTAAAAAAAAAAAATCTGATTACAAAGCAAAATCAATATAGTCCCACAACGTTTATGGCAAAGAAGTAGGATTTGATATTTGTTTATATAATAAGGCGTGGACAACCTATGGCAAAGAAGTTGGTATCAAAAAAGTCTTGTTATAGTTCAGGCCCACATACACCATTTTGGTTTTGGTCTGAAAGTAGTAATAATTAAAGCTTATTAACTAATAAAGCGGTTAAAATACTCTTAATTGTTGATAACCTGCCGGTGAACAGCTGACCGAATAGTTATGCCGATTAGGTTAAAATCAAGTCGGTAGGCAGCGGTTTACCGACTGGGCAGGCGCCTAACCAGTGGGTTGACCGTTTTTTAGAACCTTGGTTACCACTAATTTTGGTCAAAAATTTAAACCGTATTGACCAACCAATTGAATGGTCAAAACATTAAGACGTGGTCAAAATATTTTGACCTTTTTTTGACGAAACGTCATTACCAACCACCGTTTTTTGACGAACGAGATTTAGTCAAAAAAATTGATCAAAAACCCCTATTTTTGACCATTTAGTGATCTATTTCATGGTCAAAAACCACCTTGTTTTCTTGTAGTGTTTTGTTCTTATCATCTAAATGACTACTTTACCACAAATAACTAGACTATCTTTAAAATATTTTAAGGTTTACATAAATCTCAAGTCATGCGAAGATGTCATGTGTCACTTTATTTTTTAACATTTTCTTTTAGTTTATTTATTCAAGAAAAAACATTAAATATGTTTTACAACCTTAACAATTAATTCTAACAATTTAAAAGTTAATTCCAACAACTAAATGTGTTATTGTGTAGCTTTAATTGTTTTAAAAACAAGTCTTTTATTTACTTAATCCAAAAATTTAATATACAAAAAAACATTTAAGACTTCACTAACTGTTTTGGGAACCAGCCAATCCTTGATGGCTTTAACTTTTTCCTCATCGACTTGTACTCCATCTGCACCCACAATAAAACCTAGAAACACAAGGTTATCCGTTCCAAAAGAACATTTACTACGATTAGTATACAAGCGTTCCTTTCAAAGAACTTCAAAAACCAATTCTAGATCCTTAACATGATCACCTAAGTTTTTGTTATATACTAGGATATCATCGAAGTATACCACAACAAAATTTCATATATAAGATCTAAGCACATGATTCATTAGCCTCATAAATGTACTAGGTGCATTTGTTAACCCGAAAGGCATGACTAACCACTCATACAATCCATGCTTAGTCTTAAATGCAATTTTGCATTCGTCACCCTTCTTCATTCTAATTTGATGGTATCCGCTTTTCAAATCTACATTAGAGAATATAACAGAACCGTGCAACTCATCTAGCCTAGGTATAGGGTGGCGATACTTTACAGTGATATTGTTTATCGCACGACAGTCCATGCACATCCTCCAATTGCCGTCTTTCTTAGGAACTAGTAAGACAGGAACGACACACGGGCTCATACTTTCACAGATGTGGCCTTTGCTCATGAGTTCGCCAACTTGCTTCTCAAGTTCTCTCAAGTTCTTTGGTCTCAACGGGGTTGGTACGATAAGCGGGTCGGTTTGGAAGAGACGCACTGGGTACAAAATCAATTTGGTGTTCAATTCCTCAGTACGATTCGGTTGTTCTACACGCAGATTTTGGAACATCTCTTCCATCTTTGTAAACATTTGAGCCGTAAGAGTTTCCATCATCTCTTTGTTGTTTATGGCTATGGGATATTGCTCTTCATCTTCTGAGTTAACCATTTTACCTGGAAAAAAAAGATCTAAACAAGTAAAGAGTCCTTGGAAATTTAATCAAGTCACAAAACAATAGAATTTTAGCAGATTTGACAGGAGTAGATGAACAGTCATGTATAATTATCAAATCTATTCCAAAAATTCTCAAATCACTTTTAGGAAATACTAGACTCGTACTAGGTTCATAATCAATTGATTTCACGATTTTTGATTAACCTAGTGATTTATGAAAATTCCAACAAAATCGCAGACATAAACAGTTTCAAAGAGATTTCAACCTAGAATTCGTTTTTGAAAAGATCTACACAAGACCTTAAACAAAAAGGATGTAAAAAATATGAAAAGAAAGATGAAAAGACACAACCTGACACAAAATTAGCTCTGATACCACTTAATACACCCTTAATCAAAATCAAAGGATCAACGTCACAAGATCAATCCGTGTGGGCTGTTTTGGTTTGCGGAAGCTTATGAGAAAGGTTGAGATGCTTGGCGCACTATAAGAAAAATGGGTATTCGTAGCACCCGAAAACTGCTATCTAAATATATCCATAGCCTTACCAAAATTGTTATGTTATGACCTGCGATAATAGGTCTCGCACTTTAGATAGCGTTTTTTGGCACTGCTATCGTGTTTTGACCTAATATAGCATTTTTCCTTTTGCAATGTTATTTGAATACAATAGCAATACATTTTCGTTATGTATAATTGATTTATATAGCATTTATGTAATATTGACTATAACATTTGATATATGTGATGATTCATGTATATTTTGCATGTAATTTTTAATTTATAAAACATTTATATTTCTATCAATTCTATATAAATTACGGTTTTCTCTCTTTTTTTTTTAACGTCTGAATTATTATAGATATTACAATCATCACTAGATTAATTTGATCTATTTGACCTAGTTCTATTATGATGATATTCATCTATCTCTTGTCTATGCGATTATGATGAATAGCTTCCACTTTTGCCTCCATGATGTAGCTCTCCATGTACAACATCTCCACTCTCCGATGATTGGCTTAACATGTACGACACCTCCGGTGATGGACATGGTCTCTCTGCACTCTAGAACTTCCAAGAGGCGATTTCCTCCAATAATCTGCAATAAACTGTATTATCTGGGATTCGAACCCCAGACTTGGTGTAGAAACCTTTAAACCCTTGACCATTGGGCCAATGAGCTTCCACACGGTTTACTCTAGTTTTCTAATAAATTAATATATTAAAAAGAAAAATACCATACTTTTTTCATTATATTATAACCATGATACAAATTTACAACCATGTCTTATACAAGTAGAGAAACACAAATACAATTCTCTAACCAAAATTTCTATTCTGACTGATCAAGAAGAACAAAACTCCGAAACCAAGTTCGAAGGCAGAGACACTTTCTTAAACCTCAAACCCACAACTTTTCCTTCTTCCTCTGGCCTTCTCGAACTTCCTTCAATGAACCAAACATATGGCATTAGTGACCTTGTGGCAGGCCAGAAACAGGACCAAAATGCTTCACAGTTCAAGTGAATTTTTTGATGAAAGGTATCCTTAAGAAGGATCAAAAGTGTTATATGAACTTCTCTAGCATCACTCTACAATCCCGAATCACTGACCCGATGACTCCATGCGTGTTCTTCATATATACAAGTATACAACAAACACAAGTTAGACAATGCAAACAAGTCTCTAGTCATGATAATCAGTGAAAGAAGGATCAAATTCATAACTTTGTTTTGTTTTTGTCGCCAGACGGAAAAAAAAGGTTTAGAGATTGGAAGGGTTCAACGGACAAGATTGGCTCCCATAAATATGAACGGATAAGATCAGTTCTCCAAAATTGCCATGTCATCGATCCTAGTGATCTTACTAAAGCATTTTGCCCGGGAAAACTATTTTGAGGCCAACATTTTCAATTTTTAGAGCCAATTTTTTTTTTTTGTCACGTTTATAATGAGTATTTTGTAATTATTGATAGCTTTATGAAACCTTAAACGTGGCAACA
This sequence comes from Draba incana, assembly GCA_963576765.1. NCBI lineage: Eukaryota > Viridiplantae > Streptophyta > Magnoliopsida > Brassicales > Brassicaceae > Draba > Draba incana. The sequence goes on from OY755202.1 coordinate 26,896,001, forward strand.
AAAATACTCCATACAACGTATGTTTATGTGTATTAAAAATTGAGTAAGGATAAAAATTTCCATTTAATCTCATATAATTTTAATAATTGATTAAATGTGTATAACCACAAACCTTAAATCAAACAATTATATCTCCTAACAAGTCAAACCCCTATATCAAAGTTATGTGTGTAATGTGATATTCTTAACATTGAACTATAAACTTTAAACTCTAAACCATAAATCAAAAACCAATAACCTTTTGAAATTCTAAATCTTATAACTTTAGTTTATACCTTAAAACTTAAACCCTACAACCTAAACTCTAGACTATATAGTTTTACCTAAACCATAAACTCTAGACTTTTCTTGATTGAGAAATTAGATTTTTTTTTACAAATGTAAATCTCTATAGTATTGAATACTCATTAATCTATAAAATTTTGAAACTATCAAACATGATTTTCCCCCTAAACCCTATACCCTAAACCCCAAATATTATACCCTTAAACCCTAAACCCTAAACAAGAATTTTTTTTATTTGAAACCTTAAACCCTATACCCTAAACCCCAAATGTTATACCCTAGATTTTAAATCAAAGATCATGATTTTTTTCTTTTTTTGGGGGTAACTTCTAATTCTTGGTTGTATATTGATAATGTTCTTAATATTGGTCTTGGTTTTAGTTATCAATAACATATTATCTTATCTAGAGAATGCGATTTGTGAATATTAATTTTTGAATCAATCAAAAGAATAAATCATTCCTCACAAAAGTATATAAGCTACTTGTAAGATCAGATAGCAAGAACACCTTTACGATCATAATACAATTCTTCACAAGTATGTAAGCTAAGAAGTGAAGTGAAGAAGCAAAGCTATGACAGATCACCCCAAAAGACAAACTTTATGTGAAGTATTTATTGTTAAAGGCAAACGAGGATTTGATGGCGTTAATGGCACTCTCTTGTATGAAAGATTCATCTAATTGTTTGAGGAGTGGATCAAAATCCTCTGTCTTCCTGATGTTTTTGAAATCTGATCGGTTTGGATTTTCTGAAAACAAAACAAGTACCCATCTTCAACAAGCAACACCATCTTTCTTTTTCACAATAAGACATTAGAACTCATTGAAATCTTCATATCCAGACTTCAATGTTTCTTCAAGAGCCGAGAGACCAATTTGAACCTATCAAAACTTGAACAGAAGTCTATCAAACTCCACGAAACAAAAACCAGTTCATCTGATTAAGCTTTGAGGAGCAACAAGTAACATTGTAACTTACAATTGATGCTTGATCTGTTGTTAGTTTAAGACTCCAACCTCTCTAACGCTTCCTCATATTTACCATTCCTACATCAGTTCAAGATACAAGTCAAAGCTCACTTTCCGATCTTCTATAACTACTAGAAACACTCGGGAATTACTTTTAAAAAATGCAACCTTTACCAAAGATCCATCTGGCGTTGAGCTTTTTGTTCTTTCTTTCTCAAATAGTTATGCATCTATCCAAAGACATGCTCTGCCGTAAGAAAGATTGAGACAGAGAGTGAAAGGAACGACAGAGAAGAAAGAAATGGAGAGCAAAGGAGATTTTTTTTCTCACTTTAATTTTTCTGGGTTCAATCTCTCAAATTAAATTGGTTTATTTTTTTCCAATTTATTTGGGCGGTCAATAAAAATTTCCACTCCCGGTTCACCCTACCATAGCATTTAACAAGATACTAGAAAATTACCCCGCGTTATACGCGGAATAAAATGATTATCGAATAAAATTAATAGTTTTAGTTAAAAAAATATTATGAAGAATAATTATACATAACCTAAGGCCTAATTTATATATTTGAATTTTGCGACTATTTTGCATAAAAATGCGTTTCACCCGTGAAATAATTAAACCAACAAATTTCATTAATAATTATATTTTACTTGTACGAAGGTGCATTTATGAAAAATTAAAAACATCTACTTGTCAAACAAAACAAGACATGTAAAAACATATTTTTACATGCTCACATATTTTCAAAAGATAATAAATAGTTTTATTTTATTTAATCAATTGTTTTTTGTATATATGTTGAATTTTTGTTCACATTTAATTCTATGATTTAAATCTATAATTTTAAAATATTTTAATTTTGGCAAGTTTAGTAAGATTCAAATGTGTTTGGTAATTAGAGTTATAGTAATCAAAATAAGTATATTTGGAATTAAATGTGTTTGACAATGAGTATCAGATAATGAAATAGATAAATAAAAATAAAGAAAATAAAAATTATGGGAATGACACCTAAGCAAAGTGCTCCCAAAATGCTCCTCAAATAATATATAGGATATATATCACTAAAGAACAATTGAGAACCAAAAAATTAAGCGCCACAACAATTGTTTTACCCGCCCATTATAATATAGCGTTTCTCAGTTTACAAACGCTATAAAAAAATTACGCATACGTCAACCATAGCATATACGATAAAACGCTATCTTGAAGTGCTATTAATACCCGTTTTTCTTGTAGTGGCGATTTGAATGCGATGGATCGAACGACACTATCAAGAGTAGTGTGGAATCTTGATCTTTCAAACTCTAGATCTTGGTAGATATTACACACTATCAAGAACCAAAGGAACAAAGATATTACACACTTTGTTGTAAATCAAACAATTAGAGAGATTGTTTTGAAGAAAAAATTTGATGATTGCATTAGAGAATTCGATCGTTTACATATAGGAGAGTAAATGTCCTAGAAACTCTCTCTCTCACACACATATTAAATGCAGTCAACATGACTTAAATCCCACACACAAAGATCACGAAAACCCAAAACAAAATATAAGAACAAAGTTTTTCAACTACTACCGACTTACTCACGTGATTACCACGTAATATTATTCGACCGACCTCCATGCAAACTTTAGGCATATTAGCAATGAGGCAATTGATAAAAGTGTGACCACAATGCCTCGTTAAAAACCTTGGTTAGCAAAACCCAATGGGACAAAAACTAAACCGAAGGAAAAGAGTACAAAGGATCACACCTCTCGTTGTTAATCTCTACCAAGCTTGTATCACAACCAACGCGGTTGGAGAAGCGGTTAAGCTAGAATTTTCGTGAGCCTCATTTAGCATAGTGCTAATGGTCTTTTCCAAGCTCCTTGCTTTAGTCCTTGTAAGTGGTCCAACGGGCAACTCCATAGTTTTCGAGTCTTCATGATCCTCCTTTGCTCCTTTAGCTCTGGTTAAAGCTACGGTTCAAGCTCTGGTTCAAGCTGCTTCTCTATGGTCATATCATTAGGCTTACAAAAGCCCAATTTAAAATTAGACCCATAATTATTTTGCTCATATTTAATGGATTTAATATCATTTTTGGCCTAAAAGCTATTTAATTGCTTAATAAGCCAGACCCAAATCTATTACTAAACTTAGACTAGAAAAGCTATATATAGCTCATTGTATTTACCCAGAAAGAGGATCATAATTTTCTTAGAGCAAAAGATAATAAAAGCTTTCTTAACAGCAAAAGTGATATATTAGTATTTTGGTCTCTTTTACGTGTCGTTTTCTATTTGTTGTAAGATCTTGCACGCGTGATGATTATCAATGTGAAGATAACCTTATAAACCAATGCAAACAGAGATAAAAGAAACTAAAATGTAACAAAGTACACCATACATGAAAATCATTTTTGATGGAGGCAGGATCACAATGGGTGCTAGGTAAATATATAACAATTGCATTTGGTGTAAGAGGTTACGTTAGACTTTGGACGGATTTGTTAAATTAACCCATTAATCATATTAATTGTTTTCAAATTCATTTGAGTTGGCCCATTATAACTCTTAGAATGTATAAACGTTTGAGGAAACTAAATGCAAAACGAATATACTCGGTTATTCTGTACGAATTATTATTAGAAAAACCAGATTCTAATATTAGAAATCTTACACATGAAGTTTATGATACTTTGCCAATCTTTTAACAAATCTTATAAATTAAATTCGTAATTAACATTTTATTATTCTTCGTGTGCAATTTTTGATTTCATAGATATCTAACTTGGTTTTCAGTGAATGCATAGATATATATATTTTAACAACATCTGGTATTTCACTAATACAAAGTATATAAATTTCATATCTTTTGAAAATATTCGGAATAGAAACATTATATTTTATATATGGTAACTAAATTTCTTATATTCTCTGAATAAACGAAAATTGATAACAAATTTAATAACTAAAATGGTGTAAATAAGCATAGATTTCCGATCAAGTAAAAAGTTTTAGGAAGAAGAATTATAAAAAGAAATTAAAAAGCTAATATTAGGTTCTGCAACTAAAACTACACAAGCAAATATAAACGACTACTAAAAGTACTTATAGGAATACAATAAAGACCGAATATTAAGTTCTTATATTACATCACATGATAATAGGAAAATGAGTAAGACATAAGGCGGAGAACATCATTGAGCTTGATCATTCAATAGTAGCCTAAAAAATATAATGATAAATAATAATATAATACAAAATATAAGGAAAGAACAATATTTTTACAGTTTCTTAAATTCATCAACTTCTTCAATCGCAGGATCGAACAAAATTTGAGAATATGGACTTTTGTCTCGAACACTCAATCGACCTACAAACATTCACTACAAGAAAATAGTGTTATTGCAACATATTTTTTGCAACTTTGGCTTTCATTAAAATTTTGCAAGCAAATTTGCAATATATTTACAATGATGAATATATGTCACAAATTTATTACTAATTCATTGCAAAATCGCTTGAAAAAATTTGTGATAAATTTTCATTACCAATTTGCAACTTTCTTTGCAACTTGTAAAATTTTCATGCAAAATTTGCAAGAAATATTCAACGATAGTAAATTGTTATTTTTTTTGCAATAAAAATTTGTTGTTAAATAAGTGACAAAATATATGACAATTTTGTCACTACATTTGTAACAATTTAATAATTCATTTGCAACACTTTTTTAAAGTACAATTGAATAATATCAATAATTTATATTGTACATGGATTTTATATATGTTTAATTTACAATATTGGTTCATAAAGCTTATATAGATTCCGTTTGATTGCATTATAACCCTGTGAAAATAGTATATATCGAATTTGTTTTGTATTTTGTTAGTACATTATAACCCTTTGAAAGATAATATTTTATTTGAATGACTACGAAACTAATAACTAACAAAATTAGTTGCCAAAATATATTACTTTCACAAAACATAACCACACATAAAATTCGTGTTTTTTTGAAGAAAAAGAAAAAAAAAAATCAGATTTTGGGTTTGTAAATTATATTTGAACAGTAATTTCTCATTATTTTGAGTGAAATTTTTTTTTTTTTTCATTTTTGTTTATAGGTTGTAATTCGATTGGTTAAATGTTTTTAGTAGAACTTTGTTAATTAGATGTCCTAATTTTTTTTCTGTTTTCATTTAAAAAAAAAAATCTTTCTAAACTAGTAATTAAAAAGTATTTCGGGAAAAAATATCTAAAAGAAAATATATGTATTGTTTAAAAAGTAACGAATTATTATATTTTTTTCTCCAAATCAACAAATAATTTGTTTTCCCTCACCCAAAAATCACTCCCACAATCCCTCTTTAACACCCAAAATCTTTTTTTCCCTAAATATCTTCGAAAAACATTTTCAAAACGTTTTTAAAAATAATAACTGAGATTTGATAACTCTCATTTCTCTTTAAACCTTCAAGGTAGAACCTCTCTTCTCTCTTTCATTTTTTGTTTTTGATTTCCTCAGTCATGATTTGTTTTCTCTGTTATTTTTGTTTTCATATTTAAAAAAAAAACAATGTGAGATAATGTTGATCAACTACAAGTCTTCTTTTTTGTTAAAGAAATGAACTACAAGTCTACAAGATTTTGTCGAAGAAGCACATAACGATCTTTTCGAAGTGTGTGTTACACGATTTAGAGAAATATGGTATAAAGTTACTTCAATTTTCTATGATAATACTTGTAGTTATTATTCATACAATTGTTTTTCTAAAGTTTTGATTTAATTGTTTTAATTTATTCCAAAATTTTGCAGAACAAAAGTGGCTTAAAGTACTATGATAACTCAAAGGATCCATGGTCATGAGCCAATTTACGAAATTTATTGTACAATTGGAAGAAGAATTAAAGTTTTCAAGTTGAACAATGTTTTTTATTCGTGAATTTAGTTTATATCATTTTTTGTTGTTATAAAAATCTTGATGAAAGTCAATTTTAATTGAGTTTGATTTATGATTATGGTGTTCTTGTAAATGAGACTTGTTTAAGTGACGTGTTGTTACAAAAAATCTTCCCAAGATTTGAGTAGATATTGTAAAAGATTTTGGCTAAATAAAATAATAATTAATGAATAAACTAATACTTTTAAACAATAAATTTGTTATTAATCAAATAAATGAGTTTTAAAAAAGATTTTGATTGATATTAAAAAATAATTTTTATTGTAAATAATAATTAATGAATATAAAATAATAATTTTGGAAACCAATAAAAACAAATAAATTTTAAATTTGTCGAATAAATGTATTTGTAAGGTTATTTGCTATAGGTTATACATAGCAATAATTTGCAATAATTTAGAGTTGCAATCGGCGTTACAAATATACAACAAATTTACTACAAAAACATCATTGCACTAATACGACATAATTGCTAGAAACTCATTCGTTTTTTATTTTGCGACATATGTGCAACAAATACAAATTTGCAACCCCCAAACAGCAACACTATATATTTTGTTGCGTTCTCATCGCAATTATACTTTTTGCAACAATATACTAGCATTTGCAACAGATTTTTATTATTAATATTGCAATATCACTATTTTCTTGTATTGATTTGGTTAACTACTCAATTCTTCCAAGATATGTAATATCTCAATCATGGATAAAGAACATGTTTAACTAACCGTTACTCAAACGTTTGACACAAAAGAATTGCAACACGAAAATCATATCGCAATTACCCGATTCTCTCCATCGCTTATCCAAATCTTTTGCAAGATTTCCGAAGATAACACATTCAATATATAGACCACTACAAAAAAAAAATGAAATATATAATTCATGGTACAAAACTATAAATTTTTAAAAGGTAAAAATTTAACTTCGAAAACAATAATTTTACTTCATGTTGCGAATTGTTAGATTAACATAGTTCAAACTTCCTCCATAATTCAAGTCATACTGATCATGTTCAACATACATCATCATGCGTCACCAATCCAATGAGGCCTAGAAAAAAAAATAAAAAATAATCCTCTTATCATTTATATACAAAACATTTCAATCGTCTAGGATTAATTATATATAACGAAAAAGAAGTGATACATACCTACATAGACGTTCTCATTGATCATCCCAGCAAATATACTCTTGAATGGTGCAAAATCGAAGAAATGACGAAATGTTTGATGAATACAATTCGTGATTTAATGTTCTAGACCGGATTTGGATCAACAACAACTTTAAAACCATTAAACGTTTTCCATTCACCTTCTTGAACAGGGTTAGACAATAACCCTATCCGATTTCTATCATACACGGCTTCAATTTTTTCTCCCTACAAAAAAATTGAGTATAACATTTTATTATAATAATCTGAACAAAACATGCAAAAGTATTGAAGTGATTGAAATTATACACAAAAAAAATCATATACCATTCTATCACCAAGAATAAAATGGTTTGTTGACGGTTGTGGATGTTTTTAGTAAACCATTTCCGCAAGACTTTAGCACTGATTAAAGTAATGAAAGAAGAATTAAGGTGTAATGGAGAAAGAGGGTAAGAGTAATCCATAGTTTTGTTTGCTTCTTTTAGAGATGAGGAAGAAGAGTAATAAGTCCAATAAAAGAAATATAAGAACGTGGTAAGATTGATTTAGATATTGGGCATGTTCTTTAGCAAACCGCCGCGGCAGCGTCTGCGACTCACAAAATTGCAAAGAAATATTAAAATATTAGTTACTTGCACTCCAAGTAACTAAATTGTGTAAAATTATTTATGGTCCTTACCTTCTTTAGACTACATACGGCTCACGCAAAAAATAATAATGATTTGTTGTGAGTTGACAAAAAACCTACTTTGTTACATATTTCAAGGTAATTTATGTTCAACAATAAATTTGTGAACCTACTAATTATAATAAAAATAAAATCAGATTCTCAAGATTTTGGACATATTACTTGAAGACCAAAATCATATTAATTTAGACATGGAATGGATTTGATAAATAAGCTCGTTGATCATATTAATTTCTGTAAAAATTCATTTGAGTTGGCCCATTATAACTCATAGAATGTATAAACGTTTTAGGAACCTACATGCAAAACGAATATACCCGATATTCATAAAATTCCTCTTCTCGAAAATTGTTAATCCATACTAGGTTATTCCATACGAATTATTTAAAAAAAAAAAAACCAGATTCGAATATTAAAAATCTTATACATGAATATTTTAAATTCGTAATTAACGTTTTATTATTCTTCGTATGTGATATACCCGGTATTTTACCACTTTTACTACTTATTTCTATCTATTTTATATACTATTTAATAAGCTTTTCTATCAAAAGAAGTAGTTTTCTCATATATTTGGTTTTGAAGAGTCATATAGGTCAAATCATCAAAAAGAGCGTAAAATAGAGCAAAATGAGTATTCTTCATCCTAAAACAATTTATCAAGGTCAAAGGAGCCAATCCAAGTTCTCAAAGTTGAAGATTTCATAATTTCCCAAGTTGGACAGAAGTTAACAATCCAAAGTTTAGGCACGGACAAAGGACCAAATAAACTTGGACGGCGATGAAGTTTTATATGGACATATCCCTTTGAGTCAGATTTCCAATGGAGTTGGAATTATATCAAATGGAGTTGAAGTGTGGAAGTGATTCAAGTTTTAGTGAAGATATGTCATTCTGCTTAGAAGAAGAATCAAGTCCAAGATGGGCCTAAGCACCTACCAACCCATGGGCCGGCTCTTTGATTGAAGACAAGCACAAGGGGATGATTTTTAGCCAGACCCCGTACTAATCCACGTGACCGGTGTGACCGATCGGCGCCGTGGCCACTTTTGCGCACTTATCGACAAAAAGACGTTATTGCCCGACTGAAACCCTAGAGCCTTTACCGACCTAGAACCTCTTCCTACACCTATATATACTTGCTTTTAGCCTCTTGAGATAAGAAGAGCAGCTATAGGCACCACAAATCAATAATAAACATGTATTTTCATTATTCTCTTTAGTTCTTCATCTTTATCCTTTGTAAAAGAGCGATGAAGGCCATGGTGTTCTTCTCAAGCTTTGTGCTTTGAGATCCACCTATGCCGAGCTCTTACTTAGCACAAATCTTTTGTTTTATCAACTTGTCTAGTTGCTCCATGTGTCATAACATGTAGAGTAGTTGTATGTTTCATATAAAGTTATTTTAAAGTTCTTTTGTTGCATATTTTACATCTTTATTGAGCTTGTTTATACATTGATTCTCTATCTTTATTTATACTCAAGGCGTAATCAAGATTAGCTACCTAGTGACCAATTTTAGATTGGTGCCGATTCCTAAAGCTTTTGCACTGATCGGATCTAGTATTTGATAGGTTAGGCTAGGCGTCTTAACAATTCGAAATGTTAGTTAAGGAGTTTAATGAACAATGAAATCTCAATCTTACTGCGTAATTCAACTTGTAATAACCACTCGAAAGCTGTGTCTATTAGGGTATGAGTTACAGGTTTCGGAGCCATGAAAATGGAATGATTCTACAATAGTGATTTGAGTTCTAGAACACTAGTTGCATCTCTTTAAAAACCGGTGTAGAGCATGTTGCATGAGTTCCTTTTAAATACTTTTATCTTGCGTGTTTTGATTTATCTATCCCTTTATTTTATTTCTTTGCTCGTTTCATTAAAAACCCCAAAACCCAAATATATTTCCTCTTAGCTTATTCTGCATCATATAGATTTATAGCGTCACAATATAGTCTCATGTGAATCGACCCCTAAGTACTACAATTGTCAACTGTGCACTTGCAGATTAGGGTTTATAAATTCAAAACTCTTTTTCATCGCCTATTTTAGGCGGCATCAAGTTTTTTGCGCCGTTGTCGGGGACTAGTGTAACATCTCGAAACCAAAGTATTAACTTTGGAATGGGGTGTCGATCGACACCATGCGTGGGTGTCTATCGACACCATGTTCTGATTTCAGTTCAGTTTGATTTTAAGTCGTTCGGTTCGCGAGTCGGTTTAGGGAAAACCTAGGGCTCGTGAATATATATTTGTTCTACAGTCTTTGGCCGTTTTTGATTAGAAAAAGTAGAGATTTTTAGAATCAAGAGAGTTTAGGAGAGTTTTTGAAGGATTGTTGCAAAGAAATCCGTCATAAACTTCTTGTTTGTTTCCTAAAGGCTTAGGGTTCTTTGTGTCTCGTAGTTTTTGGTGTTAGTGACTCATTCCCGCGAGTTTTGGTCTCGGTTCGTCGCTGTTTCGTTCAATATCTTTCCTCGTTCATCGTTTTAATCCGAAATCGAGGTGAGTGCACGACCGTAGGCTCGGATATATTAGTTTTCAGCCCATGATTGGTTTAGGAGTTTCGTGATGATCTCATGGTTGTTTGTTCAATATTTTCTGCATTAAAATCGTGTGGTTTTTGATTAAAATCGTTGATAATCGTGAGTTTTAGGACTGTTCAGCTTATGAGAATTGTTTCTGCGTTTTGAGCATCAATCGACACCGTGCGACGTGTTGATCGACACCTTTGTTATTATAGCGTCGATCGACACCGTGCGACATATCGATTGACACGTGTATTTGTGAAGCGTCGATCGACACCGTGCTTAGCGTATTGACAGGAAGACCGTCTCACTAAGTAATTATTAATTACTTACGCATCTCTTATTTCCATGTGATGCAGGTAAAGGAAAAATGTGACCGCGGAATCAAGGCGTAGGAAGAGGATGATATGATTTATTGCTTTTGCTGTTTAGTCTAGCAAACCTGGTTGTTTCAACTAGTTCGCTTACCTATAGATATTTGATAAAGAATAAATCTAAGTTTTTGTTTTTCCTTTTTCGTTTTTTCCTTTTTACTAATTTTGTTTTTTGTTTTATTTTATTTAAATGTGTTTCAGGAATTTATCAATGCAACATCACACCAAAAACCCTAGGAAGATGACGTCAAGAAGAAGATCTAATGGGGATTACATCCCCATTAGATCATGAATTCCATCAACCGCCTTTTCCTTACAACAATTGGTACAATCACAATTTGTATCAACTACAACCATCTTGGAAGACACAAGGACGTGACCATCATCATCATGTGCAACCGAATCAACCTCCACCACCCCATGACCATTCCAATTCAACACCACAAGGAGACCTAATCGATGCGTAGATTCATGGAAGACACTCAAAATATCGTCCAAGGAATCGAAACAAAGATCGAGACCATCAATTCATCCCTTGGAGAGAATCTTACTGCCTTTACCACTAAGTTTCAAGACTTAGAGACACGCTTGATCCACCTTGAAGAAGTCCAAAAACAACACGCCTTTTCAAGGCGACGCTCGAAAAATTCATAGTTTTGAGCGTAGTTTTAATGGTCTTTGGGAGAAATTTGAAGGAGAGATCAAGAGCACTAATGAACACGTTGAGGAGATCACTACTGGCCTAGGCATCATAGCAATCAAATCTCACAAAGCCATGAAAGCTTTGGACGAAGCCAAAGATGATCACCGAGACTTGTATTCTACAAGCCTTGTTCTAGCGGAAGGACACAAGCAACACATTCAAGCTATCAAATACATTCAAGCCTCTCTAGATAAGAAGTTTAAGCACCTTATGGGGAAGTCCGCTGACCTAAAGAAGAAGGAGATTTAGATGTCCAAGACACTTGAGAAGATAGATGAACGTTTGAGACGTATGGAGGGAACACACCAATCGGAAATGAATGAAGAAGAGCCAACACCTTTGGCCCATTGCTGCACCTTAACACCACTTGAAGAAGACCTCTCCATCTCTGATCAAGAGGAGAAAGACGCTTCAAGACCTTTCCTAATGGCCAAACCATACAATCGAAGATTTACGTCGAGAATTTCAACGAAACCGCCAATGAAGAATGCTTGTTTAGGCGAAAGCTCTATCAAGAGAACATGTTTGATAAGTGATGAGATGCTGGAGGTATTCAATTCTCTAGTTAGGGAACTCCCTCCAACCCTCACTCTTGAAGAAGCTTGGAGAACGAAGCCATCATTACGACAATGCTTTAAACAAAGCATGGAAGAAGACTTTATGATTGAGGAGCTATTCAACCAAGTTAGGAATCCTTATAGGTACCTAAGGATACTTCCTAAGACTCTTGATCCAGGTTCTTTCAACATCCCTTGCTTAATTCACGATTATATCTTTGAGACCGTTCTTATCGATTCGGGAGTCGGAGTAAATGTTTTGTCGGAATCTCTTGTGAGAAAGATGAGGATAACCAATCTTCGTCCTTCGACCATGAGAATTTCACTTGCTAATGGTACATCAACACTCTCATTGGGTGAAATATTCAATTGCCCCATGAGAATTGGTGATTGCATTGTTCCGACGGACTTTGAAGTGACTAATATGCAAGATTGCTCAACATCTTTCATCCTTAAAGATAATTCTTGGCTACTGCTGGAGCTATCATGGATTACACCTTGCAAAGGTTGTCATTTCCTATGATAGTTAGAAACATCTACTACTACGCAGCACCACCGGGATTTCGATCCAAAGTTACAAGATACATTCCTTCGGAGAAAAAAGAAGTTGAAATCAAGCACCCTTTCCATTTACATGATTAAGACTACAACCATGGAAGCATTTTTTCACAATCTAAGGACAACCTCAAGCCTTTAGAAGACAATTCCAAAGTCTTAAAACCCCAAAGAGTCGAGCTAGTTGGCTTTAAACAAGCGCTTTATGGGAGGCAACCCATATATCGAGTCTTCCTTTTCTTTTGATTTTATTCTATATTTTTTTTTGGTTTTTCATTTTATAAACTTTGTTATTCGTTATTCTATTTATTTATGAATTTTTCAGATTATAAAAAATTTCTTTTGGAGAAGAAAACCGAAGTTCAAAAAAAAAAAAAAAAAGAGTGTCCCAGACATCCCAAACACCGGACGGTCGCACCGGACACGCGGTTCCGTCCGGTGTCCGAGGAAAACACGACCCGCGGATCGATCGTCCGAACGTCCCAGGCCCCGGACGGAGACCCCAAACACAAGAATCAGACCGGGGCCAGGACCATCCGATCCACAGCCCAAGTCCTGCGCCTCGATGCTAGCTCCCCGTCCTGCGGATCAACCCGCCCCGAGGCCAGCTCGTCCCGCGCCTCGGAGCATCCTTGTCCCGCGGTCTACAAGCTACTTACCCCGGATGCCCACACCGGGTCACGTAAGTGACCGGTGCCGGGACAGTCCCGCGTTCTAGCATCCCGAACCAGCCTCGTCCCCATCCCGCGTCCCCATCCATCCCGTACCATCTCACGCATCCACCATCCGTCCCGCACCACCTTCCCATGGATCAGCCTGAACCAGACCACGACCCGAGCCACGGACCACAGTTCGACCACCGGTTCGAACCACGAGGTAAGTTTTTCTTATTTTTCTTTTTAAATTCTTTAAAAATTGTTTTAATTTAAATTAACTTTTTTTAAACCAAATTTTTTTTTAAATTGTGATTTTACTTAAATAAAACTTATTTTATTTTTGAACTTTCACATTGCACTTTTAAAATTTGGTTTGAATAAGTTTGATTTTTAAATAATTTTCACATCTTACACTTATCTTTTCACTACTTTTTTCTACTCCAGAATGAGCTTGGATAATTTTGTTTGTTGCTTCGGTATTCTGGAATCTAGGTCTAAGTTTATTTAACGAGTAATTTCAAGTGTTTTTGCAAAGATATTTGGTTCTTACACAGGTTTGACTTTAGAAATTCCAATTTTTTAAAGAATGATCCACCTTATCCATAGAAGATGTGCACAAAGAAAAGAGGAAAACAAGAAGCCTTTTCAACCAACATATGAATCCTCTACTTCAACGTTTAAAGCAAGAGTTTTGCAACTTCTTCCAGCAGCTGTTCAACAACCTATAATTTGGAGATTTCCAATATGGAGCGGGTGATGTATTATGAGTTTTGCGCTTTGCCTATAAGTGATCATTAATCGTTGTCGTAACCTCTCGGTCCTTGCGGAATGATTTGTTTGAAAAATTGAGAAGCACTATTTTTTTGTGCCTAGAGAATTTTTTGGGGAGTTTCTTCACCCTTCTTTGAACAACATCCACCCGATTCAACTTTGGGAGAATTTGAGTTTCTTTATCCGGTAACTTCGTTCTATTCTCCATATTTATCTATTTATTTATTTTTATTTTTATTTTCCAACACTTCACCCTTAATTTGATTTGAATTACACTAGGACGGTGTAAGTTAAGTCTGGGGGGATTGTTGCTACTATTGCGTTTGTTCGTATTGGATATTTATGTTTTCAATTTTTTTTCAAAAATCGTTTTCAAAAACCGTTTTATTGAGTCAAAATTAGTTGGGAATGATGACAATTTTCTTTGATCAACAACATTTTGATTTCAAAACCAAGTGACCATTAGTGCAGGGTTTGATTCGAACAATTAATTCAGACACCTAGTGACCGAATTGAGTCCAAGGAGATTGCTACTTGCACTATTTTGATGGATAAGATTTCGATTCTCAATTTGGTTTACTAACATGATTTTTGACTATCTCTTGTTAAGGATATTAGATCAAGGAACGAATCACATTCATGACATCTTATCCTCTTTTTATCCCTCTCTGTTGTCATGGATGGCCAGCTAACTTTTAGTTGGTACCCTAGCTAAGCCCTTAAACCTTTCTTTTAGACCTCATGCACTTCTTTTGCTATGTCCTCTATGCAGATATGTGTAAAAACGTGGGAGAGAGTAGGGTCGACGCAATTTTTCAATCACTAGAAGATGCGACGATCAACATTAGAAGGAAGGAGTACAACAACAAAATTTTAGAAAATTAAAGAAGCTTGGCTGATCCTTGGATGCTTAAATCATGGTAACAATTTCGTGCCTTACTTGACTCATATCTTTATGAGACCATTTTCCCCCTTCAAATAATAAAAAAAGAGAGAAAATAATATAAAAGAAAGGAAAATGGTTTTCAAATAGTCAAAGGCCAAAGAATACCCAAGGAATGCCATGATACAAAGGAGAGATGAGTTCGAGAGTTTTACAAGTGATGCCTGGAGAAAAGACTAAGTCTGGGGGAGAAAGGCGAACAACAAAGTGGTTGGGAAATTGTGGACTTCAATAGATCCATTCTCTCTTGCGATTTTGCATAATGTCTCGCACCAAAAGCTTTTGGTAACCCTAAGCACTTTTAACCTCACCACTAAATTAGCCTTTCCTAAACACCTAGCCGAATTCCTTGTAAATATCCTTGATCAGAGATCTTTGAGAATAAAAGAGGGTAAAATGATCGATTGACTTGAAGTTGAGATTTTGCAAGGACAGTAACTTAGGACATACTTTCGACCTCATGATGGGATGATACGGGTCAAATTCACCCTCGAACTACTCTCTCAAATTAAGAGATCATAGTAGTATTTAGGGATCGAATCCACAGGGAATTGAATACACAATCAATCTCAGTATTTAAATTATGCTAAGTAAAAAGATGTAAATGTAATCGCAATTTATAAAACGAGTAAACAAAAGATGGTTTAATTTCAGGTTCTCAAAGAGACGAAAGCTAGGCCATGGAGATTTATTCAGGTAATGAATCAAAATCAAAGATATAACAACTGTCGAGGTTCAATTAAGCACCGTTCTAGAACTCAAACACGAGAGTATAGCCAATTAACTTCCGTTACAAAGGCTATCTATCTTTAAATCCTCAAATTCCAAATTTCTTTGCGAATTTATCGAATCTAAACAAGCAATTAGTACAAGTTCGATTTGTTCACAAAATTCCTAAGCCAAATTCCTATGCAAATAGGTAATTTTGCTCATCTAGACTAGTCCAAATTGTCAATAACACTTCCATGTATATTGAGTCAATCTAAGATCAAGATTCTAGGTGATCAAGCTAGATTCTAGCATTAGAAACAGTTTAGATGAAGAACTAACGGATAAACCTCAACAGATCTGCGATCTTAACAATTTCTCATCAAAACCCAAGAAATCCCCAAAACCTAACAAGTGATTTACTCAGAAATAGATGATGAAATCATAATAACTGAATAGAATTGCATAAAAGAGTAAGAGTAGAAGATACAAAAGGGTTTGTAGTCACTAGATGTCAAGAACATGTGATCTCTCTAAAAGCTCTTCAAAATATCTTTCTCTCTCTAAGTCTCCATGAAAAACCAGCTCTCCCAAAATAAAAAACGAAGTTAAACTATTTATGCAAGTGCCAAAATTAGGTCTGCAGACCGCCTGTCGATCGACAGCAAAGGCACGTCGATCGACGGGAAGGCGTCTGTGGAAATATCCCCTGCTTCGTAAGATACTCTGTCGATCGAGAGAGATGTATTCTGTCGATCGACGGGAACTCCGCTGCTCGATTCCACTTTGATATTTTCAGCTCCAAAATGCTCCAAACGCTTCCATTAAGCTCCAATTGACCATTTTCCTGCAAAACACTATAAAAGACACACAAATACCAAAAATACTATACAAAACCGACTTATATCATGGTTAAAAACGGGTAAAAACCATGATATATCATGGGAGATGATGAAAAAAGTCCATGAACTCACTTTGTCTTTATGTGGATTACAAGTTTAGAGAAAAAAACAAGATCCAAAGAATATGTGAGTTCCCGTGTTTTCAAATCTTCTTTCCTGATTAACCTTTTGTTTTCTTGAGGACAAGCAAAGGTTAAGTGTGGGGGGAGTTGATATACCCGGTATTTTACCACTTTTACTACTTATTTCTATCTTTTTAATATACTATTTAATAAGCTTTTCTATCAAAAGAGGTAATTTTCTCGTATATTTGGTTTTTAAGAGTCATATAGGTCAAATCATCAAAAAGGGCGTACAAAGGAGAAAAATGAGTATTCTTCATCTTACAACAACTTATCAAGGTCAAAGGAGCCAATCCAAGTTCTCAAAGTTGAAGATTTCACAATTTCTCATGTTGGACATAAGTTAATCATCCGAAGTTCAGCCACGGACGGAGGACCCAATCAACTTGGACGGCGATGAAATTTCATGTGGAGATAGCCTTTTGAGTCAGCTTTCTAATTGATATGATAATGCCTAGCACAAAACACTTGAAACGTGAAGAAGAACTTGAACCCGAGGAGCAGCTTGTAGCTAAGGAAAATAGAGCTAAGGAGCAGCTTGAAGCTGAGGAAAATGGAGCTAAAGAGTCGCTTGTCGCTAAGAGAATTGATGGAAAAGAAGTTATCTTAACCTCATTGGTTTTGATACTCGATCAACAAATGGGCATGTGGCTCATTTGTACTCTTTTTCCCTTATCTTTGGTTTTGTCCCAAAGGGTTTTCCAAAGAAAGATTTTTAATGAGGCAAATGATTCACATCCAAATCACCCATTTGATGATCCAAACCGGGCCAAAATCTTCAGAAAACATTCCAAGGTGTTAGCCTTCAAGTCCAACCCATTTTATGCATATTTGAAGTCCAAAAGAAGCCCAAATCAGGTGCCAAATTTCCAGCCCAAATAAAGTGACGAAAATCAGAAGTTTGAAGGTTGTTTTAGTTTTATCTTTTCAAATTATGTCTTTAATTATGTTTTCATTTTCTAGGCAGTCTTTGGAGCTTGTTCCAAGACTTGTCTTTTCCTCTTCTTCTCTTCTCTTTATATTCTCTTGTATTACCATTTCTGATACTTATCAAACATTTATTCTTAAAATTTTTTCAACTTGTTTGATCTGTATGGTGTGTAATATCCATACAACTTGTTCTTATTTTGGTGTGTTTATCCAAACTGAGTTCAAGATTGATAGTTCAAGAGTCTAGCCATAATTCTTGGAAGTATCTCTCAATCCATAAGTTTTGTTCATCATTCACAAAATCATTTCTCAATCAACCATCTGCTGCATCCATTCTGTGTCGATTCAAACCATTCATAAACCCATAATTCAACTCTTCATCGGCTGTGTAACATCCCAATCCCAATTTTTGTATTTGGAAAGGGGGTGTCGATCGACACAAAGTTCTGCGATGTGGTTCGGTTTAGGTTTTTAATCGCGGTTTGGCTCGGTTTGAGGGATTTAACCCTAGGACTTGCGTATATAAGCCCTTAGGCAGTTCGTGGCTGCGTTTGGATAGAGGATCAGAGAGGATCATAAGAGATTGAGAGAGAATTTGATCGTTCTTGAGGATTGTTGCAAATAAATCCTCGAGACATCGTTTATTCGAGTTTTTAGGGCCGTGGGATCGTCGTTCTTTGTGAGAATCTCTTGTGTGATAGTGGGAGGTCGAGTAGCAAGCGTTTCTTCGCTGTCTCGCCGTGAGTCCGTCGCTGTTCTTCATCATTCGTCGCTCGTTCTTTGCCGTTTGTCGTTTTTGTCGAAATCCGAGGTGAGTGCGCGACCGTAGGCTCAGATAGATTAGTTTTTGGTTCACCATTGATTTAGGGATTTTCGTGTGTGATTCATAGTTGTTTGTTCAGTGTTAGGTGTTGGAATCATTTGGTTTTTGTGATTGAATTGCTGATAATCGTGAGTTTAGGCCTGTTTTGATAACGTGAACTGCTTCTGCGACTTGAGTGTCGATCGACACCGTGTCTTAGTGTCGATCGACACCCGTGTTTTTCATACGTGAGTTTTTAAATTAATTGTTGATTTAATTCTGGTATATTCGTACTTAGCCTGTTGACGGGAAGACCGTCTCACTAAGTAATTATTAATTACTTACGCATCTCTTATTTCCATGTGATGGAGGTAAAGAGAAAATATGATCGCGGAATCAGGGCCCTAGAAGAGGATGATTAGGGATGTTATTTTGTTTGTTAATTCTAGCGAACCACTGTTAGGTTGCTAGTTTACTTATTCCTGAATTTGGTTATTGAGTGTTGAATTATTTTTTGGAATTGATATTTAATTATTATTGGATTTTTATTATTTCCTAAATTATTTCTTGAGAACTTCCGCGTAGTAACTGTTATGAATCAAGTCTTTGAGAATTAATATTTATGGAATATTAATTTGGATTAGTTAAAAAAAAATGAGGATGTTACACGCTGCATCCATCTCTATTTCAATCCATTCATCTTCAATCCGCTGCATCATCAAAGGATCCCTTGTGATCTTATCTGAATCAACCAACGAAGTGACTCCTTGGGCTGACATCCTCTCCAGGATCGTGTCACCAATGGAGTTGGAATTATATCAAATGAAGTTGTAGTGTGGAAGTAAGTTTTACTAAAGACATGTCATTCTGCCTAGAAGAAGAATCAAGTCCAAGATGGGCCTAAGCACTGAACCAACCCATGGGCTGGATAATTTGATTGAAGCCAAGCACAAGGGAATGATTTTGAGCCAGACCCCAGACCAATCCACGTGACTGGTGTGACCAATCGGTGCCGTGGCCACTTCTGCACACTTATCGTCAAAAAGACGTTTTTGCCCGAACTCAAACCCTAGAGCCTTTGCCAACCTAGAACCTCTTCCTGATGTGATCCTCCCAAGGATTCGGCACTCTAAGCTGGTGAAAGGATATTCCTTTGATTCAACGGACGAAGAAGCCACGAAGAACAAGGATGATAGATCAAATGGTCGCACAAGAGCTGCGGAAGACTCCTGATATACCGAACTTGAATCCCTTAGATATGACACACTAAGACGAATTCAAGGCTGAAAATGAAACCACTATCGACAAGACCCCCTGGATATGACGCACCAAGATAGATCATGTATTGATTGATGGATATGACACACCATTAACCAAACCAATGGATATTACACACCATTGACGAAAATGAAAAACACTCTCAAAGATTCCAAAAATTATAATCAAAGACTTATCTTTTTATTCATGATAATGGGCTCTATAAATAGAGAAAATTACATCCAAAAAAGTCCATGATAAAACTCAACATGCACAACATCTAGGAAAATGAAATTCAAACTCTAAAGTGCATGTAAGAGAGAGAAATAGGCAGAATTGAATGCATTCTTTCCCATGGACGAAAATGAATCTTCCTTGATTGTATTTGGGCTGCATCCACTTTGTTGGGCTTCTATGATGGACCAAGATTTTAGAACAACTCAGTTTGTAGCTTGATTCATCCTGGTCTGGTCGGAATTCTTCATTCAATGCCCATAGGTCCGAAATGCGTAAGCTGGAGATTGCCTGTTTTGTAAATTGAATAACTCCTTCGTGTGAACTCCGTTTGATAAGAATCTTCTTCCAAGAACTTTGTAATTGAGCCGAACATATTCTCCAAGTGGTTTCATGCGTTTAGTCCTCGTGGTTGGGAAGATACGTTTCAAATACTTAACACATGTCCTGATGCTTCCCATGATCATATCACTTCCTACACCTATAAATACTTGCTTTTAGCCTTTTGAGTATAGGAGAGCAGCCCTAGTCACCACAAATCAATAATAACCCTGTATTTTCGTTATTCTTTTTAGTTCTTCAACTTTATCCTTTGTAAAAGAGCAATGAAGGCTATGGTGTGCTTCTCAAGCCTTGTGCTTAAAGATCCACCTATGCCGAGCACTTATCTATCATGAATCTACTGTTTTATCAACTCCTCTAGTTGCTCCATGTTTCATAACATGTAGAGTAGTTGTATGTTTGATATAAAGTTATTTTAAAGTTCTTTTGTTGCATCTTTTACATCTTTATTGAGGTTGTTTCTAGATTGATTCTCTATCTTTATTTATACTCAAGGCATGATCTAGATTAGCTACCTAGTGACCAATTTTAGATTGGTGCTGATTCCAAAAGCTTTTTCACCGATCGGATCTAGTATTTGATAAGTAAGGCGTCTTAACAATTCGAAAGGTTAGTTAAGAAATTTAATGAACAATCAAATCTCAATCTTACAGCGTAATTCACCTTGTAATAACCACGTGAAAGCCGTGTCTATTAGGGTTTGAGTTATAGGTTTCGGAGCCACGAAAGTGGAATGATTATACTATAGTGATTTGAGTTCTAGAACATTAGTTGCATCTCTTTAAAAACATGTGTAGAGCATGATGCATTAGTTCCTTTTAATTGCTTTTATCTTGCGTGTTTTGATTTATCTATCCCTTTATTTTATTGCTTGCTTTGTTTCATCATAAACCCCAAAACCCATATATATATATATATATATTTTCTCTTAGCTTATTCTGTATCATATAAATTTATAGCGTAACAATATAGTCTCGTGTGGATCGATCCCTAAGTACTACAATTGTCAATTGTGCACTTGCAGATTAGGGTTTATAAATTTAAAACTCTTTTGCATCGCCTATTTTAGGCAGCATCAGTATGCAAATAGATTTCCATATTATTAATTTTTGATTTCATAGATATATAACTTTCTGTTTGATTGCATGCATTAAACACAAAAACAAAACTAGTTGAAGGTAATTATTATTACGTGACTTATCAAAAATAACCATACGAATACATATTATATAAACTTATGACGAAACATAGATACTATGATGTCATATTCTTCAACGTCGACAACCAGTCTTTAAATTGATAATAGATGTTCGAATTCCTTAGGAGAAGACGAACGTTGACCTTCATTAATCATATCAACAAACTCATTTGAAGATTCTATTACTCCTACTGCACGACATGCCTGTTTAAAAGTAGGGTAAATAATCCCGTCAACGGTATGAACATCTTCAAAGCATGTTGCACCCTTTACGATCCATAGCATGAGGTAAAGGTAGTATGCTTCGCCAGTAGGACGAGGATCGTAAGATAACCTTGTTTTAGTACTAAATCTAGACCTAAAAACCCATATTGATTTCATTGATCCCAACATAAATTAATGATTTGGCTTCGGTACTTTATTGGTTATATTCGAACTAACTTGTAAGTTTAGATCTTCCGTTAACACCAGATGGCACTATAGATTCGGGATTTGGTAGATGGAAAAGAAGAACACTATATTTAGAAATCGATAAGGTATCCAGACTAAGTAAATCACATGCACGAATATAACATTATTAATACATACAATTCTTACTAAGAAAATATAACTTTAGATAATCATGCACCAATTATTTACCATTCATATCATCATGCGAATCAGCACCAATTTTGAGGAATGATGACATTTTACAACAATTGGCTAAAGATATTTGTATTCTAAGAATGGAATAAGCTATATATATATATACATATATATTGTTTTTAGGGCTACACATTATACCTAGTAAAGAGAGATCCCTACTGGTAAAAGAAAAGATATTTTGTTACCCTAAATATTGCGTAAATCTTAAACGTTTTAAGAATATCAATATTATGATTGCGTGTGATTAGGGAAGACATAATATTTGATGCTCTTTTATGCTCTATGAAGATTCTATAATTTTGAGATTGTGTATATATTATTCCAAATGTAATCAGCTATCTAATGGTAGTTACTATTTTCCTATAATTTAATGGTAGTTACTATTTTCCTATAATTTACCTGGTCACATTTATTACTACGTAATTAGTGGAAAATATAAATTATTCTATCGATTTATTTAAGAAATCCATGAGATGAAAGTGAATATTCTGACCAATCAAACACAAAACAAAGAGTTATTATTAACCATTGTCTAATAACAAAAGTGCTTAACATTAGAATACACAATTTCAAACCCTAACTGTTTCGAATGGGATTGAAAGTAGTATCCCATTTGTTACAGGTTGAATCTTCTTCATCCGTTATGCCCAAGAAAAATCAAAACTGTAAAAAATGACCATTTTTAAATTAGCTAATGGCAATACAATCGAAAAAAATAATTAGTGAATAACTTGAATATTAGTTTCATACCTATTAAAATTTTAACTGCATTTTGGTGAACACCTCCTTGTATACAACATTCATCATTTTATTCTGTGATTTTCCATTTTTGTCTAAGATTAAGACCTTCAATCCTTTCTTAGATGTTACTCTAGACACTGCAATATATAGATGTCCATGTGAAAAACACGACCTCGGCAAATAGAGACCAACCTTGTCCAAAGATTGTCCTTGACTTTTGTTTATCGTGATAGCATACGTAACTCATAGAGGCAACTGTCTTCTACGCATTTTGAAAGGAAGCTTAACATCCGATGGTGTTATTAATAGCCTTGGAATATGAACAATCTCCCTAACTTTATCTCCTGTTATGACCACAACCTCAACAATGAACTCATCCATTTTTGTAATCTGTAGCCTTGTCCCATTCATCAAACTTCTTTCGAATCTATGTTCCTTAGCAACATAATCGGACACCCAAATTTCAATATTAAATTATGACTTGGCATTCCAGCCACCTTAACACTGTTCAAAAATTCTGGAGTAAAAAGAGGATTGTTGGGAGAACTTGTGTCAGAAGGATCCAAGGAAGCAGAACTTAAGAATACTATTTCTTTTACCTATTATATAATTTTTATAAAATTAAGTTAGAATATGGTTGAGCATACAATTTTAAATTCACAATGAAAATCGATAATCTAAATAGGTAATAACCTTCCAAATTGTCAACCATATGCTGATATCGACATCGTCATTGGTTGGACATAAAAGGGCTCTGGACTGGTAGAACTTATGATCTGGTAGGGTTTTCTTGTATAACAGCTGTGGATTTCCATAAACATATCTGGTGATTGATTGAATAGGATCATCTTTATGACTAATAAGAAACTCTTCTGGTATGTCTATGAGGGCCTCCCCGTCATTAGGCTCAACAAGTTTTCCATCGCCAACTTTTAATATCTAATCTGAAAATTCTTTAGCATCCTTTGCTTCATCTGGAGGAAGAGTATTCTTCAGCAGCCGCATATTTTTGGTGATATTGTACACTGTGCAATACTCCCAAATGTAAGATGAAGTGATCGCAGACATAACTACTTCTGTCCTAGTACCACCATTTATGACATGTAAAATCTGTCTGAAATCCCCTCCAAACACAATGGTTTTGCCTCCAAACAACTTGCCCTCTACACGTCCACATATGTCATTCAGGCTTCGATCGAGAGATTCACAACAATATCTTCTCATCATTGGTGCTTCATCGCATATAATACACGTCCTCCTTCATTATCCACACCTGAAAGGATATCATCATATATCCTTTTCTGCTCCGGAGTCATCTGTTTTATCCATTTTGCATTATTTTCCCTGAGCTCTTCACGGTTGTACTTTTTTTCATCTCCAATCAATGCATTTGATCTATCTTCAAGATTGTCTGGCAATGAAGGCATAGAGCTATAGAATCCTAATGAGCTACCTCTAATTCTCAGGAGCTTATCAATCTCATGGAGTACATAAGACTTCTTATCATTATCATTCAATATTAGATCTGCAAGGATTATATACGATGTAACATTAGTTTACAATTTAATAATATACACCAACGATGATCTAAGGTGTTGGATTTTGAGAAATTACCTAGACAATGCCATTCCTCTCATTTTTTCATTTGGATGTGGTCTGATAGTAGTTCCCAAATATTTTCCCACGCAATCTTTGGTTTTGTTCTACATAGATCATCAATATACTCCTGGTCATCATCCAACATACCTAATTTCTCACATGCTTCCTTGTATGAGGCGTAAAAAGTGCCTTCAACAATTCTAAGTTCCTCGAAACTTGTAGGTCCTCGCTGGTAATTTAGGAGTACTCTCATATAATAACCATCTTTGATCCTCCGTGGAACATGGTTTATTCTTCCTAGAGTGCGTGCTCTTCGTTTTCTTTGCTTGAATTGTCTCTCTTTAGAGTTATAAATAAAAACATCTGGAATCTCTTCGTAAGTCTTTTGCTTGGCTAAATCATCAGTCTTATTCAACTCAAACCAAGCTAAAAACATAGAAACAAGTAGTTCTTGACGATCCATAACCTTTTGAATTTCGTCATCATCTTTGAAATATATGAATTGTTTGCCCTCTTAGTGAAACGATAACCTCTAAACCAATATGGCTCGGTTATGTATTGAATATTTCAGTATCCTCCATGCAGCTTCACATGCAAAGACATACCTTTAGAAGATATTTTAATAGAAGTTAAATCACTAAACCCTAATTCAAAATACCCTACTTGAAATGACAATAGTACCTGCAGTCAAAGTAGTCTTTAATCTCGTGCCTCTTATTTTTCTCGAGCTTGTTAAGAGGATCATCGATGTCTTCAGGATTAGCTTCAGAACAACTCTCAATAACAACTGAAACACGATCTGGCCCTTTCATAATATACTTAAATAAGTACTTAACAGACCCAGTTTGGTTGCACCATTGGACATTTATATGAGCTCTATAACGCAACAATATGCTTGTTATATGGAATAACATATCTATTATTTATGTCTTTCTTATTCTTCTCCATAAAATGCCCTAAGTTCCTTCTACGGTAAAGCGGAAAACCATCTTTGTTGTCTACCGTCTCGTTAATAAACTTTTTGGGAAAAAATTTAGAACATTCTCCATCTTCCATACATGGAGCATTCTTGTTATCTTTTCCGCATGGACCTTGAATCATGCACTCCTTGACAATTTCATAAAGCTCCAGGTCTCAATGTTGATCTGAAATTTTAGCATAAATGATATTATCAATATCTTCGGGTTTACATTTTGGTTCCATCCATATCAATATTTGAGCATGCGGGAGACCTGGCTTCTGGAATTCAATAGTATACATTGCTTTACAAAAAAATGAAAAAAGAAAAAAACATAAGTTATAGAGTATATGGACGTTATCAAAATATAACTTTGCAACAATATTAGATATAAACAATACTTACAACAGATAGTCTTCCCAAAGATATGTTTTTTTGTAAGATCCTCCATAAGCGAGTCTAGTTTAATTTTAAAGATCGTGCAAATAACTTCTGGCTTGTCTTCAGATTTCAAACCACGTTTCTCGCAGAATCTAGTGATCTCAGGCCACTTCAAATTGCATGTAAAGTGATGAACAAATCCGGAAATTTATATTTCTTACATACAGACACTACATCTAGATACATATTTCTCATGTACCTTGGTCCACCTACGAAAGTGGCTGGGAGATAATATGCTTTCCCTTGATCATTCAGGTCAGTGTTACCTTTTTCTGGTGCCTCGGCAACTGAATCGTAATTTGCAGCTCTAATACTTGAATTGTTCTTCCTCAAATATGAAAGTCGTTTAGTTTTGATTGTTGTGAATGCATCAACAAAAAGCTGTTGGAAGAGCCTTCTACAATATAATAGGAGCTGAGACTCGTTTGATCTTTCTTGTATGCGATAAGCAAAAAACTGTCTCATACTTATTGTTTTCTTATTCTTCGGGTCTCCTTTGACAATGCCTGTTGTAAAACCATTTGTTCCTCTAGGAAATAAAAGAGGATATTGCAAAGCAAGATAGGATATTCCAACGGTGTCGATTCAGTTGTCGAGGCACCAGACAAAGGTAACACTGACCTGAATGATCAAGGGAAAGCATATTATCAGACGCCGTTGGATCACCATAGGTATGTCCGTCATTTTTACGATTATTCACAATTCTCATACGGAAAGTTTCCAAAACGGCTCACTTATCCTTTGGTACTGTCCAGATTTTTTGTTAAGTATAATATCGCGTGTTGGCATTTCCATTTAAAAATCTCCAGGAATGATGGCAGCAACTTCAGACGCCGTTGGATCACCATGACTGCAATGAATAAAAAAATTGTTTCACACAATAATACTAATATAAACGTTCATTATAATGTAACAATAATCCTATATTATTATGTAAAATTTTGTTATAATTAAAACACATCATAGCCTGTTGTCGATAAAGCACTTCGTTGTCGGTATCAACAATATACATTTGAGAAAACTTGGGAACTTCATTCGGTTCACAAACTAAACCTTTTATCTTGTGATAATTTTTGCCGTGAATAGTAAACATTTGAGGACCTCTTCCAGGAGCAACACCTTCTTGTACCTTCTCTCCAGGCGATGTGAATGAAAATATCATGTTGTACGCCCTTATATTTTCTCTAAAATGTTTGCTGAGTGGATCATCATGTGTCAGGAGAACATGTAATAGTAGTGGTTAATCTTTAAGTTCAGGGAGCCTCACTTGTCCCTGTAAAGAAATGTAACATCCCGAAACCAAATTATCGTAATTTGGGAGGAGTGTCGATCGACACCAGTGGTGGGTGTCGATCGACACCAGTGTTTCGGGTCAATTTTTGGTTTAAGTTAAATCGTTCGGTTTACGATGTCAGTTTAAGGGAGAGACCTAGGGCTCGTATATATAAGTTTTGGCAGATGGTGGCCTCGTGGGAGAGATAGAAAAAGAGTTTTCTAAAGGTTTTAAGAGAGTTTTAGTGATTCGAAGGGTTTTCGTGAGCCGTTCTTTGTCGTTATTCGCTAGAAGTCTAGTGGGATCATATAGGGATCGTTCGTGTTTGATTGTTAGCTTATCCTTAGTGTTTTTCATCGCTGTTCAGTCCGTTTCCCTTCCTCAATTTTGTTAATCGAGGTGAGTGTGTGATCGTGGATATGGGATTAGATTGTTAAGGTATCTGTTGATTGATTG
Source organism: Draba incana (assembly GCA_963576765.1). Taxonomy (NCBI): domain Eukaryota; kingdom Viridiplantae; phylum Streptophyta; class Magnoliopsida; order Brassicales; family Brassicaceae; genus Draba; species Draba incana. The sequence goes on from OY755202.1 coordinate 26,923,749, forward strand.
GTGTTGTTTATGGTTGTTTTCTATGATTTTTGTGTGTTATCGTGTGGTTTGAGTTGTGACCAATCTCGTACGATGAAATGGAATCGAGTCGCGAGAGGAATTGGCTCGGTTTAGGTTTATGCGAGAGGTATCGATCGACATCCACTTTTAGGGTCACGAGACTTGTGTGCAAGAATAGAGTGTCGATCGACACCTAGTGGTTGTGTCGATTGACACCTGGTTGTGAAGTGTGTGTTTTGGATAGCAGTGCCGATCGACACCATGTGGGTGTGTTGATCGACACCACTTGATATAATGTTGATTTTAATATTGCTGATTGTTGTTTGATCGCGTAGTAATTGGCATTCTATTTCCCTTTTTATGTATCCGGTAGACGGGATGACCGCCTCACTGAGTATTTGTGATAATACTCTTGCAACTCTTATTTCCATGTGTTGTAGGTAAAAAAGATTTGTGATCGCGGAATCAAGGCCAGATGAAGAAGATGATTAGGGTTGTTAGTTTATTTGCTTAAAGTGAACCTGGTGTTTAGGTTGCTAGCATTTTCTGTTTCAGTCTTTGGAAATTGATTAGTTGAATTTGATAATTGGTTTAATATTTATTGGATTATTGTTTGAGAACTTCCGCAATTGTTAAAAAAAAAAAAGTGTTGGTTGTTTCATTTTGGTATCAGAGCCTAGAAGTTTTTAGGACAAAATAATTGGATGTCTGAGACTATGTGTTTGCTTTGATTATGTGTTGTTAATCAGTTAGTAGTCTTAGAATCATCCTCTTCGGCCTTCAAAGAGATTACGTGGTAAGTTGATTTTCATTGGTTGTGAATTCTAGAATCTTAGTTGTGCTTTGGGAAGTGCAGGTCTGATGGCTAGAATTCTGGGAGGTCTTGGCTGTAGTGCCAGAGGTCGTGGCCGTTTGGGGTGGGGTCGTGGTCGGGGACGTGTGAGCACGTCTTTCGAGTGGGTAGCTCATAGGGAATCGCCAGAGCGGGGGGCTGATTCACCGACGTAACATGAGTGATCAGGGGGGTAGTGTCAGAGTATCTGTTGGTACCAGTGGTGGTACAGGAGCAGTTGGTGTTGCAGGAGGCCCAGGTGGGGGTGCTGCTGCAGGTGTGGCCAAGGGTCCAGATGATTGTTTGGCGAGGATGTTAGCCCATATTTTGGAGAGGTTACCAAGAGCAGTACCAGGGCAGATTCCAGTGGTTGAGGAGCATCCGGCTTATCGAGCGATGTTAAATCAGATTATGACCATCGCGTCTTTGTCTTTCTCGGGAGGAGGGGGACCTTAGATAGCTGATGAGTGGAGGTTGACGATAGAGCATAGGTTTCGCTTTATCAGGTGTGCTAATGAGTACCGAGTGGATTTAGCAGTATACTTCTTGGAGGGTGATGCACGTCTCTGGTGGAGGAGTGTTGATGCCTGGAGGAGGCGGACATTGTGGACTTGGGAAGAATTCTTGGATGAGTTTAATGCAGTGGATCGGTTAGAGACGCAGTTTTGGGGACTGGTTCAGGGAGACCAGTCGGTAGGAGAGTATTATGTTGAGTTCGACAAACTAGTGGTTTATGCAGGTAGAGGCATGGACGAAGAGCGGGCTCAGATGAGGAAGTTCGCAGGAGGACATAGGTTGGGGTTGAGGATGTAACATCCCGAAACCAAATTGTGAGTTTGGGTAAGGGGTGTCGATCGACACCAGGTGTGGGTGTTGATCGACACCAGTGTTTCGGGTCAATTGCGGTTTAAGTTTTAATTGTTTGGAGGGTTCAGTTTGATGTTGGTTTGGGATGAGAACCCTAGAATCCTGTTTATAAGGCGGGGCAGCCTCGCTTTTCTGTGGTTAAGGTCAGAAAAGCGTGTTAGAGAGGTTTTTGGTGATTCTTTCAAGGTTTGGTGATAAGAGAGAAGGGGGCAGTTCTGCTTCACTCTGGTAGAGAAGAGGAACGGATAAGGAGATCGGTTCGGATCAGAGTGAATTTTTGTGGGTAAGTTCTTCTCCCTCTTAGCTAGCCGTGAGGTCAATCCCTTTGTCATTTGGATTTGTTCTCTAAGAGTTATTCTTGTTTTCGTGAGGAAGGTTCTGCTGAATCGGGTTCCAGAATCAGTCAGATTGCGGGGTGTTTTGCTGGAGACTCAGAGTGAATTAGACAAAAATCTAGGAGTGAATTAGACTCGGGGTTCAGGTTCTCTGCGAGAGGTGTCGATTGACACCACTGTGATGTGATCGTGAGGATCGTTTGCTTGGTGAAGCGTCGATCGACACCAAGTGGTGGTGTTGATCGACACCCTCTGTTTAAATTACTAAATTTGTTTAATTGTGGTTAACTGTTGATTGCTCGCGTAGAATTGATAATTTAATTCCTATTATATATCCGGTAGACGGGATGACCGCTCCACTAAGTATTTATTAAATACTTACGCAACTCGTTTTTCCCAATTGTGTTGGAGGTAAAGGAAAAGGAAAAGTGTGACCGCGGGATCATAGCTTTAGGGAGAGGATGATTAGGATTATTGTTGGTTTCCATGTTTTGCTAAGTTCTAGTGAACCCGGTTAGGTTGCTAGATTTTAATATTGTTTCTTGAGTTTGGATTATGGAATTGAATTACGTGTTACATTTTGGTATCAGAGCCTGATGTCAGAGGTTTTAATCCCAAAATAATTCTGCAAGTGCACAGACAATCGCAGTAGTATAAAGGGTATCGAATCCATAGAGACCAAGGTTACACTATGAAATTATGGATTTTAAATTAAATCTAAGATAAAATATGGGTTTTGGTTGTAACGAAGCAATGAAAACAGCAATTAAACGATGTGAAATTCAATAAGGAAAGGCACTAGATCAAGGTTATTCTCTGGTGATCTCGGATTAAGGACTGAGCCACTATTCAGGAACTAATGCAATTCGGTCTAGAACTCAAACATTAAGATAATATTGCCCCACTGTCGTGATGTATCTATATCTTTATCCAGCAACCTAAATGCCTAAACTGTCGTTTGGATTTAGTAATGATGCAGACAAGCATTAAAAGTTGGTTCAATTTGTTCATAATTGATGGTAACAATCAACTTTCGTTGGTCACACACCAATTGCTCACCAAAGGGTTATCTAGCAACCTAGAGCACTATCGTGAATAAGTTAGACTTGAAATCATAGATTAAGTGATCAATATCAATCTAAGCATGAAAAACCCCTATTGATGAAGACATATGATTATGCAATCCTATTTGGCTCAGTCACTAACAGTCCTAAATCACCATTGAAAAATCTCAATCTAGCCAAGGGACTACTCAATCATGGAGGAAGCAAACACAACAAAACAATAGAGAGAATTCATGATGGAATTGAAATAGATAAGGGGTTAGAATTCTTCTCAATAGATGTTGTGAAAATGAATCTTCAATCTTTAATCCAAAAGCAAAAGAACAAAGCAAAGAGTAGCCAAGAGAGTCCCCGAAAAGTAACGAGTGAAAATGAAATGAATCGTGATCCTTATTTTTGAGGCGGCTACTCCTTATTTATAAATAAAAATAGGTTAAAATCGGATCTGGGTGGCCGACCGGTCGGTCTGAATTCGGACCGGTCGGTCTATCTTCAGGCATCTATGGTCTTCGAGTGTGGACCGGTCGGTCTTGTGGGTGGATCGACCGGTCTGGTTTCCAGGAGGTTCCAAATCTTCGAGTCCTCGGGCGAGCGGGTGCTCGCTCCAAACCGAGCAGATGCTCGGTCCTTCAAAACGCCATCTTTTCTCCGGATTTGTCCAGTTTGCTTCAATGACTCCCGAATGCTCAAATCCATGTTCCCAAGCCTCCTTTAAACCTAGAATGACTCAAAAGAAGAGAAAAAGACTCGATAAAACCCTACAAAACAAAGATTAGAATGTGCCAAAAACGCATTATATCAACTCCTCCAGACTTAGATCTTTGCTTGTCCTCAAGTGAAGACAAACTAGAAATAAATTCAAGGAAGCTATGAAAATCGAACTAACCTTTATAAGTCGAATACAATCCTTTAAGACCCCACATATGTAATACCAACAACCCTCATAAACAGATCAAAAACCAAGATGGTACTTCACATACTTTGCGAAATACATGGCAGTGCTACCATACTCAAGCTCCTATGTCTCAGCGACTCTATACCAGGGTCCAGAAATCTTACCAGAGGGAAAATATTCGTCGCATTTGGGTTATTTAATGGTGGGGTAAAAGTGTTTCAGGCTAACCTCAGTCGCGGCCGAATGCAAGTCATGGCGCAAAATCCCAAGAGAACTAAGTCCAAATATGATGCACAGCTTTTCAAACTTAAGACCTTTTTCTTTATTTAGATGAAAACTTTCTGCATATCTAAAGAACTAATGCTAAGAAAACTACATAGAAATGTGCTTGTATATTAAACATGAGGCTTTATTCTAATCCCTTTAAACATTTCATATAAAATCTGATTTTTTTTTTTTTTTTTTTTTAAGGGGTTAGTTCTAACCCTTTCTAAAGCACGAGAACGAAAACTTAAAATAGAAAGGAAATACAGAGTCAAAAATCCTAAGCAGAAAGTTTTGAAATGGTACCAAAAGGTCTTTAAAATGATTGGCTGGCCGGACTACGTCTCCGGAGTTTTTGCGCTTGAGTGCAAGTTAATGTCTTGGACAGAAAGCATGAGGTTTGAAAGAAAGGTCAAGGTAAGGGTGTGGTACCAGACTAAAAATGAGCCTGGCCATTAGGAGTCCTGAAGAGGGGATAGTGTTTGAAAAAGGATAGGACTCCTAACGTGGTTGATACTTCTTATGCGATTTCGAATTCCCTGAGTTAAGAAAAACAGATTAGTATAAAAAGTGTCAGCGTTAGCTTTCAAAGAGACGGGAACCTTCTGGTAATACTGATCCGCCTAGGGCATTTTTAATCTTCCCATGGCATTGGTTAATCACTGTTAGAGGGGTTAGCGAACATCATGTGGTCCTAGAAATGCATGCATATCACAAAGGTTTTAGTACAAACTGACTCGATAAAACAGAAAACGACTCAAGAAAACGAAAAAAGAAAATAAGAAAAAGAAAATAAGAAAATAGAAAACATGATTAGTATCAATAGCACTCCCCCCAGACATACTTCACACCGACCCGGTGTGAGAATAAATCGAAAGGAAAGAACTATTAAAAAGAAAGAAAATAATGCAAAAAATGAAAAAGAAAAGTTAGAAGGTCTAACGTCATCAGAAAGGTGGAGATTCGTCAGAATCCGCTGTGTCCTCGGAGTCTTCCACCATAGCGTCATCATCTGATCTGAACGCGGTAGAGGGACCAGCAGGCGTGGGCATGCAGCTTCCAGCAAAGCCTGATCCTCCCGCTGCATCTGTGCCTCGGGAACAAGAAATGGCACCCCAAATGGCAGACATCATACTATGGAGCTTCTGAAAACTCTTGTGTTGCCATTGCCTATGCTCATGTTTAGTCCATTCGTCGCGAATCGGTGAGACGGCAAACTGGTTGGCGTAAGGTGGAAGTGGCAAGGCAGAACCTCTCAAGTGCCTGCAGTATCAGGACCATGGCTAACATGGCGACGCTTTCTGCGCTGGAGAGGGACATCTGCATCTGTGCTCTCAGGTGAGGCGGGTGGCAAAAACCAAACGTTGTCCAGGGAGGTGAGAGGTGCATGCTCACTAGGTAAAGAGATTGAACGCTGTACCCCATCCAAAATCAGAGTATTGCCACTTTCCGTCAACTATCCATCGGCTCTGAATAAGGTGTTGCATGCCAAAGAGAGCGGGCGCGTGGACAACGTCGGTGCCTGTCAAATCAATCTGATGGAAGAGAAAGATAGGAGTTAGGAGACTCCCACATACCTCTTGCATCTTCCTTCCAGGTCCACCGAGACCTCTGAACTTTCTCTCTGTCAGGAAGTGTGCAAATGCTCCTCCGTAGTTAGTGTGTTGATCGTGAGGATACTCGGTGTAGATTTCAAACACAAACTCCGGCATCCCGAGTTGCAGTAAGAACAACTCATCTATACGCAGGGCTCCCGGTTCTTCCTTGCAAAACATAGTGTTGCTCAGGGCCTTAGCTACAATTCGGATGATTGGGTTCCTGATAAGAGCCATTTTCATGCTCCGTGATGTCGCCGCACCTAAACCAATCAAGTTCCATAACCTGTCGCACTGAGGAAAATAACCACGGCCAGGGAAATCCACGTTCTGGTAACGCTCATCAAAACCGTAGATATCGCACAGTTTGTGCAAAGAGATCTTATACGTAATCCCTCTGATCTTATACCACATACGACCATTCTCAGCTCGCCTATCATCATCTGACGGATAATAAACCTCACAGGAGGGGAGGAATTGTCTTACAAGCTCAGGATACAGAGGATACTGGTTCGTGGCCATGTTCCCCAAACCCATTCGATTGAGAACAACACACACCTAGTCCGTGATACCCAAATCATCTAACATCTGAGGACATAAGAACCTAGTAGGCAACATTTCCACGTTCAACAGCCCATTATCGCAAATGCTATTATACCTAACCCATCCATCTCCTCTCCGTTTGTTCTCATAAGACGGTTCGCTAGCTAAACCTTTCCTTTCTAGCTTAGGGTGCGTGTCAATTCCAGAGAAAGGTTTACCGTCCGGTCGAGGCCATGGATTACTCGGATTGGAACGCGAACTACGCGATTTTCGTGGAGCATCCGTTTGACTGGAAGTCGCTATTCCTTTCCCCTTATCTCTTGTTGACGATCTCCTCGGTTTGTCATGGTTTCGTTTTGTTCGGGTTTTGCGTTCTTCGTCCGAGCCATCTTCGGGTGGCAAATTGGTTGCTTGTGGACGTCCCGTGCGACCCATAGCTACAAAAACGAACCAAGGAGAGTGAGAAGCAAGCGAATTACACGGCAAAATCCAAGGAGAAAGAACTACCCCAAAAACCCGAAATTTGACAAGCAAATATAAAGCTCATACCTTGCAGAACGAATAAATTGATTGGATAATCAGAAAGAGCTTGAAAAACTAAGCGATTCAGTGCCAAAAATCGTTTAATTCGGGTAAGAATTGAAGGACTTAGGGTTTGATGAAGTTTTTGGAGAAAATCACCAAGAATACTTGCAAGAGAAGAGTTTTTGGTGTTTCGATCGGGATTGTTGTGTTTGGGTGATGGGGTTTGTGTTTATAGGGGGTAAACCAGTTCAATTTAAGTGAAATAAACCGATTTCAACCGAAAATCGAAAGAATTTTTTACTTACCCGGGCCGAGGATCGACCGGTCCCAATACTGGACCGGTCGATCGTGTTTCCAGTGGCTTACCTGATCCGCGAGACGAAGGGGATCAACCGGTCGACTTGTGGATCGACCGGTCTTGATGCCTGGGACTTACCCGATCTGCAGGACGAAGGGGATCGAACGGTCGACTTGTGGATCGACCGGTCTTGATGCCTGGGAATTACCCGATCCGCAGGACGAAGGGGATCGACCGGTCGGCACACACGGATCGACCGGTCCTAATTCCAGTGACGATGGCTAGTCTCGTGTTCAAAGGAGATCGACCGGTCCCTTATATGGATCGACCGGTCCGATATCTAGGCTCCAAAAGTTTCTGTGACGAAAAATCCTAAAAAAGAAAAACGAAAAGGGAGGTAAAACTGAATAGAAAAGAAAAAGAAAAGAACGTGTGGACACTTTCAAGTGGGTTGCCTCCCACCAAGCACTTTGTTTAACGTCATTAGCTTGACGTTGTACGATGCCTAGGCGTGAGCAGAATTCATTTGAGGATTAAAGAATTTCTTTTCCGGATCAGGGCTCGGTGGAGGTGGGTTGAGGCGTTGTCCATTCTCTCTTTGATCGCTTACGTTTAGTTGCAGGACCTCTCTTGGCGTTCCATTCACAAGACTGATACCCTTCTCTTTAAACTCTAACAGAAAAATAGCTCTAACTTTGGAGAAAGGCTTAGGGGTAACCTTTGCACTTCACCTTGTATTCGACCGAGTTCCCATCATATCCTTGAGGGATCAAAGTTATCTTAGGCTTACCCTTTGTCCCTTTGCATTGTACGTTTCCCTGCACCTTTGTCTTTTCCCTAAACATCTTGGCAATATGAGAACGATTTCCATCTAGAACTCCATTGATCTTACTCTTCTCACCTAGCTCTTTGACAACAGCGTCCGACAGGTCTTCTTTTTCTACTGCCAAGATGCAGGAGGCGTGAATGGCGGTTCTTTTGGGAATGGCTCCATAGAAAACCTTTTCGTTGACCTTGGAAAAAGAGAGTCGCTTATTTGGCATATCAATGATTGCACCCACCGTAGCCATGAATGGTCTCCCAAGGAGGAGAGACGTATCGCAACCTTCTCTCATCTCTACAACCTGGAAATTCGTTAGAGCTAGGCAATCCCCTATTCGGACTGGTAAATCGCGAATGATGCCGTACGATGTTGCGGTGGACAAGTTTGCAAACCTAAGAGTCCTATGACTAGGTCCTATCTTAGCCGTTTTCAACTTCCTCGCAATAGCCCTTGACATGAGATTCACACAAGAACCAGAATCGCAAAGAGCTTCTCTAAATTCAACCTTTTCAATGGTGCAGGGAACAAAGAATTTCCCAGGGTCTTCGCCCTTAGGTAATACCCTCAATGGTGTTGGAAATGGGTAAGGAGTGTAAGCAGGTGACCTAACCTTATTAACGAGCTCATTCGGTCGAAGCACTACAAAAGATGGTCCAGCAACCTCTTCATCCTTTTTCTCTTCTGGAGCAGGCGCTCCTTGTGCACTCTTGACTGCTTCGGCGGGTTGAACTACCTGTTATCTTCACACGAGTGCAGATGGCTTCTATCTTACTGTTGAGATCGTTATACCTGTTGTCCATCATGGCAGTGATTTCTTTAGTAGAATTCTGCTGGTTGAGTAAAGCCAATCGTATGAGGGATTTCAGTTCGTCTTGAGGGTTCGGTGCATGAGTTTGAACGCTTGGAGGCACATGGTCTCCACCCACATAGTTTACTTCTATGGACCGCTCATTTCCCTTGTTCTCACAAAGGTCTATATTCTCTTGATTCCTCTTCAGCAACAGGTTTACTTTCGCTGTCAGATCATCAATCCTCTGTGTCTCAACACTACTGGCATATACAGGCTCATCACGGTCATGGCATTGATTCCTGGAACTCGCAGCCAAGTTCTCTACCAATCTAATCGCTTCTTCCTTGGTCCTGGTCATAAAATCACCATTACTCGCAGCATCCAAACTGTTCCTAGCATCACGACCAACACCATCATAGAAGATACTAAGCAATTTCTCATCGGCGAATCCATGGTGTGGACACTTCCTTTTGTATTCCTTGAACCATTCCCATGCCTCACTAAAAGACTCTCCAGAACGTTTTTGGAATGTAGAGATCTTATTCCTTAGGCACGCGGTCATGGCTTTGGTGTAGAAATGACCCAAGAATGCTGCTATACATTGCGGCCAAGTCGTGATGGATCCAGCTGGTAGCGACTTGAGCCAGCGGGAGGCTTTGTCCGCGAGTGAGAAAGGGAAAAGCTTGCATTTCATGAAATCCTGGTTCACTCCATTCGAGCTTGCTGTGGAGCAAATCTCCTCGAAGTTTTCGATATGGTCTACTGGAATTTCCGCAGGAAGTCCATGAAACATGTTCTGCTTAACCAGTGATATCAACTGAGGCTTAATCTCATAGTCTTGCCCCTCAAAAGCGGGCGGAACGATTGTCGCTCTGTTCCAATAGGATGCATGGGGATTGTCCATATCCCCAATTGTACGACGCTGCTGATGCAATTGAGCTATTTGTTGTTCCATCCTCTGAATAGCAGCAGCTACATGACCATTTGCAGCTCGATTGTCAGTGTCATCGCCCATGTTGGCTAGATTCAAAAGTTTTTGAGAACTTTGGTTACACCTGAAACACACGCAAAAGAAAACGAAAAGAGAAATGAAATTAGCAAAATTTTTAGACTATAAATAAAATCGAATTTCAAAGGTAACGCAATTGGTCCCCGGCAACGGCGCCAAAAACTTGATGGCAGAGGTTTTAATCCCAAAATAATTCTGCAAGTGCACAGACAATCGCAGTAGTATAAAGGGTATCGAATCCACAGAGACCAAGGTTACACTATGAAATTATGGATTTTAAATTAAAGCTAAGATAAAATATGGGTTTTGGTTGTAACGAAGCAATGAAAACAGCAATTAAACGATGTGAAATTCAATAAGGAAAGGCACTAGATCACGGTTATTCTCTGGTGATCTCGGATTAAGGACTGAGCTACTATTCAGGAACTAGTGCAATTCGGTCTAGAACTCAAACATAAAGATAATATTGCCCCATTGTCGTGATGTATCAATATCTTTATCCAGCAACCTAAATGCCTAAACTGTCGTTTGGATTTAGTAATGATGCAGACAAGCATTAAGAGTTGGTTCAATTTGTTCACAATTGATGGTAACAATCAACTTTCGTTGGTCACACACCAATTGCTCACCAAAGGGTTATCTAGCAACCTAGAGCACTATCGTGAATAAGTTAGACTTGAAATCATAGATTAAGTGATCAATATCAATCTAAGCATGAAGAACCTCTATTGATGAAGACGTATGATTATGCAATCCTATTTGGCTCAGTCACTAACAGTCCTAAATCACCATTGAAAAACCTCAATCTAGCCAAGGGACTACTCAATCATGGAGGAAGCAAACACAACAAAACAATAGAGAGAATTCAAGATGCAATTGAAATAGATGAGGGGTTAGAATTCTTCTCAATAGATGTTGTGAAAATGAATCTTCAATCTTTAATCCAAAAGCAAAAGAACAAAGCAAAGAGTAGGCAAGAGAGTCCCCGAAAAGTAACGAGTGAAAATAAAATGAATCGTGATCCTTATTTTTGAGACGGCTACTCCTTATTTATAAATAAAAATAGGTTAAAATCGGATCTGGGTGGCCGACCGGTCGGTCTGTATTCGGACCGGTGGGTCTGTCTTCAGGCATCTATGGTCTTCGAGTGTGGACCGGTCGGTCCTGTGGGTGGATCGACCGGTCTGGTTTCCAGGAGGTTCCAAATCTTCGAGTCCTCGGGCGAGCGGGTGCTCGGTCCAAACCGAGCAGGTGCTCGGTCCTTCAAAATGCCATCTTTTCTCCGGATTTGTCCAGTTTGCTTCAATGACTCCCGAATGCTCAAATCCATGTTCCCAAGCCTCCTTTAAACCTAGAATAACTCAAAAGAAGAGAAAAAGACACGATAAAACCCTACAAAACAAAGATTATAATGTGCCAAAAACGCATTATATCAGAGCCTATACGGTTTTAGGACTGTTAGGTTTGGATGAACTGAGACTATGTGTTTAAATTGATTATTTGTGTTTTAGTCGATTTTAGTCTTAGAAACATCCTCTCCAGCCTTTAAAGAGATTCTGCGGTAAGTTATTATCTGTATTCTTGATTGTGAATTCAAGTATCATAGTTTGTACTTTTGGTAAGTGCAGCGTGCGATGGCTAGAGTTCCGAGGGGCCGTGGTGGCGGATCAGGTGGTCGTGGTCGTGGTCGTGGTCATGGTCGGGGTCGTGTATCATTGTCTTTCGAGTGGGAGACTCAGAGTGAGTCGTCAGAGCAGGTGGCTATTTTGCCGACGTATCAGGAGGGTTCATGAAGTGCTGTCAGAGTGTCGGATAGTTCAGCTGGTGCGGCAAGAGGCCCATGTGTGGGTGTTGCTGCAGGTGGAGCCCAGGATCCTGAGGATCGTTTGGCGAAGATGCTTGCATTGATTTTAGAGCGGTTACCGGGTGCGGTACCAGTGCAGGCTCCAGTAGCGACCTTGAGGGAGCAGTATCTGGCGATGTCCAATGAGCTATCGCTTATGGGGCCCTTGTCCTTCTCTGGTGGAGGAGGGCCAGAGAAAGCCAATGAGTGGAGATAGAAGGTTGAGCGGAGGCTTCGTTCTCTCAGATGCCCCGATGAGTTCTGCGATGATCTAGCGGTTGAGTTCTTAGAGGGAGATGCTCGTCTCTGGTGGACCGGTGTCCAGGCCAGGAGAAGGCAGACATTGTGGACTTGGGGAGAATTTTTGAGCGAATTTAATTCAAAATACTTTCCTCAAGAAGTGGTAGAGCAGTTAGGGTTGCAGTTCCAGAGTCTGGTTCAGGGCAACCGATCAGTTCGTAGGTATGATGCAGAGTTCAGCAGGCTGGTCGTTTATGCGAGTAGCGGCATGGATGAGGAGCGAGCCTAGATGGGCAAGTTCGTGGGAGGACTTCAGATTGGGCTGATGAAGCACGGCAGAGCTTCCAGGTATGCCTCGAGGGCGGAGCTGGTGGAGGCACTTGCAGCAATCGAGGACCTAGAGGAGCAGTTCGAGGACTGAGTTGTTTTCTGTTTTTCGGTCTTATTTCCAGTTTCGGATTTTGAGCTTTGCGTTGTTTCTGGATTATTGTATTTTCGTTGGGGTTGAAACGGTTTACATTTTTTAAAATTTATAAGATGATGTTCCTTATTTATTTTCATATGAGTATGAGGCATGTGGTTCCAAGATGTGTCTTTATGTGTGGTCTAGTGTAAATCGTTACTTTGAGGATATTCCAGGATGGGAAAGTTGTGAATATACCACGTGAGGCGGCTCTAATCAGAGGAGAGATGTGTTCTCTTGTATACTTATTGGGAACTGAGTTCCCAGAATAAGTAGCAAGGGATGTGAGATCTCTTGCGGGGAGGTGAGCTCCTCAGATACCGTTGGCTTGAAGGATACGTCCCGAGAGTGCGAGCGGTATGTTGTATTGTGTGGATTACGCAGAGCCTCTGAGATCATGGGAGGATTTCGTGTGGTATTGGCTAAGTGGATTTTGGGTATATGGTAGACAATTATATGGGACCCGATTGGTAATCTTGGGTGATGTTGACCAGGTTGGGTCAAGATTTTGGTCCGTGATTGGACGGTTTATGAGAATCGAGTGAAGATCATGAATAGTGTTGGCTGGATAGGCAAGTGTATGGTCTGTGACAGACGGTTCGGGAGGCTTGAGTTTTGAGCCGAAGTAACGCTGGTCAGGTTAGGCCTTGGTTGGAGTTCTGGTAACAAGTGTGGCATTTGTTGAATCTAAATCGGAACTGACGGGTGGTTGTACATGTTCTCGTTTGATTGTTGTACGATCGACCGCCAGGCCCAAGTGGACTAAAAAAATATATATTGCATAGAAGGTTGAGGGCGAATCTAGCCAAGTAATGGGCATTTCGAGTTGTGGTTATGATTTTCGGCTTAACAAAGGCGTCTGCGGTATGTGTGAGTTTAGTTCGACATGATCAAGGAATTTTGGTAAGTATTCGTTGCGTTCTCAGCGTTTATATTCTGGTATATTCGAGGAGTCCCAAGGAGTATGAGACTCATTTGTGGTTGGTTCTTGAGAGGCTTCGCGAGCAGAAGCTGTATGCTAAGTTTAGCAAGTGCAGTTTCTGGCAGCGGGAGATAGGTTTTCTTGGCCATATTGTGTCTGCAGAGGGAGTTTCTGTGGATCCGGCTAAGATTGAGGCTATTCGAGATTGGCCTAGACCGAGCAGTGCTACCGAAATCAGGAGTTTCTTGGGTCTGGAAGGTTACTATCGGGGGTTTGTCAAGGGCTTTGCGAGTGTGGCGCAGCCGATGACGAAGATGACCGGTAAGGATGTTCCATTTTTCTGGTCGCCTGAGTGCAAGGAGAGCTTTGCGAAGCTCAAGGAGATGTTGGCTAGTACACCCGTGTTGGCATTACCCGAGCCGGGGAAGCCATACACTGTGTATACGGATGCTTTAGGAGTTGGTTTGGGTTGCGTTTTAATGCAGGAGGGTCGAGTTATTGCTTATGCTTCAAGGCAGTTGCAGGGTAGTGAGCGTAATCGGCCTACGTATGATCTAGAGTTGGGAGCAGTCGTGTTCGCTCCGAAGATTTGGAGGTCTTATCTCTATGGAGGGAGAGTGCAGATTTTTATGGATCACAAGAATCTGCTGCATATCTTCACTCAGCCATTGTTGAATATGAGGCAGAGACGCTGGATTGAGTTGTTGGCAGATTACGATCTGGAGATCATTTATCATCCGGGCAAGACTAATCAGGTAGCAGATGCCTTGAGTCGACGGAGGTTTGATTCAGCCCGTGAGCAAGACATAGAGGATTTGGTTGGCGAAATTTGCACGTTGCATCTCTGCGCGGTTTTGCAGGAGCCTTTGGGCTTAGAGGCAGTGGAGCAGGCAGATCTTCTCAGTAGGATCAGAGTCGCCCAGCAGAGTGATCAGGGTTTAGTTGGTGCGTCGCGAGCGGAGGATTCTGAGGTTATTGTCTCTCTTAATGGGACGATTCTGATTCGTGGTCGTGTTTGTGTACCTTGAGATGAGGCGTTGAGGCAGGAGATTTGAGTGATGCTCATGCGAGCAAGTTCTAGATTCATCCGGGTGCGACCAAAATGTACCGTGATCTCAAACGGTATTATCACTTGGTCGGGATGAAGAGAGATGTGACTGCTTTTGTTTCCAAGTGTAACACGTGTTCGTTTATTAAAGCCGAGCACAAGGTTCCGAGTGGTTTGTTGCAGAGCCTTCCCATTCCTGAGTGGAAGTGGGATATGATTTCGATGGATTTTGTGGTTGGATTGCCTACTTCGCGGACGTATGATGCTATTTGGGTTATCGTAGACCGGTTGAGTTTGCGTATAATAACAGCTTCCAGGCAAGTATTGGTATGGCTCCTTTCGAGGCTCTGTATGGGAGGCCATGTAGAACGCCTTTATGCTTGACCCAAGTGGGGGAGCGCAGTATTCATGGAGCTACCTATGTTCAGGAAACGACGGAGAAGATCCGGGTCGTGAGACTGAACATGAAGGAAGCTCAGGATAGACAGAGGAGTTATGCGGATAAGCGGAGACGTGAACTTGAGTTCTCAGTGGGAGATCGCGTGTATCTCAAGATGGCTATGTTGATGTGTCCTAATAGACCTATAGCAGAGAACAAGCTTAGTCTAAGATTTATGGGTCCGTTCTCGGTGGTGGAGCGTGTTGGACCAGTGGCTTATCGCTTGAGTTACCACCGATCATGAAGGCATTTCATAAGGTTTTCCATGTGTAGATGTTGAGGAAGTGCATGCATGAGTCAGTGGAGTTGGTGCCTGAGATCCCTGCAGATCTTCAGCCTGATTTGACGATTCCGGTGGTCCCTATGAGGATTCTTGAGAGGAGAGTCAATGAACTGCGCTGGAAGAAGATCCCGTTGTTGCGGATTTTTGTGGGATTGTGGCGGTTGCCAGGAGGAGACTTGGGAGCCAGAGGCAAAGATGAAGCTGAAGTTTAGGAAGTGGTTCGACAAGCAGGTCGCCGGTTGAGCTTAGCTTTCTTTGTGGTTCTAGTTTATTTGGCCTTAGTACCGGTGTTGTTGTTTTGATTCTTGTATTTTCGTTTCGTTGTAACGATATACCTTTTTGGAGATTTATAAGATGAGTTTTCCTTATATTTCTGGTCTATCAGATTGTGTTTTCTGATGTTATGAGTGTGAAGACCAGTGTGGGTCGTGTTTTTGGGATATTCCGGTTGGGGAGTATCGAGTTTAGACCACGTGAGGTGACCTAGTCGCTGATGTTTATGGGCGTTTTAGAATTTATTATGGAGGACTCATGTGCTGGAAACGGTGGTTTTCCAGGGTATGTAACGGGGACGGTGGATTCCAGTATACATGTTGAGAGACGGTGGTTCTCTCTAGAGACGGTGGTTTTCCTGAGTACCTATACTGGGACGGTGGTTTCCTTTATAGTACAGAGTGCCTATATTGGGACGGTGGTTTCCTTTATAGTGCGGAGAGACGGTGGTTCTCTCGAGGGGACGGTGGTTTCCCTAGACTGTGTGTGTTGTGTGATGAGTTCAACGTAATAAATGTCTGAGAAAACGTGCGTATAAACATAGGATTAGTTCGTGGGCCTCTGAGATTATGTGAGAATCTCTTGTGGTATTGGCCGGTGTGGGCCAGAGTGTAGTCCAGTAGGGACGTGTTTTTGCGGGATTCAAGGTCGAATCCAGTTTAGTGGGGGAGAATGTTAACATCCCGAAACCAAATTGTGAGTTAGGGTAAGGGGTGTCGATCAACACCAGGTGTGGGTCAATTGCGGTTTAAGTTTTAATTGTTTGGAGGGTTCGGTTTGATGTTGGTTTGGGATGAGAACCCTAGAATCCTGTTTATAAGGCGGGGCAGCCTCATTTTTCTGTGGTTAAGGTCAGAAAAGCGTGTTAGAGAGGTTTTTGGTGCTTTTTCAAGGTTTGGTGATAAGAGAGAAGGGGGCAGTTATGCTTCACTCTGGTAGAGAATAGGAACGGATAAGGAGCTCGGTTCGGATCAGAGTGAATTTTTGTGGGTAAGTTCTTCTCCCTCTTAGCTAGCCGTGAGATCAATCCGTTTGTCATTTGGATTTGTTCTCTAAGAGTTATTCGTGTTTTCGTGAGGAAGGTTCTGCTGGATCGGGTTCCAGAATCAGTCAGATTGCGGGGTGCTTTGCCGGAGACTCGGAGTGAATTAGAAAAAAATCTGTGTGTCTAGTTTTTGGAACAGGTTTCCGATCGAAAATCCGAGGTAAACGCCGTCTTCAGCGTTGATTTTAGTAAATCGTGTCTGTTCTGTTTCAGGAAATCCTATTTCGTTTTAGGGGAAAACCCTATTGTTAAGCCCTAGGTGTTAGAGAAGATGAATCAGCAGCTTTGGGTCGAGTAAGAGGCTCTGATTTCGTGTATGCGTGTGTTCAATTCTCTGAGTTGATTCTGTGTGTTTTACGTGTTTTGGAATCGTGTTGATCGCGGTGATAGAACGGAACTCGAGTCATAAGAGGATCAGACTCGGTTCAGGTTCTCTGCGAGAGGTGTCGATTGACACCACTGTGATGTGATCGTGAGGATCGTTTGCTTGGTGAAGCGTCGATCGACACCAAGTGGTGGTGTTGATCGACACCAAGTGGTGGTGTTGATCGACACCCTCTGTTTAATTTACTAAATTTGTTTAATTGTGGTTAACTGTTGATTGCTCGCGTAGAATTGATAATTTAATTCTTATTATATAGCCGGTAGACGGGATGACCGCTCCACTAAGTATTTATTAAATACTTACGCAACTCGTTTTTCCCAATTGTGTTGCAGGTAAAAGAAAAGGAAAAGTGTGACCGCGGGATCATGGCTTTAGGGAGAGGATGATTAGGATTGTTGTTGGTTTCCCTGTTTTGCTAAGTTCTAGTGAACCCGGTTAGGTTGCTAGATTTTAATATTGTTTCTTGAGTTTGGATTATGGAATTTAATTGGTTTATTGATTAATATTTATGGATTTATTTTATGAGAATTTTCGCAAAAAATAAAATAAAAAATTGGGTGTTACAGAGAATGTCATGCAGAGCTTCCAAGTTCGCCTCGTTGGAGGAATTGGCTATGACAGCTGCAGTAATTGAGGAGAACCTGAGAGAGCAGGACGAGGTTTGATCTGTGGTTCTTTTATCTCACTTGTTGTTCTTTTGTTTTTTTTTGTTTCAGAATTTTAGCTTTGGCTTTGATGTTGGATTGTTATCATTTTCGTTGGTGTTGAAACGATTATTCCATTTTAAATTTATAAGATGAGTTTTTCTTATATCTTTGGCTTTAGGTGGACTTCATATTAGTCCGGTAAAGTGATATGATGACATTTTGGGAATAGACTAGTTGGTGCGATACCGGGTTCATCTGGATTGCCATCAGGGTCGCGCGGTATTCGACCATGAGGGATCAAGATTGGTGTTTCGGGGCATGAGACCTACTTCTGGAAGTCTGGTGGTCTCGGCCATTTAGGCAGAGCGGATGATTGGCCAAGGTTGCGAGGTTTATCTAGCGACGAGTGTGGTGCCGGAGTCTGTTTGTGAGGTTGGAGTGAGAGATATTTGGGTGGTTCAGGTTCTTCAAGGATGTTTGGTCGTTGAAGGGATTACCGCCGTCTTGGTCTGATCCTTTCACAGTTGAGCTAGAGCCCGGGATAACACCAATGTCTAAAGCATTTTAAAGGAAGTACCAGCAGAGTAGGCACAAGCTTTTAGCGAAGTTAAGTAACTACGATTTTTGAGAGCGAAAGATGGGGCTATCAATGATTGGCCTTCTACAGAAGCAGTTCTTGGGATTGAGGCTATCAGTGATTAGCCTAGACCGTCTAATCCTACTGAGACCAGGAGTTCTAGGTCTAGCGAGTGATTATCGGAGATTTGCCAAGGTATTGCGAGTATGGCGCAGTCTAAGACGACGTGGGGTCCCGTTTGTTGGTTTTAGGAGTGTGAGGAAAGCTTTGCGAGGCTGAAGGAAGTGTCGATGGGTACACCGGTTTTGGCATTGTCGTGCCAGGTAAGCCTTATGCAGTGTACACCGATACTTCTGATTTTAGGTTGGATTGTTGGCAGATTACGATCTGGATATCGTATACCATCCGGGTAAGGTATACCCGGTGGTAGATGATTTGAGTCGTCGGAGTAGTTTCAACTCGGAAGCAGGATGTTGAGGTACTTGTGAGCGAGTCTAGCACCTTGCGATTAAGGGCTATTCTGCAGGATTGTTGAGCAACAGTGGGTTGTAGTGTTTGAGCAGCAATGGTCTGCAGTGTTGAGCAACAATGGGCTATAGTGTTTGTTGCAGTGAAGGACCTCTTTGGATGAGACGTTCCGAGTTCGTAGGCGTGTATGTATGGCCATAGATGGGTGCGCTGAGGTTTCTGAAGTTGGTTTGGGTTTCTTGAGGCAGTCCTCATCTTGTGGTTTATAGGCGTTTAGTGTTTATTGCTCTAGGGGCTGCGGTCTCGAATAGCTTATTATTTTTTGGGATGTTTAGCTTCCCAGATATCGCTGGCTCGAGGGATGCGTCCCGAGAGTGCGAGAGATATGTTACCTGACAGCTCCAGGATGCGTCCTGCGAGTGTCAGGGTGTTGCTGGCTCAAGGGATGCATCTCGAGAGTGCGAGCGGTAGGTTACTTGACAGCTCCAAAATGCTTTTTGTGAGTACCGAGATAATGACCTGATAGCTGCAGGATGCGTCCTGCGTGTATAAGGGTGCGGATCTGACAGCTCCAAGATGTGTCCTGTGAGTGTCAGGGTACGAAATGAGTTAAGAGCAATAGATGTCTGTATCGTGATCATAAACATAGGATAAGTGATAAGCATCGTGGGTCATGATTGGATTTTGAGGAAGATCGGGCGTGTTCGCCAAGTGTGCAGTAGGAGCAGAGATGATATATTGGAGTATGAAAGGGCGGGTTAATACCGGGAGGTACTTCTAGTTCAGGTGCTAGTACACATAAGAATTGATTACTCTATAGGAAGCATTTTTCCTTTATATACCCAAAGCTTAAGGGAGACGTCCTGAGAATAGAGTGGCAACGGCATCGTTACCTCAAAGGAGATGTCCGGAGAGTGTGATGATGTTGGTATGAGTATGAGTAATCAATGTCTGATTGTGGCATAAGCATGAGATGGGATATAGACCTCTGTGTTTTATCAGTGAGTGGATCGCAGCATGCGATAACTGTCAGCTTGTGGAAGTGAAGTATCAGTTTCCGAGTGGTAAGTTGCATAGTTGCCATCCCCGAGTGGAAGTAGGATATGATCACAATTGATTTCGTCGTAGGATTACCTAACTCGCAAACCTATGATGCTATATGGGTGATAGTGGATCGTCTGACTAAGTCGGCACATTTTCTAGCCATTAAAAAGACCGATGGAGCTGTGTTTTTGGCTAAGAAATTTGTGAAAGATATTGTTAGGCTGCATGGAGTGCCAACCAGTATTGTGTCAGACTCGGATCCTAAGTTTTCGCCTGAGTTTTGGAGAGCTATTCAGACAGAGATGGATACTAAGGTGCATATGAGTACGGCGTATCATCCGCAGAATGATGGGCCATCAGAGAGGACTATAAAGAACTTTAGAGAATTTACTGCGGATGTGTGTTCTGGATTAGGGTGGTCACTCGGCTGATCATTTGTGCCTGGTTGAGTTTGCGTATAACAACTGCTTTCAGGCGAGTATCAAGATGGCTGCATATGAGGCATTGTATGGGAGGCCATGTAGGACACCTCTATGTTGGAACCAAGTCGGGGAGAGGAGCATTTATAGTGCAACCTATGTTCAAGAAACGATAGAGAAGATTCGTGTTTTAAAAGGGAACATGAAGGAGGCTCAGGATCGGCAGAGGAGTTCTGCTGATAAGCGGTGGAGAGAGCTTGAGTTTGCAGTGAGAAATCGTGTGTATCTCAAGATGGCTATGTTGAGGGGTCCTAACAGATCCATAGCAGAGAATAACCTGAGTCCGCGGTATATGGGTCCATTCCCGGTAGTGGAGCAAGTTGGACCAGTAGCGTACCGGTTAGAGTTACCTCCAATCATGAAGGTATTTCACAAAGTTTTCCATGTGTCGATGTTGAGGAAGTGCCTGCATGAGTCGGAGGAGTTGGTAGCTAAGATTCCGAAGGATCTTCAGCTTGATTTGATAGTTTTAGCAGTTCGTGTGAGGATTCTCGAGAGGAGAGAGAAGGTCCTGCACCGGAAGAAGATACCGTTGTTGAGAGTCTTGTGGGACTGTAGTGGTATAGAGGATGAGACTTGGGAGCCAGAGGCAAACATGAAGTTGAAGTTTATGAAGTGGTTCGACAAGCAGGTTGCAACTTGAGCTTATGTTTATCTTTGTGGTTCCAAATTTTGTTGTTTTAGCATGTTGCTATTGTGGTTTATTTCATTTATTTTTTGTTTCGTTGTAACGATATACATTTTTGGAAAATTATAAGATGGAGTCCCTTATTTATTTTCCTGTTTATTATAAGATGTTGGATTCTTATAAGTGATGTTGTTGATTGACCACATGGGGCAGGTATAGTCATAGATGTTTATAAACGTTTAGAACTTATTAATCTAGGGGCAGCGGCGTTCTCGAATGACTCAATATCGTTTTAGGGAGACACGTGGGTCTCCGAGTGATCTACCTGTGATGGGTGGGTCTCAGTATAGTATCGAGGTTATACTTACCAATGACGGGTGGGTCTTGGTGTAGTATAGAGGTCATACTTACCTATGATGGTTGGGTCTCGATGTAGTATAGAGGTCATACTTACCTGTGACGGGTGAGTCTCACTGTAGTATGGATGGGATACTTGGTGCAGTATGGCGAGATGCTTACTTATCTGTAACGCGTGGGTCTCAGTGGAGTATCAAGAGATGGGTGGGTCTCTTGAGGAGAATGTGTTTTCCCTGCATTTCTTTTGGAGAGAATGATTCTCCGGAGCCTTATTTGAGATGGGTGGGTCTCAGTATAAGTCTAGAGGGAAATGTGGTTCCCTGTATACCAGGAGTGGATGGTACGATGGTTGCTAATTGATGCGTCTTGAGAGCAAGGTAGTGTGATAATGAGTTAAGAGTTATTAATATCAGGAAACGTGGGTATAAGCATAAGACTAGATGCGAGTTCAGGGATTGGATGAGGATCTCTAGAGATTATGACCAGGTGGGGTCAAGTTTTCGATCTTTTAATAGACGTTTTGCAGGATTCAAGATCGAATCCATATTAGTGGGAGAGAATTGTAACATCCTGAAACCAAATTATCGTAATTTGGGAGGGGTGTCGATCGACACCAGTGGTGGGTGTGGATCGACACCAGTGTTTCAGGTCTATTTTTGGTTTAAGTTAAATCATTCAATTTGCGATGTCGGTTTAAGGGAGAGCCCTAGCGCCCATATATATAAGTTTTGGCAGATGGTGGAGAGATAGAAAAAGAGTTTTCGTGAGAGATAGAAAAAGAGTTTTCTAAAGGTTTTGAGAGAGTTTTAGTGATTCAAAGGGTTTTCGTGAGCCGTTCTTCGTCGTTCATCGCTAGAAGTATCGTGGGATCGTTCGTGTTTGATTGTTAGCCAATCCTTCGTGTTTTTTGTCGCAGTTGAGTCTGTTTCCCTTCCTCGCTTTTGTTAATTGAGGTGAGTGCGTGATCGTGGATATGAGATTAGATTGTTAGGGTGTTGGTTGATTGATTGGTGTTGTTTATGGTTGTTTTCTGTGATTTCTGTGTGTTATTGTGTGGTTTGAGTTGTGATAAATCTCGTACGATGAAACGGAATCGAGTCGCGAGAGGATTTGACTCAGTTTAGGTTTCTGCGAGAGGTAGTGTCGATCGACACTCGGTTGTGAAGTGTGCATTTTGGATTGCAGTGCCGATCGACACCATGTGGGTGTGTCGATCGACACCACTTGATATAATGCTGATTTTAATATTGTTGATTGTTATTTGATCGCGTAGTGATTGGCATTCTATTTCCCTTATTATGTATCTGGTAGACGGGATGACCGCCTCACTGAGTATTTGTGATAATACTCACGCAGCTCTTATTTCCATGTGTTGCAGGTAAAAGAAATGTGTGATCGCGGAATCAAGGCCAGATGAAGAGGATGATTAGGGTTGTTAGTTTATTTGCTTAAGTCTAGTGAACCTGGTGTTTAGGTTGCTAGCATTTTCTATTTCAGTATTTGGAAATTGATTCGTTGAATTTGATAATTGGTTTAATATTATTGGATTATTGTTTTAGATCTTTCGTAATTGTTAAAAACAACAGTGTTGGTTGTTTCAACAACATTTGGAGTAGACCGGTTTCTTGTGTTTGTTACGTTTGTTTAAGCGTTCCCGGAACCAAAAAATAGATTTACAATATTCATATGCAAACTTTGGATCACCATGATCAAGGTATTCTGAAACAATTATATAAATATGTATAAAAAAATGTAGTTATAATACAATTGACTCCCTAAATTATGGTAGAGTACATGAGTATGAAGATTATACCACTTTTAGAATGATTTTCCGAATGCGAACATCCACAACTTTCGGAGAAAGTCTCCTCTAACTTATTTGCAATTGAGTTGATACAATTTACACATGCTAGAACTTCATCTGTAATACCATCATCTTCGTCTTCATTATCGACAGTATCTTCATCTATGTATATCATATCATCCTCTCCCTCTTCTACCTCAACTAAAACATACATACAAAAATTCGTATTAGTTTTAGTATATATGTAGTTTGCTTTAGTATAAGTAATTTGAATTACCAGGAACGGAGGTAAAATTATCTCCATTTGATCGATCAGTTAAGCGAGCATGCTGTAATCTGACATTTTTAGTACATGGTATCCTAAATGAATCGTCTTCCTGAAGTTGAACTTCTGTAAATGTGGTGTCAATTTGACTCACTGTAAAAAAGTTCATAAGCTTTTATCTTTAATATTATCAACAAATACCAAAAATTTACTGGATAAAGAGTTTTTAGTCACACAAAATTTACATGGAACAGGGAATCCAGTAATTCCATATGATATGCCGATTAAGTCGGCATTGGAACTATTTACCTTTTTACTAAATGGGGTGATAAAAAATAAGTCTTCTTGTATTTGAACTTCTTTAAACCTGTAGTTAATTGGTGTCACTATAAAATAATGTGTTAAATTTTAATGCGTATGTTACCATTTGAAATACACTAAATTTGACCTCGCGCTGGAATTTAAGTATTAAGTTGTTGCACAAACTTACGATAGTCTAAGCCTCTGGCCTGCACTGATTTGCTACTTGATGCATATTGCTCTAATCTAGAATAACTTAGAGTTATATTACGACATGACGTACCTACAAAATTCAATTTTATGTACATAAGGTAATACTGTTTGTTTTATTTTTATGTATATAGTCGTGAAATTAATAGTCATCAAGTTTTAATATTTTTGTAACCTTGTATAGTTATTCCAGATATAAGACTTGGAGATTGATCTTCAAAATTACACTTCCTAACATCCATTCTTTTGGACCTCCTAAGCTTGTCCCCATTATTCGCTTCTATGAGCGTGTTAATGAGACAATAATGTTACTTGCGACACAGTCAATTAAAAATGTAATATTTGTCCCCAAAAACAAAAACCAAGAGATCTATAATTTTACCACTATTTCTGAAGGTTTGAGCATGTTTAAGAGACTCATCAACTCCTGTGACATACCCTAAGTACAAATACATTAAAGATGATAAATGAGACATGCTCAAACCGAAGTCAGAAGTATTGTTAAAATTACAACACAATTCTAATATGGTGTCTGTGAAAAGTGGAACTATTGTGTATTTTTTTACCTGGAGTAGCCAAATATTGAGATTTAGAATCGCTTGACTTTTTAAGCGATGTATTAGTCAAATCTTGCACACATCATTAGAATCACGAATGTCCAATCTCTGATTCTCAGAAGTTGAACTCCCTCTTTGTCTTTTTCCATTTTCTTTATTTGAACATTGATTTTCCTTTAGGAAAAAATTTTCTTTCTTTCTCTTGCTCATTTTGGAAAAAAATCATAGTTTTTTATGAAATTGTATATTGGAATGTAATACCACAATCGTTGTAGGTTTAACCAATTTATAAGCTTTTAGGATTTCCCAAATATATACACCAAATATTTTCATAACTTTGGTCATTTTACCTACTCTAAGATATTTTCCTTGATTTGATCACTTATAGTTATTGAAAAGTGGTGTATTATCCATAAATAAACTGCAAAGTAAATAACATAATATATTATAAGTAATAAATTGATTTGATATGTATCAGTAAAATCTTTTACTCCATTAATGATTGTATTAAAAACGGACACCAAGAAAAGAGTTAAACATTATTACGTGTGCGAATCGACTCAATTAATGCATAAACACATCTCTACATTGTATTTTTATCGGAGAAGTTATTTTTTGGTCGAATAAAAAAGAAGTTAAAAAGACTCCTTATAAATTGCTTTTGCTTAGATCTAACCCCATAAAAAAAAAGCTATGGTTGGATAATTGTTTCTTATCATTTTATTATATAATCTAAATAAGTAGATTGATCAATAATGAAGTGGGATTTTTTTTTCATTTTTTTGTACATTTATTTTTTATAGAACCAAATCGACCGCTAAATTATCAGGAATTTTTTATTTTACATTCGCTTCATGATGGGTAAATAAAAAGAGGAATTCATTGATGTTATACTTTTAAAAAATTTAGAAGAGTTTACACTATAACAATGCTTACACTAAAAATCACTTGAAGAAGAGTTATTTGATCATACGTTAAGACAACTGAGTATGATACTTGCTTCTCTTCTTCAAAATGATAAAAATCTAATGATCAGGAGATTCAGAACACTACACTTATTAGGAAGCTTATTCCCACTACAAGAAAACTGTAATTTAGCATCGAATTTATTTCGACGCTATTTTAGCGTCGATTTTGCGTCGTAATGGCGTCCATAACACAATTCGACGCTAATTAGGGACGAAACGGATCGAAGCTAAATCATTGCTATATCGCGTCGATTTAGCATTGATTTAGCATCGGAAGTCTAAATTCGACGCTAAATCGATGCTAAATTTAGCATCGATTTAGCGTCGAACTTATAGCGTCGAATATTGGCGTCGATAACACAATTCGACGCTAAATCGTTGCCAATTAGGGATAAAACATTTCGAAGCTAAATCGACGCTATATCGCGTCGATTTAGCATCGATTTAGCATCGGAAATCTAAGGTCGACGCTAAATCGATGCAAATTTAGCGTCGATTTAGCATCGAACGCATAGCCTCGAATAAAGCATCGAATATTGCGTCGAATTTGGTAGGTAGATGACACATTTAACACGGGTTCACCTACTTATTTAGCGTCGTTTAGAAATGACACAAAACAACGCGAATTCGATGCAAAATCGACGCAAAGGAATTCGATGCTAATGCGATGCTAATATTCGATGCAAAATCGATGCTAAAATCTCCTATATATACCCACCCACCACCGTCGTAAGGAATCAGTTCAGAATTTCAAAAGAAAAAGCAAAATTTCAATTCCGAAAAACAAAAAAAATCTTCTCTCCCTAATTTTTTTTTTTAAATGGGCGATATATACGAACTAAGACGATGGATGTATCGACGTAAAGATGAAAATGGAGGCCTTTCAGAAGAGTTCCTCAACGGCCTTGAAATTTTCATGGCTCAAGCGAGTAGTGTGCCTATAATTCAACGGACCGGAGTGATGGTGTGCCTGTGTCGGAAGTGAAAAAATTCGAGGCCACAGACAATTGATACAGTTGGTACGCATTTATTTAATAGAGGGTTTACACCTGAGTATTATGTTTGGTTTTATCATGGAGAGGGATATGAAGATGAAACTTCGGGTAGTACTAGTTACCAACCTATGGATCAGGGTCAGGGTTATTCGAATGAACAATATGATCAGCATCAATTTGTTATAGAAAATGATGATCATGATGTCGGGTTAAAGCATAATAGGTTTGAAGAAATGGTAACCGATGCATTTCCTGGAGTTATGTCTACTCCTGATGTTGCTGAGGAATCCAATTTAGATGCAAAAATTTTTTATGATATGCTTGATTCTGCAAAACAACCAATCTATGAAGGTTGTAGGGAAGGTCTGTCTAAATTATCGTTGACATCTAGGATGATGATAATAAAGTCTGAACATAATCAATCTGAGAGTTGCATGGATGATTGGGCATCTCTTCTAAGAGAATATTTGCCAGAGGGTAATCAAGCTGCTGAGTCATATTACGACATACATAAACTAGTCTCTAGTTTAGGATTACCCTCGCAGATGATAGATGTTTGCATTGACAATTGCATGATATTTTGGAAAGATGATGAAGATCTGCAGGAATGTCGATTTTGCCACAAACAAAGATTTAAGCCCCAAGGAGCTGGTAGAAAAGTGTTGTACCAGAGAATGTGGTACCTGCCCATAACAGATAGGCTACAAAGGCTATACCATTCAGAACGCACAGCTGCATCAATGAGGTGGCATGCAGAACATTCAACTATTGAAGGAGAAGTTCATCATCCTTCTGATGCAAAAGCTTGGAAACACTTCAAATTGGTACACTCTAATTTTGCTAAAGAGAAGCGCAATGTTTATCTTGGCCTATGTACAAATGGTTTTAGTCCGTTCGGTATGTCTGGCAGGCAATATTCTTTGTGGCCGGTTATATTGACACCTTATAACCTTCCGCCTGATATGTGCATGCAGAGGGAATTTCTGTTTTTGAGTATTTTAATCCCTGGTCCGAAGCATCCAAGAAGATCTATTGATGTGTTTTTACAGCCGCTGATTCACGAGTTGAACATGTTGTGATCTCATGGGATCTGCAGGAATGTCGATTTTGCCACAAACCAAGATTTAAGCCCCAAGGAGCTGGTAGAAAAGTACTGTACCAGAGAATGTGGTACCTGCCCATAACAGATAGGCAACAAAGGTTATACCATTCAGAACGCACAGCTGCATCAATGAGGTGGCATGCAGAACATTCAACTATTGAAGGAGAAGTTCATCATCCTTCTGATGCAAAAGCTTGGAAACACTTCAAATTGGTACACTCTAATTTTGCTAAAGAGAAGCGCAATGTTTATCTTGGCCTATGTACAAATGGTTTTAGTCCGTTCGGTATGTCTGGCAGGCAATATTCTTTGTGGCTGGTTATATTGACACCTTATAACCTTCCGCCTGATATGTGCATGCAGAGGAAATTTCTGTTTTTGAGTATTTTAATCCCTGGTCCGAAGCATCCAAGAAGATCTATTGATGTGTTTTTACAGCCGCTGATTCACGAGTTGAACATGTTGTGATCTCATGGGGTTTGTACTTTTGATTACTCTAGGAAAAATAATTTTACCATGCGAGCTGTGCTTATGTGGACGATAAGCGATTTTCCAGCCTATGGAATGTTTCTAGTTGGACACCTGATACGGGCTCAAATTCACCCTAACTACTCTCTCAAATTAAGAGATCGTAGTAGTATTTAGGGATCGAATCCACAGGGAATTGAATACACAATCATTCTCAGTGTTCAAATTATGCTAAGTAAAAAGATGTAATTGTAATCACAATTCATAAAACAAGTAAACAAGAGATGGTTTAATTTCAAGTTCTCAAAGAGACGAAAGCTAGGCCATGGAGATTTCTTCAGGTAATGAATCGAAATCAAAGATATAACAATTGTCGAGGTTTAATTAAGCACCGTTCTAGAACTCAAACACGAGAGTATAGCCAGCTAACTTTCGTTACAAAGGCTATTTATCCTTAAATCCTTCAATCCCAAATTCCTTTGCGAATTCATCGAATCTAAACAAGCAACTAGTACAAGTTCGATTGGTTCACAAAATCCCTAAGCCAAATTCCTTTGCGAATAGGTAATTTTGCCCATCTAGACTAGTTCAGGTTATTAATCTCACTTCCGTGACTAATCAACAATCCTAAGATCAAGATTCTAAGTGATAAAGCTAGATTCTAGCATTAGAAACAGTCTAGATGAAGAACTAACGGATAAACCTCAACAGATCTGCGATCTTAAAGATTTCTCATCAAAACCCAAGAAATCCCCAAAACCTAACAAGTGATTTACTCAGAAATAGATGATGAAATCATAATAACTGAATAGATTTGCATAAAAGAGTAAGAGTAGAAGATACAAAAGGGTTTGTAGGTAGTAGATATCAAGAACATGTGATTTCCCTCAAAGCTCTTCAAAATCTCTCTTTTTCTCTATGTCCCACTAAAACAAGATCCAATGTGGGGACAACCTAAATAACTTATTTTTACAAGTGCCAAAATTAGGTCTAAAAACATATATTTTTGGCTTTTGCAGACCGCGTGTCGATCGACAAAGATTTATGTCGATCGACAGGAGACTCTCTGCCTTAACATCATCCGTTCTTTAAAATACTCCGTCGATCGACAGGATATATACACAAATACCCTGTGTCGATCGACAGGCCATGCTACTCGATTCCACTTGGATTTTTTCAGCTCCAAAATGATCCAAATGTTTCCATTAAGCTCCAATTGGCCATTTTCCTGCAAAACACTATAAAAGATACACAAATACCAAAAATACTATACAAAACCGACTTATATCATGGTTAAAAACGGGTAAAAACCATGATATATCAACTCCCCCAGACTTAGCATTTGCTTGGCCTCAAGCAAAACATACACCAAGAATGTGAAAGAGGTTTGAAAACACAGAACATACCTTCCCTTAATGCAGCGAATTGACCTTTCCAGTTAGTGAACCACATGATTCAGAACCAACCGAAACTAGACCGCCATGTACTTCTCCGCAGACATTCTCGGCCTTCCAAATTCATCGCCCACTTCTCAGCATAATCCG
Organism: Draba incana; assembly: GCA_963576765.1. Lineage (NCBI taxonomy): Eukaryota > Viridiplantae > Streptophyta > Magnoliopsida > Brassicales > Brassicaceae > Draba > Draba incana. Next base: position 26,952,943 of record OY755202.1, read on the forward strand.
TTAGTCTTCATCGCTTGATCTCAATGTTCTCAAAGCCATGAACCTTCTAGACTCTTTCCCATACTGTACCGTGACAAATCAACCTATACAACACTTGGTACTCTTTCTCTCCCCCAGACTTATTTTATTCTATATTTTCCTTTTTTTTTTTTTATATATGATTGTTGAACTCTTAGCAGTGCATATTTCACTAGTGTTGTTCCTTGTTAGGAGACAGGGTCGTGACTCACCAGAGCTATTCCTTGTGAGGAAACAGTTACGTGAGAGTGCTCGTCTTCAACATCCGTTTCACGGGACTCAGACTGCTGCTTTTGAGCTGGGTGATCACCTCGAGTACAGATTGACTTGATTTTATTCCTCATCATGTACTCAAAGACTATCATTTCACCCCAATCCTAGTACATATATATATATATATGGGGAGAGGAGTACCATTACTTTCAAAAGGGGGTTGCATTTATCAGGTACGAATGAGGAATCAAGCTCAATGGACATCGGTCCCAAAGAGAATCGTGCTGTAGGTCTGACTTGGCGGATTATACTGGAAGTAGTTGACGTTTCTGGTTAACTGGGCAATCCTTGGATTTTTCATTAGTCTAGCTCTGAACCGGTCAACTGGAAGAATGGTCACACGCTGAAAAAGAAGCTCCACTGAACCAAAAGAAGGGTTGTTTCAACTAGTTTTGACTCAATAAAATTTTTTGTTTACTCACAAAAACAAACAAAAACAAACACAAAAACAAACAAAAACAAAACTATATTAGCAACGAACCTCCCCCAAACTTAAACAACACTGTCCCCAGTGTTATCAAGCTTGAAATTGGCAATAGAAATCAAACGAAACGTGAACTTGATCGAAAAAGTGTAGAAAATACCCCTTTGGAGATCGTGTCGATTGACACGATAAGGTTCTGTTTTAAGCCGTTGAGTTGTTGAAAATTCGAAATTTTACTGCCCGTGTCGATCGACAGAGATTCATGTCGATCGACAGATGAGGTTCTGCCCAAATTGGATATTCGTCGGTTTTTGTTCGCAAAGTGTTTGGTTCAATGTTCCAAACCTGCATCTACAGATATTCAACAAACGATCAACGGGAAAAACACACTGCAATCAAGTTCACTAATCGTTTCAAATTCCAACTAAAAATCCGAAATCAAAGTACAATTTTTTAAAATTCCACAAATACAAAGAAGCTAAAACACACATCTGAAAAGGAAAAAGGATGAAATAGAGATAAAGCAGAACGGAGGAAGGGAACTAGTCCTCCTCCTCATCGTAATGGTGCCCTGATGGTGCTTGAGAAGAATCCGGTGGTGGTGAGTTCCGTGAAGACACTGTGCAGGGGCGAATAGAGCTGGATTTGCACGACATCGCATCCCATGTCGCCTTCAGAGCCTTAGCGATCCAGTTGAAGCGCTGGTTCTCATCGAGTGGTCCATCGGGGAGTCTCGGGAAACGATGCTCATGATCAGGCTTCTGCTGCGTCTGCTCTGGCGGTGCATGCGGGGTGCTAACTCCCCCTGTTATGAGTTTCCTAGTCGGCTCTACTGGTTTAAGCAATTCCGCCGGTGGATTGAAGAAGATAAGTGAATGGTCATTAGTGACCCGCAGAAACTCTACAACACTCCTAATTTCCACCCTTCTCTTTTGGTCTCTCGCAATCGGGAAAATCCAGTGGATAGGATGGTCAGTCATGATCCAATGAGCATTCTTCATGTGCTCCATGTCCACATATGCACTCTTACTCTCTAGCGTATATCCGCTCTTGGAAACTTTGCATCGCTCGAAGATCGGAGTGAGGATGCTCCCCACAGGTAATTGCTTCTTACCTGGGTTAGTAAGAGAAAGCGGAGTGTGCTTGAGCGAGTAAAGGTACTCCATCAACACCATTCCCATGTTTGGTGTTGTAGTGTCCCAAGTGGCATTATGAAAGATGCCTCTCAAAGCGTAAGATAATAGGACCAACTCGTGACTCCTAACCTTCACCGGTTCCATCTTGCATATGATGGTAGTGGTAATCAATCAAAGCAGGTAGCGGGCAACAGGATGACGCACATCAGCCTGTGCAGAACCCCCCACCTGATAAGGACCAGTACCAATCTTACTCCACAGCGTATGCACGCCGCCAGCAATGTCCCTCGGTAAATTCAAAAGTCCTGCAAACAGTTGCAGCACTCATTTTGTATCACTTCCCGATACTCATGAAGCTCATGGAGAAATGCCTCGGATCTAGCTTCTCCTCTGGAGTAGTTGCACTACTGGATAACTTCAAGGTGGCAAAGAATTGGCGGACAAGGTCGGGATACATTTCGTGTTTTCCGTCCACCAATTGTGCCAAACCCATCTCCTCTACCAATTGCATCACCTCGTCCTTGATTTTCAGCTGAGCCAGTGACAATTCATGGACGAACTTGGTGGTCGCTATTGGGACCTTGAGCCACTCGTTGTAGAGGAGGGAGTCATAATCGTCCCAAGTGGGTAGACCCTCCCTCATATCAGTCTCGTCACTTGTGAGCACCGTCTTCAACGTCACCCCCATCTTCAGAGACTCAAAGTCAACTTGCATCCTTGTGTTCTCCTCTCTTGGCCATTTCGGCCTAACACCACGATGAATATTGTAAGTAGGTGGTGGAGGTTGAGAACTCGAGCCTTCATCAGGTCGTTCACGTCTCTTTGTGCCCTGAGTTTGTTTTGGTGCCATCTGCAAAGGAAATCACAAACAAAAACACGCATACGAAATCAGAAACGAAGTAATAACATGGACAGAGCCTTTCCTGTCGATCGACATAGGTCTATGTCGATCGACAGAGAGGGCTCTGTCCCAATTCTTCATTCGACCAAATCCAACACAAAACTTCAACCAAATCATACTTATCACCACTCCTAGCATCTCTATTAAGTCTGAAATTCGACAAATCAAACACGATTTACACCAATTCAAACCACATCCCAAAACCCCCAAATTTTAAGGTTCAAACCCTAATAATCAAGAACAACACAATTTAGGCACAAAATCGGTTCGAAATTACTCTAAAAGTGTAAAGGAAGTATTAACAACACAAGATTCGAACCAATTTAACCCCAAAACTCATCACTTTTCTTCACAAAAACGGAATGAAAAATCGTGAAAAGGGAATCATACCTTGTTCGATTGTGAAAACGAGTGGGAGAATCGAATAGAGGAGGAAAATCCAAGTGGATTAGGCTCAAAAATCGATTGGTTTGGTCAAGTTTTCGAAAATCTAAGGTTTGGGGAAGAAAAAGTGGTTGTCGATCGATAGAGAAGAAGAAGTGAAAAAGTTAGGTTAAATCCACTTACCTCGTGTGGTTCGCTGCCCGTGTCGATCGACATAGTATAGCTGTCGATCGACAGGACGCTCTTTGCCATAACATATTCAGTTCGTGTCGATCGACAGATTTCTATTAAATATTGCTGTCGATCGACAGATGCAAAACCAGAAAACCACAACTAAAAACCAAAGCTAAAAACCAAAGTTAGTGAAATAGAAAATTATATACATACTTACAAATGGGTTGCCTCCCATTTAGCGCTTGTTTTTAGTCGTTAGCTTGACTGTGTTGAAGCTCAGGCTTCGGGTGCATCATCCAAGGGTACCATGTGTCCCTCCGGAATCTTGGCTTCCGCCCAGTAATGTTTCACCCTCTGACCATTCACCATGAATTCCTTCCGTCCTTTGTGATTAACACAACAGCTCCATGTGGTCTAACCTCCTTGATTGTGAAAGGACCTGACCAACGAGAACGCAATTTACCAGGAAAAAGCTATAAACGCGAGTTATAGAGCAATACCTGGTCGTTCGGTTTGAAGCTCATGGAGATTATCTTCTTGTCATGGTATGCCTTTGTCCTCTCCTTGTACAACTTGGAGTTTTCATAGGCATGAAGTCTGATCTCATCCAGTTCGTTCATCTGGATCAATCTCCGTTCTGCAGCAGGTTTGATGTCGAAATTGAAACGCTTCGCCGCCCATGCTGCCTTGTGCTCAAGTTCCACCGTAAGATGACATGCTTTCCCATAAAGCAGATGGAAGGGAGTGGTTCCCAGAAGAGTCTTGTAAGCAGTCCTATAAGCCCACAGTGCATCGTCCAGCTTCGTAGACCAATCCTTCCTCGTGACACTAACCGTCTTCTCATGGATTTCTTTGATCTGCCTATTTGAAACTTCCACTTGACCACTCGTCTGTGGGTGATAAGGACTCGCCACGCGATGATGAACACCGTACTTCTCTAAGAGATTAGAGAATATCTTGTTGATGAAGTGTGTTCCACAATCACTGATGACTACTCGTGGTACTCCAAATCGTGGGAAGATGATGGTCTTAAACAGCTTAATGACCACCGCGGCATCATTCTTCGGACTAGCAATCGCCTCCACCCATTTGGAGACATAGTCAACAGCGACTAGTATATACTCATTCCCATAAGAAGATGGAAATGGACCCATGAAATCGATGCCCCAACAATCAAAGACTTCAACCTCTAGGATGAAGTTTTGCGACATCTCATGTCGCTTGCTAATCTTTCCTCTCCTCTGACAAGCATCACACTGCTGAATAAACACATTATCATCTTTAAACATTGAGGGCCACCAGAAACTCGCCTGAAGAACCTTGGACACTGTCTTGAATGTGGCAAAGTGCCCTGCATAATCAGACCCGTGACAGTGATAAAGCACATCTCAAGCTTCGCTTTCCGCAATGCATCTCTTATAGAGCCCATCTGAACAATGTCGGTATAGATAAGACTCGTCCCAATAGTACCTCCGAAGTTCTCTCATGAATTTATTCTTCTTATAGCCCTTGAGATCATCCGGTGTAGTCTCTGTAGCAAGGTAATTGGTTATGTCGCTGAACCAAGGTCTATCGCTCTCCAAAACCGCGTTTGACTCGTGAAGTTCCATCTGAGCATCCACTGTCGATCGACATAGTTCGTTTGTGTCGATCGACAGAAGATGTTCATCATTCTAAAATTCGGACAGTGAACTCCCTGTCGATCGACATAAAGAAGTGTCAATCGACGGAGAAGTCTCTATCCCGACACTTATCCGATTTCCCTCTTTGGTAGCTTGGGATCCAATCTCTATGAAGTGTACACTTTCCTCTGGGAAGTAATCATCGATTGGTACACTATCCTCTATCCAAATGCGCGAGAGATGATCCGCTACACCATTCTCTACTCCCTTTTTGTCCTTCACCTCAATGTCAAACTCTTGTAGAAGGAGGATCCATCTTAACAACCTCGGTTTAGCGTCCTTCTTCTGCATCAAGTACTTTAGTGCTGAATGATCCATGTGCACTGTCACCTTGGCTCCAATCAAGTAAGAACGAAACTTCTCGAAGGCGAAAACGACGGCTAACAACTTTTTTTCAGTAGTTACCTAGTTGTTTTGAGCTTCGTCTAGCGTTCTACTAGCGTAGTAGATTGCATGAAGTTTCCTGTCCTTCTTTTGTCCTAACACCGCCCCAACTGCATAGTCACTAGCATCGCACATCACCTCGAAAGGTAAATCCCAGTCAGGAGGTTGCACTATCGGAGCACTCACCAAAGCCTGTTTGATCTGCACAAAAGCGGTTAGACAATTAGCATCAAAATCAAATTTGATGTCCTTACAGAGCAACGTGGTGAGTGGTCGAGCAATTTTTAAGAAGTCCTTGATGAATCGCCTGTAAAAACCCGCATGCCCAAGGAAACTACGAATCTCCCTGACTGTAGTTGGCGGTTGAAGGCTCGTCATTACTTCAACCTTGGCACGGTCCACCTCGATTCCATCAGCTGAAACTCTATGGCCAAGTACAATCCCATCTTGCACCATGAAGTGGCATTTCTCCCAATTAAGAACCAATTGCTTCTCCACACATCGAGCAAGCACTTTCTCTAAGTTGTCAAGGCAGTCCTTGAACGAATCACCGTGGACCGAGAAGTCATCCATGAAGACCTCCATATGTTTCTCAATCATGTCGGTGAAGATGGAAATCATACACCGTTGGAATGTCGCTGGAGCATTACAAAGTCCAAAGGGCATTCTGCGGTATGCAAAAGTGCCATAAGGACAAGTAAATGTCGTCTTCTCCTGGTTATCTGGATGGATGGGGATTTGGTAGAATCCAGAATACCCATCAATGAAGGGCAATGGGAAGTGGTCCTTCCTTGTGGCCGCGTTTAGCTTCCTATAATCTATGCACATCCGATGTCCAGTGACAGTTCTCATCGGAATTAGCTCATTTTTCTCATTCTTTACCACTGTGACGCCTCCTTTCTTTGGTACCACGTGAACAGGGCTAATCCAAATACTGTCAGAAATGGGATAGATGATCCCAGCCTCTAGGAGTTTCAAGATCTCCTTCTTGACAACTTCCTGCAAATTTGGATTAAGCCGCCTTTGATGCTCAATTGATGATTTGCTCTCATCCTTCAGGTGGATCCTATGCATACACAAGTCCGGAGAGATACCTGTAATATCATCAAGAGAATAGCCGAGAGCTGGGCAAAATTTCCTCAGCTTGCTCTGGATTGTTCAAAGAAGAATTAACAATCACATGGTAAGTAGAATTTTGACCAAGAAAGGCATACCTTAGCCCTGCGGGAAGTGGTTTGAGCTCAAGCTTTGGAGCTTTTTGTTCACTCCAATCACTTACTTGTGGAGCTTTCGCTGAACTTTCCCCCAAACTTGCACTAGTAACCAATTGCTTCCATTCCTTGCTAGCATCCATCATCCTAGCATAAACCCTTGCATCACCATCAAATTGTCCTTCCTCTTGCACAGAGTTCACCAAAGTCCTTTACAAGGGATCAATGGGATGTATATCATTGAAAACTTCCTGCGCGAGGTCGGTGAGTGTGTCAACGTAGAAGATGTGTCCATCTATGGTAGGTCTCTTAATAAGCTTGTCCATTTCGAACTTCATCTTGAGACCTCCTACTCTCAAATTCATACTGCCTCCTTGACAGTCAATCATAGCACCTGCTGTTGCCAAGAAAGGTCTACCTAGGATAAGAGGATCCTTGGGTTCCTCGTTATAATGCAAAACAACAAAGTCAGTAGGAATCAAACAGTTCCCAACCTTGATTGGGACATCTTCCAATACTCCTTCTGGAATCCTTAATGACCTATCCGCTAGGATAAGAGAAATCCTAGTGGATTGGTAATCTGTCATCCCAAGACTAATGGCAACTGAATGTGGCATGAGGTTGACGCCAGAACCTAGATCACAGAGAGACCTTGTAAATCTATCCTTGAAGATCAAACAATCCAAAACAAAGCTTCCTGGATCCGTTAACTTCTCTGGAATCCTGTTCTTAATCACTGCACTTACTTGTTCAGAAATCATAGCCACTCCTTCGTCAATGCCCAAACTCTTGGTGACCATCTTCTTTACATACCGTCGTATCACAGGACTAAGTCTAACGGCATCAACAAAAGGAAGTTCTGCCACTAGCTTGTCTATGATGGTCTTGCATCTTGCATCTTCAAGCTCTTTCTTAGACTTCTTCTGACTCTTTAGATAAGGTACTTTGGGTTTTTACACTCTCTCGACTGCACTATCTGACGGTTTTGAAGGAGAAGTCGGACTGGGGGCCTCCTGTCGATCGACGGCGATAGGTCATGTCGATCGACAGGAATCTAATTTCAACGTATCGGCCTCTTTCTTTCCTCTGTCGATCGTCACAGGAGTCTCTACCAAAACTTTCTTTGTTTGTGTCGATCGACAGGAAGGCGTGTCGATCGACGGAGGAGCCTCTGTCTGAATTTCATCTTCATCAAACTCTCCAAATTCATCAAAATTTTCTGTACCAAGTCCTTTCTTCAACACAGGCTCTTGGGTTACCTTTCCACTCCTTGTTGTGATGGCAGCAACGGTATGCTTCGGGTTAGCATCCGTTCTAGATGGAAGAAATCCTTCTTGTCTCCTAGAGTTCTCGGCGGTTTGAGCAACTTGAGTGTCTAGCTTCTTCACATGAAGATTGAGAGACTCAATCTTTCCATTCAAGTCGATGTACAAGGCATCAATTTTGCCATTGAAATTCACCGTCATCTTCTGCTGGCCCTCTAAAATTTGCTCTAGCATCGAATCTGTCTTGTTATCTGACGTCTTAGGAGGAGGAGTTTGGTAAGAAGAAGAACCGTAGTTCCTAGTGAAGCTGCTCTGATAGGGCTTCTGATAGTCCGTATTCTGGAATTGCGGTTTGGTGTAGCTAGGTGTGGCTTGATTTCCAGTGAATGTAGATCTCTCATTGTTTCCACTGTAGTTGCCTCCACTGTAGTTTATGTTACCCTGCTGATTACCAAACCTCTGTCCCTGAAAAGCATTACCACCAACGTAGTTGCTGTCCTCTTCATCCTCTTCTTCCTTTGGAATGAAGGTTTCTACCTCCTGAGCAAACTGCACCTGCTTCTTTCCCACTAACAAGTTGTGCACCGAGTCTAGCTTGGCTTCCATCTTAGCCATATTTCCTCCATCTGCGCTCTTGCCAAGCTGCTTCCTCTCGAAGTCTATGTTCTTGGTGCTACTACTTGAAGCCATGTTCTCAATGAGCGCCAACGCATCACTTGGAACATTGGTGTTGAAGTTCCCCCTACTTGCTGAATCCAAAGACATTTGATGTCTCCAATCGATTCCTCTGAGAAGATTCCTAACAGCTGCACATCACTAAAACCATGATGAGGACAATCTCTCTGGTAGGATTTGAATCTTACCCAGGCATCCTTGAACGCTTCAGTTGGTCCTTGTCTGAATGTCGAAATCTTCATCCTTAGATCCTCAGACCTTGTCTCATCGAAAAAGTTGATGAGGAAAGCATTCTTTGTGTCCTCCCAAGTAGTTAAAGAACCGGGTGCTAACTGCTTAAGCCAGTAAGCTGCTTCTCCGCTGAGAGAATATGGGAAGAGCTTACAGAAAAGGTAATCTTCAGGAACTTCATTGGCTTTGATGCTGGACGCTAAGTCCTCAAACATCTCGATGTGGTCCATGGGATGTTCTGAAGGAAGGCCATGGAAAGGGTGCTGAGCCACCAAAGAGAAGTAAGCGGGCTTCAGCTCAAAGTCATTCCTAGGAAAGGAAGGAGGTCTAATAGCAGCCCTGTTGGAGTAGAACTCCTGAGGCCTCTAGTGCTCTCTCAAAGTACGCACATTCTCCTGCTCCTCTGGTATCACAGTTCCATCGTCTTCAATACGCTGACCTTGAGCATTGTATTTCCGTCCTTGATGGTCCGTGATGACTCCATCTACACCGCGGAGCAAGATTACTCTGTTGTTGGCCATCTTGGCTGCTCTCGTTGCTGCTCGGTTTGCTCGCTCTAACTTTCCAATCTCAGGATTGAGATCGACTAGCTCTTCGTTTCGATTACTTCTGGTTGGGCGATTAGGCATAAACCTGAAACACAAAAATACCAAGAGAAAAGAGCAAGTTAGTATTAAAACAAAAATACCAAGAGAAAAGAGCAAGTTAGTATTAAAACAAAATCTTAGTAACTTGAATTGAATGGTAAATTCAATTCCCCAACAACGGCGCCAAAATTTGATACGGGCTCAAATTCACCCTAACTACTCTCTCAAATTAAGAGATCGTAGTAGTATTTAGGGATCGAATCCACAGGGAATTGAATACACAATCAATCTCAGTGTTCAAATTATGCTAAGTAAAAAGATGTAATTGTAATCACAATTCATAAAACAAGTAAACAAGAGATGGTTTAATTTCAAGTTCTCAAAGAGACGAAAGCTAGGCCATGGAGATTTCTTCAGGTAATGAATCGAAATCAAAGATATAACAACTGTCGAGGTTCAATTAAGCACCGTTCTAAAACTCAAACACGAGAGTATAGCCAGCTAACTTCCGTTACAAAGGCTATCTATCCTTAAATCCTCAAATCCCAAATTCCTTTGCGAATTCGTCGAATCTAAACAAGCAATTAGTACAAGTTCGATTGGTTCACAAAATCCCTAAGCCAAATTCCTTTGCGAATAGATAATTTTGCCCATCTAGACTAGTTCAGGTTATTAATCTCACTTCTGTGACTAATCAACAATCCTAAGATCAAGATTTTAAGTGATCAAGCTAGATTCTAGCATTGGAAACAGTCTAGATGAAGAACTAACGGATAAACCTCAACAGATCTGCGATCTTAAAGATTTCTTATCAAAACCAAAGAAATCCCCAAAACCTAACAAGTGATTTACTCAGAAATAGATGATGAAATCATAATAACTGAATAGATTTGCATAAAAGAGTAAGAGTAGAAGATACAAAAGGGTTTGTAGGTAGTAGATATCAAGAACATGTGATTTCCCTCAAAGCTCTTCAAAATCTCTTTTTTTCTCTATGTCCCACGAAAACAAGATCCAATGTGGGGACAACCTAAATAACCTATTTATACAAGTGCCAAAATTAGGTCTAAAAACAGATATTTTTGGCTTTTGCAGACCGCTTGTCGATCGACAGAGATTTATGTCGATCGACACGAGACTCTCTGCCTTAACATCATCCGTTCTTTAAAATACTCCGGCGATCGACAGGATATATACACAAATACCCTGTGTCGATCGACAGGCCATGCTGCTCGATTCCACTTGGATCTCTTCAGCTCCAAAATGCTCCAAAATGATCCAAATGTTTCCATTAAGCTCTAATTGACCATTTTCCTGCAAAAGACTATAAAAGATACACAAATACCAAAAATACTATACAAAACCGACTTATATCATGTTTAAAAACGGGTAAAAACCATGATATATCAACACCACATGGGCGGTTATCATGTTTGTATTGCCAAAATGAAACAGATGCATTCCAACTTAAAAATGGTAGAAAATCTTGTTGGTTTGATTGTGACCGGAGGTTTCTCCCTATGAACCATCCGTACCGGGGGAATAGGAGGTTGTTCACAAAGGGCAAACGTGTACGTATCCCCCCCACCTCCATATCTTTCAGGAGAACAAATTGAAGGTCAACTTGATTATTGGGGAGCTCAAGACACAGCAAAACGTGGTGGTAACTAGCTTAATATTCTGACCAATCTCCCAGATGGATACCTTTAAGAACATAATTGGCATAAGAAGAGCATTTTCTGGGATCTACCGTACTGGAAGGATCATCTATTGCGTCACAATCTTGATGTCATGCACATTGAGAAAAAAAATTTCGATAACATCATGCACACAATCTTAAACATTCCAGACAGGTCTAAAGACAACTTGAAGTCTAGACTTAATTTGCCTCTTATATGCTCTAGAGTTGAGTTACATCTCACGGGAGATGGGAGAGCTCTAGTGCCTAGCTTTGGATTGTCAAGCAAAGGCAAACCAACATTCTTCAACTGGGTTTCCACCGAAGTTAAGTTCCCAGATGGATACGTGTCAAAACTCTCTAAGTCTGTGGAGCAAGGGAAAAAATGTTCTGGTATGAAGAGTCATGATTGTCATGTGTTTATGCAGAAATTATTGCCTTTCGCCTTTGCAGAACTTTCGCCAACGAACGTGCATGAATCACTTGCAAGTATATTTTCTATGACGATATTTAAATATGTAAACAAATTATGTCTGGAAAATTACATTTGTGTTTGGGTTGATATTGGAATTTGGGTTTAGGTGTTGGAGCATTTTTTTGAGATATGTGTTTGCGAACTCTGACTCACGATGGAATTCAACAACTAAACAATAACATCCCAATATTGTTGTGCAACTTAGAGAAGATATTCCCTCCATCTTTTTTTGATGTGATGGAGCATCTTCCTGTCCATCTTCCTCACGAAGCCAATTTGGAGGGTCTGTTCAATTTCGTTGGATATATCCTTTCGAGAGATTCATGAAACACTTAAAAGGAAAGGCAAAAAACCTAGCTACGGTTGAGGGATCAATTGTTGCAGGCAGTTTAACCGAAGAAACCTCTCATTTCAGCTCATATTACTTCTCTCCAACTATCCAGACACGAAAAAGAGCTCCACGTAGGTACGACGATGGTGGCATCGCACAAACATATCTAGTTTCAGATGTCCTAGATATATTATGTGCAGTTGGTAGGCAGGCCGGAATCATAAGAGAAGAAGACTGGTCCTCGTTCGAAGACTACAATTGTGCACACATATATATTCTCTTACAATGCGACAAAGTTAGCCCATTTCTGAGGTACATATTATAATTACCAACTATGGATTGAGGTCAAAAGGGTTATTTTTGTACTTATATAGGCTATGAAACATATTTTCTATTTGTGAATTCATTCGCCAAGTTAACGAGGCTTTCCCAAATGCATCCACCGATGAGATTGAAAAACGTAAAGATCTACACTTTGCTAAATGGTTGAGGACTCAGGTATATAAGTTACACACAAAATTATATATATCTAGTTTCCATAAAAACCTTTATGTACAATTTGTGTGTATACTACTATATTTACAATGTGTATTATGTATCTGCCAGGTTGATTATGGAGACACGTCATACCCTGTATGGTTTAGAGAGTTGATCCAAGGTCCGTTGGGGAAAGTTACGTCATCTCCGTTAGAGAGTGTATTTTACACGAGGTTATGTGTTTCATACGTTCGAACGTGGCAAAAATAGAGCAACTGCGAACTATGGTGTGGTAGTTCGAGCCGGGGACACAGATTTTTATGGCATTATTCAAGACATTATTCAAGTGCAATTCCCTGGTTTGGTTAACTTAAAGTGCACCCTTTTCAAATGCGAGTGGTTTGATCCAGTTGTCGGGCGAGGGGTTCGAGTAGGAAAGTTTGGTGTCATCGATGTTAATGGATCGCGTTCTTATGCAAAGTATGATCCATTTTTCCTTGCATCACAAGCGGATCAAGTATGTTTCATTCCATATCCATGGTTATCTGTGCTTAAAATAGCACCTAGAGGAATGATAGTTCAATCAAACGACGCTCCTATGCAAAATGAAACGGCCGTGGATCTAACAACTCCAGAAGCAGATATAGACAACATCATTCTTATAGATCCGCAAAATCGAGAAGCTGATATACTTCCGGTTGCTAACGATGCAGAAAACCCCGATGAAGAGTTCGCAAACGAGAGTGGAGAAAGTACCGATGAGGATGACGACAACTCAAATGACGATTCAGAGTGAAGCATATATGACTGTTTTATTTCATTTGTATTTATTTTTCGAATTCGTGTGATTGTTATCGTTTTATGTGATTGTTATCGTTATATGTAATTATCGAATGTTTGTGTTTATTATCGTTATATGTTGTGAACATAAAATCTGTATGCAGTAACATGTGATGAACATAAAATCGCGTGACCATAGGTTCGAACTCGGGTTCACTATGCAGTAACATGTGCTAATTTTACCATTAGGCTACGAACAAATTCTGTTCGTTTTTAACATTCACTAATATTAAAAATTAGTTTTTTGGTTAATGGTATTTTAATTATTCGAATGGAAGATCATCTATAAACAAAACATTAGTTTTAATATTATCATATAACATTACACATATAAAAATATTACATTACACATAAAATATTACATTAATTAGAAAATAGGAAATATTACAGATAAGAACATTATTATAAACTCGTACTATGGATACTAGGAAAATATTAAACATTAAAGCAACATAAAGCCTTAATTAAGCTTATTCTTAACCATTGATGGGTCGGATGTTTACTCATCATCTGAGTCTGGAACTGTTTCATATTCGTACCCAGTAGTTCCTTCATCTTCCTCTTTGATAGTAGATACTTCGGTTGGTTTGTATTCGGCAATCATCGAATTAGCACCAATTATCTATTTGGAAAAGGAATTCAGTTTATAATTATCAGAAATATTTAGAAATTTATGGAAAATCTACCTTAACAATGTTCCGCTCTGTGATGTTGGGGTACTTAAAGTTCCTGTTCAAACGGCATACGGTAACATTCTTTAGAATGACCACCGCACCTACAACAGTGGCCAGTTTGTACTCGTCATTTTTGAAGATGTTATGGTGCATGGTTCCCTCGATTTTTCCTGACGGATTCTTTAAGGTTACTAGCAGATCTCTCTGCCCGTTGGGAGTCATACTGGAGAGCATAGCCACAATCTGAAAATGAGATACAATTTACTTGTCAGATAAATTGTATCTATAAATGGATATAATATTTATCGACAACGTAAACCTTTTTCACTTTCACAAATTGTGAATGCGGGGATTGAATTTCTGCAACCTGGGTCCAGAATGGTGTGCTCCTGTTGTTATAAGAACCTACATTTATGAATGATAGAGTTAGTATTTGTCATCTTCAATCATTATTGTAATGGTAAAAGCGTAAATTATATATATATATATATATATATATATACCTTCACGGATTATGTAATCGATAGTAGAAGTCCACCGAGGACTACTAAAATCCTGGTCGCCCTGTAGTGGCTCATTGATGACCTCACGAATGAAATCTTGTGCTGGACGTGTCTGAGAACTTTCACCTCGCAACACCTTTGCATCGTGCGACCTCTTGCGAAACAGTCATCGCCGTATGAGTTGGCCAGGTCCCGGTATTACGGGCGTTTGGTTTTGGGATCGTTGAGTTGGTTGGAGTGAAATTGTCGGTGAAGTACCAATAACATTTAACTCATCGTATGGATGGCTTGAAGAGTTGTGTTTGGAGGGTTTTGAACGGAGGCTCGGTTTTGCATATAGTAATTCCATAGATCTATGTTTGCCCTTTCGAAATTGAATATTTTTTTGTTATGATTTTGTGTTGAATTACTTTGACTTATATAGGCAAAATACATAGATATTTTAAGCTTAATGTGTCGATGTCTTCACAAGAAAAGAACTAAAAAAATCGACGCAATAAAGAAATCAATTCCGTGAATGACACTGTCGGCCACTTAATGTGGTTCACCTACTTTTTTAGCGTCGTTTACAAACGATACAAAAAACGCGAATTCGATGCAAAATCGACGCAAAGGACTTCGATGCTACTGCGATGCTAACATTCGATGCAAAATCGATGCTAAAATCTCCATTTAAATCTTTTAAAGATACGAAAATTATATGGACACAAGTGTTTGGAACAAATCCGATTTGACAACTCATTTGAATGGTTAGATGTGGCATACATCATTTAACGGCCAAGATCTATTATGCTAAAGATGTTATAATAATTTTTTTAAATCTATAAATAGGTACTGGTTTCATTACATTAGTATATCGAAAACACAAAACACCTAATATCAACAATGTCAAAAAGAATTCTAAATCCATCTGAGGAAGAGAAGATAATAACTTCTTTCCCTTATATTCCAAAGTACTCGTGGGAAACCGAGACTCAATGCGACGAATTCACTCAAGAGATACCCACTTACTCGTGGGAATTTGATACGTGCTCACCAACCCATAATGAAGATTCTACATCAACAATAGTTGCGGACATCCAGTGCTTGCCAAACATCCACCACATTCCTAAATTCTCATGGGAAACTGAATCTCAGTGCGACGAATATACTAAAGAGATACCCACATACTCGTGGGAAGCTGATTCATACTCTTCTGCCAATGTTGTGAGTCCCAAATTTGAAGATGGGTTCAGTTATTCAAAACACAAATATGATAAGCAGCCAGAATGTCCTGACCAGAAGCGGGTTATCGATGAAGTTTTGTATAGGCAAATCGAAGACGGACAACCATCTCAATTGATTGAAAAGTCAGATACTTACGGTGGAAGTACTTCAAATGAATGTAATGATCACTACTACGATTATGAATTTGCCCAAAGTCCAGAAATCTCAAACTTAAATCTAGATGTTGATGCAATAGAAAGGGAATTTTGCGACGGATTTTAGATTCTCCACCAAAGAAACAAAATGGAAAGAAAAGTTTCTGGTTCTAACCGTTGTTTGGAGTGGATACATACATATATGTATGTATACATATATGTTTTAAAAATTAGTAGTCTATTATGTACTTGTACTATAACCGTTGTATGTTTAATATTTTCAAGTCTCTAATGTACCTGTGAAAGAAGTCGTTTTAAAAATTATCTTTCATTATTTGTAATGTTTTATTGGAGTTGCATAATCAATATATCTTGTTGTATGATTGTTATCGACACTAATTCATTCCTGTTAGATTGATATTGAATTATTGTGATTGTTATCGCTATATGTTGTAAACATATAATCTTTAAATGGGTTAAGATTGTTATCGTATATGTTGAGGTTTCTTTACCCTAATTCCTATATGAAAAATTTGATTGATTTAGCGTCGAATTAGCGTCAGATCACATGAATTCGATGTTAATTCGACGCTAATTTTTTTTTTAAAGTTAATTTTATTTATTAGTAATGAATTATCAATACGTACATTTTGTTATAAATTTGTATGGAAATGGATTTAAGAAATATGTAGGAAATAGATTTTAGGAAATTTGTTATGAAACAATTCATGTGATTGTTATCGTTATATGTTGCGGTTTAGCATCGCTAAATCGACGCTAACTTTGCATCGATTTAGCATCGAACAAATAGCGTCGAATATAGCGTCGAATTTTCCGGCAAATTTGGTAGGTAGATGACACATTTAACACGGGTTCACATATTTTTGTAGCATTCGATGCAAAATCGACGCAAAGGAGTTCGATGCTAATGCGATGCTACCATTCGATGCAAAATCGATGCTAAAATCGCCTACATATAGCACCACCATCAGAATTCATTTCGCAAGTAAAAAAAAAGTAATATTCCGAAATAAAAAATTTGTATATATACTCAATTCTCAAATTAAATTTAACAACATAAAAAAATTTTAACCATAAAGTTCCAATCTTTACAATATAAGAAAATCTCGATAGTGAATTGATTCCAAATGGTGGATTTAGCTCCATAATCTACTCCTTCCTAGATTTGGCATTTAGAGTACAATCTGAGGCTAAATCGGCTGTTTGGTATCAAAGTTTCTGTCGAAACCAAACACTTATAACCATTAAATAGTATCGTAAAGGTATATTATGGTACATAAAATTCCATATATTATATTGTAAATATAATTAAATAGATATGTAATATCGTAATGTTTAGGATTTAGGATTCATTTAACCTAAATCCTAAAAAAAAAAAAAATGATTTAGCGTCGAATTAGCATCGAATCACATGAATTCGACGCTAATTCGACGCAAACGTTGTAACATAGCGTCAAATTCATGTGATTCGATGCTAATTCGACGCTAAATCATTTTTTTTAATCTTAATTTTGTTTTATATATTAGTAACGAAATATCAATATGTACGTTTTGTTATACATTTTTAAGGAAATGTATTTAGGAAAGATATAGGAATTATATTCTAGGAAATTTGATATGGAAAAATTCATGTGATTGTTATCGTTATATGTACCGTGTTTAAAATCTTTTAAGGGTATCGAATGTTTTCGTATATGGTGCGATTTATTTAACCTAAATCCTAAACATTAAAAAAATGATTTAGCATCGAATTAGCATCGAATCACATAAATTTGACGTTAATTCGACGCTAATGTTGTAATATAGCGTCGAATTTATGTGATTCGATGCTAATTCGACGCTAAATCAAACAAGTTTTTCATTTATGGTTTAGGGTATAAACAATAAAAGATTTAACGTCGACGATTCAGAGTGAAGCTCCAATGTTATCTATATTCGAACATTTAATTGCGAACAAATTAGTATGCTTGTCTAATTCGAGGTTACAAATGCATGTAAGGAATTCTATTTGAAAAACTATATAGATTTACATATATCATCATAACCCTTTATGAACCAAATATGTAATTGCAAAATTCAAAATTTAAAATTATTCTGTTATATCAATTATTGAAATGGCTAACATAGTTTTCGTGCCAGTGGCGGATACCCTAAACCCTAAACCCCAAACGTAAAATTTGTTTTAGGTAGCATCGAATTAGCATCGATTCGATGCTAATTCGACGCTAAATGAACAAATTTTACGTTTGGAGTATAGGGTTTAGGGCATTAAACAAATCAAATTATATTGATCCGACGCAAATTCGACGCTATATTGAATTAATTTGATTTAACCACTAGCGGTAAACCGAAAAATTATAAAATCTTGTTTGTTAAACCAACGGTGGTAAACCGAATTAATTTTGATTTAGCGTCGAATTGGTGGGCACTTCGACGCTAAATCGAATAAATTCAGATCGGTAACATTTACTCTGCTTGGGGAATAGAAATTTTATTAAAACGTAATCCGACGTTAATTCGACGCTAATTCGAATTAGCGTCGAATTAGCGTCGGTTCCCGATTTTTTTACGGAGACCATAGTCTTCTTCTCTGGTTTCTGCAAATCCTCTCCTCTCCCTCTCTCCATCTACGACCACCGCCGTTCTCTCTCTCTCCAGTCACCGCCGGTGTCTCTCTCCCGCTCTCTCTCTCTCTCTCTCTCCCACTCTCCACCGCCTTTCTCTCTCCCTCTCCTCTCCCTCTCCTCTCCGGCACCGCATCTCCTTCCTTCCTCCGCCGCCGCTCCTTCCTTCCGCCGCCGCCGCATCTCCTTCCTTCCGCCGCCGTCGCTTCTCCTCTTCTGCATCTCCGTCCGCCGTCCCTTACCGCCGGAAAACAATGGTAAAATATATATATTTTTTATATTAATTTTTTTTATATATTTTTCCAATTAGTTATAAATTAGTTATATATACTAGTTATGGAATTTGAAATGAAATTTATTTTAGAAAATGGTTTTATGAAATATGTAGTAAATAGAATTTAGGAAATTTGGTATGAAATAGATTTTAGGATAAATGTAGGAAATAAATTTTAGGAAATGGAATAGAATTTAGATTTGATAAGTTATGGAAATTAATTTAGATTTGGTAAGTTATAGATTTGAATTTAGATTTTATTAAATTTATTTTTGGATGTTAAAATAATTGTTTTAAATGAAAAACGAATTTACAAGTTATTTTTCGATAATAAAAAATAATTTCATAAATGTTAAATTTATTTCCAAAATATAAATTATTTCCTAAATATAAAATATCTAAATTTTTCCAAAAATTATTTCAGCACTATAAATTTATTTCCTAAATTTTAAATTTATATTTTACATTTTTAAATTTGTTTTATTTTGTAGGGTGATCGACGTCATCCTCCTTCATACGGCCAGTTATTTGGCGAGGATGATTTGATTCCCGGATCCGATGGTCGTCGCGGATCCGGATCAGGATCGGGGTCGGGTTCGCAGGCTACGAACTATCGTCCACGAGCTTCGTCACAGGCTCTACCACGAGCTCCGCCACCGCCTCAGCCAGAGCCTCATCCAGAGCCAGAAGAAGGCGAAGATGATCATCCCGATGACCACAATGAGCCCTCTTCACCACCAAACGCGCCTCTTATGATGCGGATTTCTGAGCTTCTCCGCCAACCTGGACGTGAGACACTGCTTACGATTATCCATCCGTTGAGGCCTCGTGGTACATTATGGTATGTTTTAATTTTTTTCAATATTACTAATTAAATTTGTTTTGTGTAATTAATTTTTAATTACAAGTTATAATTAAATTATTAACATTCTAATATTTTGTTTAATAGGTTTACGGATAACAAGGTAGCGCGTTCGGTCACCAAGGCAATCAAGGGCCACTTCACTACGCCGCATCCTAATTGGACCATGACGCCGCAGAATGTTCGGGATATTTAGTTCGAGTCATGGGCGGTAAGTAATTTTATTTTATTTACTTTTATTTATTAAATTATTTGATTATATATATATTCATAACATTATTCGTATTTTTATAGCAAGGGTGGCATTGGGAGGAAACTCATACTTTCGAAGTGCGAGCAGCGTTCGAGCAGAAGGCCCTAAAGCGTCTCAATGGTTACGTCACGAACTTGAAGAAAGCATGGGGCAAGAAAGGCGATGAGGCGAAGCCGCTCAGAATGGATCCCGATGTTTGGTCGGGTCTAGCGCAGTATTGGGAGGATCCCAAATCGTTGGTTAGATCGGGGAAGTGTTCTGCATCCCGTCTCACGCCGGTGGCCGAAGGAGATGGACCTTCAAAGCATTGTGCGGGTCCATCATCATACGCCACAGTACGACTGGAAATGGTAATATTTTGTATTAAATTAATTTATTTGATTATTTATATTTTAAATATTTATTTATTATATATTTCATTTTTATCTCTGTTTATTTTTGTTTAACAGGCTGATGGCGGTGAGCTTCCTCCGATGGTTAGAGTGATGGAGAAAACTCATCGGAGGAAGGATGGGACGTTTGGTACCGCTCAAGCGGAACAAACGTTCAACGCGTACAATGCACGACTGGAAGAGATAGATGAGTCTGTCCAGTCTACGATGGGTCTCGAAGATTTCGATAGACTTTACGAAGAGGTAATTTATTAGGTTTTTATTTTATATTATAACTTATTTTTAATTATTATATTATTGTATAACACTTTTATTTTTTAGGTTGCACCGAAGAAGAAAGGACGAACGATGGGTGTTGGATCCATCAAAGATGTCCCGGCAGCTTGTTCGTCTTCTCAATATTCTTACTCGACGGGTTTGTCTCATTCGCGTTTGACCGCTCACTTGGAAGCTGCTAATGCTAAGTTGCGCAGCTACAGACCCATGTCTCGTCATTGAGCAGTCTCTTTGACATCATTGCAGTGGATAACCCGACATTAGCCACTGCCTTGCAAGGGATGAATCGTCCTCCACCGCCTCCTACACCTCCCGGTGCAACACAATTCCACCAAGAGTTCGAAGATATCGTGAACCTAAGGACCCAACAACCGCCGTCGGATTAGCGTTTTAATTTTTTTTGTAATGGATAATTTTATTTTGTATCGGATAATTTTTAATTTTTATTATAATAATTATAATAATTTTTAATTTATAATAATTTTGTATAATAATTTTTTTTAAAAAAAATATGTTATCAATCGACGCTAAATCGATGCTACATCGATGCTTATGTAGCGTCGAATTAGCGTCGAATGAAACAGGTGTCGACGCTAATCCGACTCTAATTCAGCATCCAATTACCATCGATTTAGCATCCATTTACCATCAATATGTTTCGATGCTAATTCGACGCTACAGTGGCATCGAATTAGCGTCGAAATATTGTGTCGGAGTAGCGTCGAACATCCGACGCTAAATTAGGGTCGAATTAGCGTCGAACTTCTTTTCGCCGCTAAAATAGCGTCGAAAATGAATTAGCGTCGACGGTTTAGCGTCAAAATGTTATTTGACGCTAAATCGACGCTAAGAGGTTTTAGCGTCAAAATAGCGTCGAAATATGCCGACGCTAAATCAGTGTTTTTTTG
Source organism: Draba incana (assembly GCA_963576765.1). Lineage (NCBI taxonomy): Eukaryota > Viridiplantae > Streptophyta > Magnoliopsida > Brassicales > Brassicaceae > Draba > Draba incana. The sequence continues at coordinate 26,974,237 of OY755202.1, forward strand.
TAGTGTCCCAGCCATCCTATTCCTTGTGGACAGAAAGGACCACATCGTTCTTTTGTGTTTTCTTTACACACAATAAAATAACTTGAATGCTTCTTAACAATTTTGAGTATTCAAGTGCTGACTATCGCAAAGATAGATCTAACCTTGTGAATCTAATTTTCTTTTAAAAAAATCCACATATGAATACACAGTTTAAAAGAGCCAAATGCTAAATAAGAAACCGAGATAGCTAAAAATCAAAAGGGAGGTAGAAGAAGCTCTTAGCATTATGAGATTCAAAGGTCTTCATGAGTCATGGCTAAAGTAGAAGAAACACATTTAATTTTTGTTCCAAACGAACAAAATTATAATGATTCATATGATCTAACATAGAAACATGAATTTCACATATTTATTTAGAAGACAATTATGCTAATAAACAAAATAAAAAAAATACACATATTGTAGATATATTTATTAAGAATCAAAAATATGAAACTACTAACCTTTGATGTAGAGAATCGCACAACCATAAACAGATGATGGAAAAGCAAAAAGAGGATACAATTACCTTTTAAATTAACAACACCGTAGTAAACAATCTGAGAAATCTTCCAAGATATAAGGCAATATCATATTTTATATTTTGAAATATAATAAATATAAAATTAAAGAAGAACAACGTACCTATTGAATTGAGGAAGAACAATTAAGATGTATCGTACTCAAGAAGAAACTTGAAATTTCTTGCATGCATTCATTCTTTACTCAGCCGTCTTCATCTAACATCATAGCGGAAATAGAAATTAGTTAAAGAATATTAGAAAAAATTCAAAAATAACAAAAATTATGAATGACAGCCATGAAAAATATAAAGAATGCAAAAAGTATTTATAAATTCTAAAATGCATTTGTGTGTTAAAGCTTGATGATGATGGTTTATATTTATAAGCAAGTAAATAGATGAAGGAATCGTACTTTGAAAGAAAGATCTTCAACAAAATCTCATATATAAGGTAATAACCTTTAAGTTCTTATATAATGATATCAATTCAGTATTTATTAAGATTTTCGTCAATCTCGGTGATTATAAAAATATAGCAACAATATCCTAAATTGACATTTAACAGCGTATTAGTTAAGTCATATAACAATGTTCCTAATTTGTAGGTAATGTTAAGTTATATTTATTTTTTCGGCTTGATTATAGTATTAGCTCATATATACTGGATGATTTTGGTTTCACATCAAAAAGAATTAGAATATGCCATTTTTTCTTCATTTATTAAAATTAATTTTAGTTTTTTTTAAAAAAATTGCATCCTTAACAAAAGCGGTTGCCAAAAATTTATTGATTTAAGAAAATCTTAACAATAATGTTGTTTTTATTTTGGGATCAATATTACTTTATTTAACTAATCACGTTTTTATTATAATTGAATATCAATACTTAACCAAAAATAAAATAAAATCAAATCCACGTAATAGCTTTTTTGCTCATCTCTATCTAAATTATGATTTAATGCTATAACTCAAAAAGATCCTGGTCAATATTTTAACCAATCAAATTAATAATAAAGCATCTGCATGTTTATCTGTTTTTAACTGGGTTTGAAATTTGATCCTGCAAATTTCATTTCGAAATTGCCCTTCCGAATTTCACAAATGTTTTTAGAAAGTTAATTTTCGAGTGACAATTGGAGAAATTTGATGTCAATTTGAGGTCTACCAATTTTTCATACTCCTCAATTAACAATATAAATTACTTTGTATACTTAGAGAACATTTTTATACTTGGAATGGTTAACAACATATTACTTAATAGTTTGTGTGCCTAAGAATCATTTTTTCTAATTTTTTTGTCTACCCAATTAATACATAGACTATTTAAAATACTCGAAATTTCAAAAATTGTTGGTTTTACTATATCCTCGTTAAGGATTTTAACTAGACTAACGGAAGTTAATAATCTCAAGTGTATTATTAATTAACACGTGTTTAAAGACGTAGTAAAAGACGATTTTCTCCAAATTATTTTGTCCCAAATTGATTTGAGTTTTGAGTTGAAGAACCCTAAATTCATTTCTTTCATTCTTCATTAAAAAATCGATTTGGGATTTGAGAGATTGAACATGGATTATGACGATATGAAGACGTAATCTCTTCGTAAGTGCAGACGTGTGAGGACAATCAGAGAAGATGAGGTAATTTTTGGTTCAAATACGAAATCGATTTGCGATTTGAGAAGATGATTGTATCTTGTGTTCTTCTCCTTTTCGTCGGTTTCGATTTGTGTCTTGTTTTCTACTGAGTTGTATGTTTCGATTTTGTGTTTAGTAGAGAATAGGATAGTTAGATTGTGAAATTAACAATGAATTTGTCAAACATTTATACAATGAATGCGACATTGAAAGTGAATGTCCGTGGGATCACCATGTCCGACGGTCGGTGCGTTAGTCCGGGAGACTCTGAAGTTTTGTTTACAGACCCTACAAATCATCAAGCGATCTTTCCCCGTGTTTTGTCCTTACTCATTCGGTACCGAAAATAACTTCCTAGTAGGTCACCATCCTTAAATTGCTCTAGCTCAAACATGTTTAACTCTGGAGTTCTCTCAAGACATGTGACCGAAAAGATAAGTGCACTTTGGTGACATAGGTAGCCAAATCAATCCATTTAAGCCTCTCCGCTACCACCACATATAACATGAAACCGGGATGTTACAATCACCCACATTAATAGATCGCAACGTCCTCGTTGCGTACTAAAATCGTTACCCCCGATAGTGATCACACACACTCGCCAGGGTTCGCTCTGATACCACTTGTAACATCCCGACCGCCCATCCTATGGGCCCCTATCCACTCTCAGGTCTATGCGCCAACCATGTTCGACTGTCTATGCGTTAGTCCGGGAGGCTCTGAAGTCTTTTTTACTGACCCTGCAAATCACAACGCGATCTTGCCCCGCGTTTTGTCCTCACTCACTCGGTACCGAAAATGACTTTCCAGTAGGTCACCTATCCTTAAATTGCTCCAGCTTAAATACGCTTAACTCTGAAGTTCTCTCAAGGCCTGTGACTGATAAGATAAGTGCATTTTGGTGATATAGGTAGCCAAATCAAGTCTTTTAAGCCTCTCCGCATATACCGCATATAATGTAACATCTTGAAACCAAATTGTGGAGTTTAGAGAGGGGTGTCGATTGACACCAGGTGTGGGTGTCGATCGACACCATATTTTGGTTGCGGTTTGGGTTAAATTAAATCGCTCGGTTTGCGATGTATGTTTAGGGAGACCCCTAGGGCTTGTATATATAAACCTTTGGCCGTGTGTGGCCACGTTTCTGAAAGGGAGAAAAAAATTTCAAAGGTTTTTGTGAGGAATTTGGTGATTCGAAGGGCGTTTGTGAGCCGTTCTTCGTCGTTCTTTGTTTGGGGAACTCGTGTAATCAATTGTAGTAGTGATTTCGCGTGTTCGAGATTGGAATCTGTGTGATTTGTCTCCGTTCGTCACTATTCCGTTCTCGTTTTCCGTTCAATTCCCTTTTCAATCGCGATTTCGAAGTGAGTGCGTGATCATGGATATGGGATTAGATAGTTAGGATATCGGTTGATTAATTGAGTTGTTTTGATTGTTTTTGTGGTTTGTCTGTGTGATATCGTGTGGTGTGAGTCGTGATTAATCTCGTACGATGAAACGGAAACGAGTCGCGAGAGGATTTGACTCGGTTTAGGTTTTTGCTAGAGGTGTCGATCGACACCTAGTGGTAATGTCCATCGCACCACTATTATGATCGCGAGGCTCGTGTGCGAGAATGGAGTGTCGATCGACACCTAGTTGTTGTGTCGATCGACACCCTATTGTGAAGTGTGCATTTTTGATTGCAGTGTCGATCGACACCACGTGGGTGTGTCAATTGACACCACTTCGTTTGGGGAACTTGTTATTATTTTGGAATTGAGTTTCTGGGAATTTGAGAATTGAGTTGTTGAATGAATTGGTTACTTAATTATTAAATTATTTCTTGAGGATTTTCCACATGGTTTAGTAATTTAAGTCATTTGTTGAGAATAATATTTAAGGAATATTAATTCGGACAATTTTTTTAAAAAATGTTGGTTGTTTCACTTTGGTATCAGAACCTTTTTGGTTTTAGGACTCTATCTTGGATGAATTGAGACTATGTGTTTAATTGTTTATTGGTGGTTTGACAATTAGTAGTCTTAGATCATATTTTTCGACCTTAAATGAGATTCCGCGGTAAGTTGTGTTTTTGCCTGTCTATGTGGCCTCTTGTTTTGTGGAATCTAGTATCTTAGTGTGCTTTTGGGAAGTGCAGGGTGTGATGGCTAGAGTTCTGAGAGGTCCTGGTAGAGGGCGTGGGCGTAGTGGCCGAGTCCCTGGTCGGAGGCCCTGGTCTTTCGAGTAGGTGGCTCAGAGTGAGTCGGCAGAGCTTGTGGTTGATTTGAAGACGTATCATGAGGGATCAGAGGGCAGTGTTGGGGTGTATGAAGGTGCCGGTGGTGGTACATGAGCAGTTGGCGCTGTAGGAGGCCCAGGTGGGGGTGCTGCTGCAGGTGTGGCCCAGGATCCAGATGATCGTTTGGCGAAGATGCTAGCTCTGATTTTGGAGCGGTTACCGAGTGGGGTACCAGCGCAGGCTCCAACAGGGATTCCTATGGCAGAGGAGCATCCGCCCTATCGAGCGATGTTGAGTCAAATAAAGAGCATTGAGTTTTTGTCCTTCTCGGGTGGAGGGGGACCTGAGGTAGCGGATGAGTAGAATATGATGGTAGAGCGTAGGCTTCGCTCTATCAGGTGTGCTGATGAGTTTCGTGTGGATTTAGTTGTACACTTCTTGGAGAGTGATGCACATCTCTCGTGGAGGAGTGTTGAGGCCCGGAGGAGGTGGACATTATGGACTTGGGGAGAATTCTTGGCTGAGTTTAATGCCAAGTAACTTTTCTCAAGAGGCAGTGGATCGGCAAGAGGCGCAATTTTGGGAACTGGATCAGAGAGACCGGTTGGTAGGCGATTATTATCCTGAGTTTGACAGGCTAGTGGTTTATGCAGGTAGAGGCATGGACGAGGAGCGGGCTCAAATGAGGAAGTTCGCAGGAGGATTGAGCTCTGACTCTTTTATCTCAGTTGTTGTTCTTTCATTTTCCTGTTTTAGAATTCTAGTTTTGGCTTTGGTGCTTTCGATTGTTGTCATTTTCCATTTTTCCATTTTTAAAATTTATAAGATCAGTTTTCTTATATTTATGGCTTGGAGTGGACTTCGTAATTAGTCCGGTAAAGTTATTTGATGATGTTCTTGGATGGACTGGTTGGTGCGATATCGGGTTCACCTGGATTGCCATCAGAGTCGCGTGGTGTTCGTGTGTGAGGGATTGAGATTGGTGCCTCAGATCGTGAGATCTACTTCTAGGAGTCTAGTATTCTCGGTCATCCAGGCAGAGGTTGCGAGTTTTATCTGGTGATGTTTGTGGTGCCGGATTCTGTTTTTGAGGTTGCAGTGAGAGATATTCGGGTTGTTCCGGTACTCTTCAAGGAGGTCTGGTCGCTGAAGGGATTACCGCCGTCTAGGTTGAGCTAAATCCCAGGACAACGCCAATGTCTAAAGCACCTTACAGGAAGTTCCAGCAGAGTTTGCAGAAGATGTTTGCAAAGTTAAGTAAGTACAATTTTTGGCACCGGATGATGGGTTTCCTAGCCATGTTGCTTCTACAGAGGAAGTTCCCATGGATCTGGCTAAGATTCAGGCTATCAAATATTGGCCTAGACCTTCTAGTGCTACCAAGACCAGGAGTTCTTGGTCTAGCGAGTTTCGTCAAGGGATTTGCGAGTAGGGCGCAGTCTAAGACGACGTGGTCAGGAGAGATGTTCCATATGTTGGTTCCAGGAGTGGGAGGACAGCTTTGCGAGGTTGAGGAAGTGTCATTTCATATAACTTTTTTGGGCGTTGCCGAGCCGGGTAAGCCTTATGAAGTGTGGAGCAGCAGTGGGCTGCATTGTGGAGCAATAGTGGGCTACAGTGTGGAGCAGCAGTGGGCTGCAGCGTTTGAGCAGTATTGGTCTTCAGTGTTTGAGCAGCAAGGTTCTGCAATGTTTGAGCTGCAGTGTAGGATCTCCTCTGTAGGATCCGTGTGGCTTAGGAGGGTGTGATTAGGTTCAGTTTGAGGCGTCGAGGAGTGTTGGTGTTTTGTATCAGATCTCTTCAGTTTGAGGCATCGAGGAGTGTTGGTGTTGCGTAGGCGTGTGTATGTGGCCATAGAGGGGCGTGCTGAGGTTTCAGAAGTTGGTTGGGGCTTCTTGAGGCAGTCATGATCTTGTGGTTTATAGGTGTTTAGTACTTGTTGCTCTAGGGGTTGCGATCTCGAATAGCTCATTCTTTTTAAGAATGTTTAGCTTCCCAGATATCGCTGGCTCGAGGGATGCGTCCCGAGAGTGCGAGCGGTATGTTACTTGACAGCTCCAGGATGCATCCTGCGAGTGTCAGGGTGTTGTTGGCTCGAAGGATGCGTCATGTGAGTGCGAGCGGGAGGTTACTTGTTAGCTCCAGGATGCATCCTGCGAGTATCAGGGTGAGGATCTGACGGCTCCAGGATGCGTCTTGCGAGTGTCTGGATACGAAATGAGTTAAGAGCAATAGATGTCTGCATTATGCGCATAAACAAAGGATTAATGATAAGCTTTGGGGGGCATGATTGGATTTTGAGGAAGATCGGGCGTGTTTACCAAGTGTGCGGTAGGAGCAGAGATGATATTTTTTTGGAGTATGAAAGGGCGGGTTAATACCGGGAGGTACTTCTAGTTCAGGTACTGGTACACATAAGAATTGATTATTCTATAGGAAGCCTTTTTCCTTTATATACCTAGAGCTTGAGGGAGACGTCCTGAGAGTAGAGTGGCATCGGCATCGTTACCTCGAAGGAGACGTCTTGAGAGTGTGATGATGTTGGTATGAGTATGAGTAATCAATATCTGATCTTGGCATAAGCATGAGACGGGATATGGACCTCCAGATGCGGCTGTAATTCCGTGTTTTACCGGCGGGTGGATCGCATCATGCGATAAGTGTCAGCTTGTGGAAGTGAAGTATCAGTTTCCGAGTGGTAAGTTGCATAGTTGCCCATTCCAGAGTGGAAGTGGGATATGATTGATATATCATGGTTTTTACCGGTTTTTATACCATGACATATGTCCGTTTTATAGAGTTTTTTGGTGTTTTTGAGTCTTTTATGTTTTATCTTAGGTACAAGGATGCTTTGGACTCAATTGGTGTTTACTGGAGCAATTTGGAGCATAACGGAATGAGCGGTCAAAGTCACAAGTTTGGAGTGAAAATCTGAAGCCTGTGTCGACCGACGCAGAGGTAGTGTCATTCAACGCGACCAAAATGCGACAGAATAATATTTTTCGGAAAATTTCCGTTTTCGCGCCAGAAAAGCCCAAATGTTTGCAATTGGGCCCAAACGTGTTTGTACCCTATATATAGTACTTTTAAGCCATTGTTTAGGCTTTTCTTTATTTTACTTAGAGATTTTTATTCATGTATATGTCTGAGTAATTCCCTAGTTCGGTTTTAGGTATTTTTCAAAGGTTTAATGAAGAGCCGTAGAGTTTAATTACTATTAGGACTTGCATCATATTTATTTATATTCTTCACATTGATTGCATTAACTCTGATTTAGCGCTGAATGATATATTAGTATTTTAACCTCTTTTACGTATTGTTTTCTATTGTTTTCGGTTCTTTCTAGTTCTTTTTGTGTCTTTTCGGGTTCTAGGAGGCTCTCGAGCATGAATTGGAGTTATTGGGGATCATTGAAGCAAAAGAGAGGAAATTGGAGCAAAAAGGCGATTTTCTCTATACCGAGCACCTACCCGCCCAAAGTGGAGCACCTGCTCGCCAGAGGCCCGAAGATCCAAGAGTCCCTGGAATCGGGACCGACCGGTCCTCCACAAGGGACCGGCCGGTCCGCACATTGGAGAACACGAAGGCTAGCTCCCTGGAATCGGGACCGACCGTTCCACTTCCAAAGACCGACCGGTCCCGGCTGAAGTCTTGAAGACCAAAGGTCCGCTGGGAATGGAACCGATCAGTCCCATCACCAGACCGACCGGTCGGTCACCCAGAACCAAGTTGCCTTAATTTTTATTATAAATAAGAGGCAGTCACCTACTAAAACAGGATCCATCCATTAATCCATTTTTCATTCTGTTTTCACGTTTTCCCGAGACTAGACTCATTTGTTCCAAGTTTTTGAGACTCTTCAAGTGTTCTTCATTCCTTTGGATTTGCTTGTAAGATTTGGAGGATCATCCCACATTCCTAGTGAGAAGAATTCTAAACCTAATCCTTTTTCATATCATCATCATCATGAATTCTCTCTATTGTTTTGCTGCGTTTGATCTCTCCATGGCCGAGTAGTCCATTAGCTAGATTAGGGGTTTTCAATGGTGATTTAGGATTGATTAGTGACTGAGCCAAATATGATAGATTATCATATGTCTTCATCAATCGGAAATCGTAATGCTTAGGCTAATTTGATCACCTAGTCTATGAATTGAAGTTAAACTTATTCACGACTGTGCTCTAGGTTGCTAGATAAGCCATTGGTGAGCAATTGGTGTGTAACCAACGACAGTTGATTGTTACCATCAATTGTGAACAAATTGAACCCATTCGATAATGCTTGTCAACATCTCTGAATTCAAACGACAGTTTAGGCATTTAGGTTGTTAGAGAAAGATATTGATGCATCACGACAGTGGGGCAATATAACTTTCATGTTTGAGTTCTAGACCGTACTTAAGTTGAACCCTGAATAGTTGCTCAATCCTTAGTCCGAAATCACCGGCGAATGACCTTGATCTAGTGCTTTTCTTTATTGAATTTACATCGTTTAATTTGCTGTTTCGTTTTCTGTTTCATTACAACGAATCCCCATTCTATCTTAGCTTTAATTTGAAATCCATAATTTCATAGTGTAACCTTGGTCTCTGTGGATTTGATACCTATTATAGTACTGTAATTGTCTGTGCACTTGCGCATTTATTTTGGGTTAAAACTTCTCACATCACTGAATTGGATATCTTAGGTTGTTTAATAGATGAGACATCATTATTGAATTACCTGAACTGAATCATAGGTGAGCAAGGATTCGATTCGCAACGACAGTTGGTTTTGAATCCTTGTGAACAATCGAACATGAATTTATTGCTTGTTTAGATCAATCTGATTTTGCAACGACAGCTGGTTTTCTAGGGTTTAAACATAGATAGTATTTGCAACGACAGTTGATTAACTTTACAACAGTGTTTCGAATTCTAGAATTGTGCATCATCAATTATCCCAATAGTAACTTTATTCTGCAACTTGGAATTATACCTGCGAATTCCCTAAAGCTTAGCGTTTCTCTTTATTGAATTTAAATCACTTGCAATCATCTTGTTTTCTATTTCTGCAATGTATATTACAACTTTATTCTGCTTAGTTTAATCTTAAAGTTTAAATCTATTGTGTTTAATTGATTCCCTATGGATTCGATACCCCAAGTACTACACTCGATCTCTTAATTTGAGAGAGTAGGACAAAGGGAAATTTGACCATATAAATGATCACGATGGATTTCGTGGTAGGATTACCTAACTCGAGGACCTATGATGATATATGGGTGATTGTGGACCATCTGACTAAATCTGCATATTTTCTGGCCATTAAGAAGGCCGACGGAGCTGCGGTTTTGTCTAAGCAATTTGTGAGAGAGATTATGAGGGTGCATAGAGTGCCAGCCAGTATATTGTCAGACCGGGATCCTAAGTTTTCGTCTGAGTTTTGGAGAGCTTTTTAGACAGAGAAGGGCATTAAGGTGCATATAAGTACGACATATCATTTGTGCCTGGCTGAGTTTGCGTATAACAACAACTTTTAGGCGAGTATTGGGATGGCTCCATATGAGGCGTTTTGTGGGAGGCCATGTAGGATACCTTTATGCTGGACCCAAGTGGGGGGAAAAAGCATTCTTGGTGCGAGTTTTGTTCAGGAGACGACGGAAAAGATCCGTGTTTTAAATCGGAACATGAAGGAGGCTCAAGATCGGCAGAGGAGTTTTGCCGATAAGCGGCGGAGGAGCTTGAGTTTGCAGTTGGAGATCGGGTGTATCTCAAGATGGCTATGTTAAGGGGTCCTAACAGATCCATAGCAGAGAACAAGATGAGTCCGCGGTTTATGGGTCTGTTCCCGGTGGTGGAGCGAGTTAGACCGGTGGCGTACTGGTTAGAGTTACCTCCGATCATGAAGGCATTGTCGATGTTGAGGAAGTGCCTGAATGAGTGGAGGAGTTGGTGGCTAAGATTCTGGAGGATCAGAGGCCTGATTTGACAGTTCGGACAGTTCATGTGAGGATTCTCGAGAGGAGATTGAAGGTCCTGCGCGGGAAGAGGATATCGTTGCTGAGAGTCTTGTGGAACTGTAGCGGTACAGAGGATGAGATTTGGGAGCCAGAGGCAAATATGAAGTTGAAGTTCAGGAAGTGGTTCGACAAGCAGGTCGCAACTTGAGCTTACTTATATCTTTGTGGTTCCAGTTGTTTTGTTTTAGCATGTGTGCTATTGTTGTTGGTTCACGTATTTTTCGTTTCGTTGTAACGATATACATTTTTTTGGAAATTTATAAGATGGAGTTCATTATTTATTTTCTGGTATTGTTATAAGATATGTGATTCTTATAAGCGTTATGTGTTGGTTGACCGGTAAGGGTCGTGTTTTGGATGATATTCCGGGTGGGGAATATCGAGCTTAGCCACGTGGGGCATATCTAGTCATAGATGTTTATAGACGTTTTGGTATTTAATACTCTAAGGATAGTAGCGTTCCCGAATAACTCATTACCGTTTTGGGGAGACGCGTGGGTCTCCGATGGATATACGTGTGACAGGTGGGTCTTAGTGTAGTATCGTGATGGTACTTACTGGTGACGGGTGGGTCTCGGTGTAGTACGGCGAGATGTCTACTTATCTGTGATGCGTGGGTCTCAGTAAAAGTACCAGGGGATGCGTGGGTCTCTTGAGGGGAATGTGTTCCATTGCATTTCTTTTGGAGAGAGTAGTTCTTTGGAGACTTATTTGGGATGGGTGGGTCTTATTATAAGTCTAGAGGGAAAACTATTTTCCCTGGGAACCATGGGTGGTTGGTACATTGGTTGCTAAAGGATGCGTCTTGAGAGCAAGGTAGTGGGATAATGAGTTAAGAGTAGTAAATGGCTGGAAAAATGTGTGTATAAGCATAGGACTAGATACGAGTTTAGGGATCGGGTGAGGATCTCTAGTGTTTTGGACTAAGTGACCTTTTAGTAGATATGTTTTATGGGATTCAAGGTTGAATCAAGATTAGTGGGGGAGAGTTGTAACATCTCGAAACTAAATTGTGGAGTTTGGAGAGAGGTGTCGATCAACACCAGGTGTGGGATTCGATCGACACCATGTTCTGGTTGCGGTTTGGGTTAAATTAAATCGCTCGGTTTGCGCTATCGTTTGAGAGAGAGCCCTAGGGCTTGTATATATAAACATTTGGCCGTGTGTGGCCGCATTTTAGAAAGAGAGAAACAGTTTTCAAAGGTTTTTGTGAGGATTTTGGTGATTCAAAGAGCGTTCGTGAGCCATTTTTTGTTTTCTTCGTTTGGGAAACTCGTGTAATCAATTGTAGCAGTGATTTCGCATGTTCGAGACTGGAATCTGTGTGATCTGTCTTTGTTCATCACTGTTCCGTTTTTGTTTTCCTTTCAATTCCTTTTTTAATCGTGATTTCGAAGTGTGTGCGTGATCGTGGATATGGGATTAGATTGTTAGGATCTCGGTTGATTGATTGAGTTGTTTTGATTGTTTATGTGGTTTGTTTGTGTGATATCGTGTGGTTTGAGTCGTGATTAATCTCGTACGATGTAACAGAATCGAGTTGCAAGAGGATTTAACTCGGTTTAGGTTTCTGCTAGAGGTGTCGATCGACACCTAGTGGTAGTGTCGATCGACAACTCTATTATGATCGCGAGGCTCGTGTGTGAGAATGGAGTATTGATCGACACCTAGTGGTTGTGTCGATCGACACCACTTGTTATAACGTTGATTTCAATAGTTGATGATTGTTGTTTGATCGTGTAGTAATTGATAATCAATTTTCTCTTATTGTGTATCTGGTAGACGGGATGACCGCTTCACTAAGTATTTATTAAATACTTACGCAACTCTTATTACCATGTGTTGCAGGTAAAATAAATGTGTGATCGCGGAATCAAGGCCAGAAGAAGAGGATGATTAGGGTGTTTTAGTATTGTTTAGTCTAGTGGAACCTGGTGTTTTGGGTTGCTAGATTGTTATTATTTTGGAATTGAGTTTCTTGGAATTTGAGAATTGAGTTGTTGAATGAATTGGTTATTTAATTATTAAATTATTTCTTGAGAATTTTTGCATGGTTTAGTAATTTAAGTTAGTCGTTGAGAGTTAATATTTAAGGAACGTTAATTTGGACTATTTTAAAAAAAAAGTGTTGGTTGTTTCATATACCATATATGCCCTGAAACCGGGGTGTCACAATCACCCCCACTAGCAGATCGCAACGTCCTCATTGCACATACCAAGATCGTTACCCCGACAATCTGACTCTTCATAGATGTCAAGGTTCGCTCTGATACCACTTGTAACGCCCCGGCCGCCCCTCCCTTGGGCCCCCTGTCCACTCACAGACCCGTGGATCCACCATGTCCGGCGATAGGTGCGTTAATCCGGGAGGCTCGGAAGTCATGTTTACTGACCTTGCAAATCACCACGCGATCTTTTCCCGTGTTTTGACCTCACTCACATTATACTAGAAATGACGTCTCAGTAGGTCACCCATCTTGAAACTACTCCAGCTCAAGCACGCTTAACTCTGGAGTTTTCTCAAGACCTGTGACCGGAAAGATAAGTGCACTTTGGTGATATAGGTAGTCCAACCAATTCTTTTAAGCCTCTCCGCATATACCATATATGCCCTGAAATAGGGGTGTCACAAAGTGGCTTGGTGAATCAAGTTTGGTACAAGTTAGGTGGATCAAAGACTTTAACCTTACAATGTAAGAGATAATGAACTAGAGGAACTCAAACTCGAGAAAGAAAGCTGCAAGTTATTATAGCATTATGATCTAAAATTAATTATTGATCATATTTCATTTTGTTTTTCTCGAGTTAGAGTTCCTCTAGTTCTTTATCACCTACATTGTAAGGTTAAAGGTGTTACAAAGCTTGGATTCAACAGTTGTATTAATTTTCAAATCATAATGCAATAACTTAGTTCTTTTAATATTTTCTTCAACAAAAGCTAATCTTAAATATAGACCTTCCATAATCTGAAATAAAGCTTGTGATCCAGCCCTGACTTTTCCCTCCAAAGAGGCTTTATCGTTCTCACCTACAAAGACATATTGTCAAAACAAATAAAGCACAAGTTGAGACAAGTAAATTAGCTTTCAACATTTACACTTACCATCCTCAAGTTGGGTAGAGAGATGATGGATAGTGTGGGTAATTTGATTGTAGACAGTCTCTATCAAAGAGAATTTAGAGTTCAATCGTGTCCAAAGCTACTCATTTCGTTTTAGCTTATCTATGAGCGAAGCATTCTCCTTCAACGATTTCTCTAGCTTTTCTTCTAAGATACAATGCTCCATTGCCCAATTTGTCTTGCAATTGGAGAAAGCCAAACATTCTTTCAAATATGTTTCTGAAATTTACCCCATTAAACTTGATAATAATCCATATTATATTCATATACACAAGCATATCATCGACAAACAAGATCAAGATCTAGATTAATTGCATAAACCAAATCCACAGACCTTAATAAACTTTCCAGAAGATCCAAATATGTTTATGAAATTTCCTTCGATAAACTTAAGAAGAGACCACATTATATTCATAAACAAGATCAAGATTGCATAAACAAAATCCAAAGACCTTAATAAACTTTCCAGTAGATCCAAATAAACACTCATACGTACATCCAAGCTAGTACAAGGAAGAAAACAGGAAAGCGTACTTCCAGATTGACAGCATGATCCTTCTTCTCCTAGGGCGTTATCGCTGGAAACCCAAACGTGAGATTGAAAGGAGAAAGATGCCAATGATCCCGAATGGTACAGTAGTGTGTTTGTGTGTGTGATCTGAAACCATAGTCGAAGAAGATAAAAATGATTGTACTGTATGTGTTTCCGTCAAATTGAACAACTGTAACATCCCGGAACCAAATTATTGTCATTTGGATGGGGTGTCGATCGACACCAGGGGTGGGTGTCGATCGACACCAATGTTTCGGATTAAGTCTCGGTTTAAGTTAATTGTCCGGTTTGGGACGTCGGTTTGGGAGAAGCTCTAGGCCGTCCCTTTATAAGCAAAAGTGACGTGCAACCGTGGGGAGGAGGAGGAAAATCGGTTCTTAAGGTTTTGAGTGGAAGAAGTGGTGATTGAAAGAGTGTTTGTGAGCCGTTCGTCATCGTTCTTCGTTTAAAGGGCTCGTGTGATCGTTTGTGCGGGATCCCGGTGTTGTCTCGGTGATTCCAGCGAGGGAGACTGTCGTTCGTGTCTGTTTTTCGTGTTCTCCACAGTCTTTTCCGAATTCAATCGTGAAATCGAGGTGAGTGCGTGATCGTGGATACGGAATTAGATTATTAGGATATTGGTTGAATAATTGAGCGATGTTGATTGTTTCTTTGATGTTTTGTGTGATCATGTGTGATTTGAGTCGTGAATAATCTTGTTTGACGAAACGAAACGAGTCGCGTGAGGATTTGACTCGGTTCCAGTTCCTACGAGCGGTGTCCATCGACACCTAGTGGTAGTGTCGATCGACACCACTCTTTTGATTGCAAAGCTTGAAGCGTTATTTCAGTGTCGATCGACACCACGTGGGAGTGTCGATCGACACCACCTGTTTTTAAATGTTATTTTCACTTGCTATGGATTGTTTTTTGAACGCGTAGAATTTGATAGTCTATTTTCCTATTAGGTATCCGGTAGACGGGATGACCGCTTCACTGAGTATTTGTGATAATACTCACGTAACTCTGTTTTTCCTTTTTGAGTTGCAGGTAGAGGAAAAGTGTGATCGCGGAATCATGGCGTATGAAGAGGATGATAGGATGTTGTTTTATGTTGCATTTAGTAGAACCTGCTAGGTTGCGTTAAATGATAGTTGTTCATTGGAATTATGGAATTTGATTTATTTGATTTATGAAATTAATGGATTATTGTATTGGTTATTTGTTTTATGTTATTTCCGCAGTAGAATTGTTTACGATTAAAAAAAAAAAAAAAGCTTGGTTGTTTAAATTTGGTATCAGAGCCTAGACGGTTTTAGGACTGGTGAATTGGATGTCTGAGACTATGTGTTTAAATTGATTTTTTGTGTTTAGTCAATTTAATAGAGTCTTAGAATCATACTCCTCAGCCTTTAAAGAGATTTCGCGGTAAGTATGTATGTTTGTTTGCGACTTCTATTCTCCGTAGTTATAGTATCTTTGTCTGTGTTTTGGGAATGCAGAGTGATGGATACTGCAGCTAGAGGTCTTGGTAGGGGTAGAGGTCGGGATCAGGGACGCTTGTTTGAGTGCTTCGCAGGCGTCAGAGTCTCGGGCGTCAGAGTCTCGGGCGTATCAGGCAGGATTTGTGAGTGAGACCAGTGCGAGTGCTAGGGTTAGTGCTGATATGATCATGGGAATTATGAAAAGCTCATCAAACCAGCACCTGAACCCGAGCTCAATCAAACAGGATGCACAATTCCAATCTGACCCGAATGGAGATATACTCACTGTTTGAAGCGTATCTTCTCAACCACAACGATTCAAAGCATGAGATTACTTGGAAAATGTGCTCAACTCAATTACAAAACATCTCGAAGAAGAATGAAATCCAACGGAGTTTAAACGAAGAAGTTATTTAATTTACAATTCAGATGATTTTCAGAATAACCGTTTTAGACGGGTGTACGTTCATTGAAGGATTCCGAGCGAACCAGGAGGAGTTAAGCTACAAACCGAATTGCTCTACAATCTTAATCCATTAGAGAAGCCCATGAAGTTTGGATTCAGCCCAAAAAAAACAAGAGAAGAGAGAAATTCGTTCATAATCAAAGGAGCATTGATTTAAGGGGTCTTCTCTCTCTTACATGCAAAATATAGCTGAATTTAGTTTTTCTAGATGTTTTTCATGTTGAGCTATAATTATGGATGTTGAATGATGTATTTTCTCTATTTATAGAGCCCATATTCATGAATAAAAAGATAAGTCTTTCTTGCTATTTTTGGAACCTTTTTGAGAGTGTTTTTCATTTCTTTCAATGGTGTGTAATATCCATTGATTGATTCGGTTGGTGGTGTGTAATATCCATTAATCAAATGTGAATCACAATCAAAGCGTGGCTTGTCTTGGTGCATCATATCCAAGAAGTCATCGATCCGTCTTGGTGCGTCATATCCGAGGGATCAACCGGTATATCAAGAGTCTTCCGCAACTCTTGTGCGACCATTCGTTCCACATCCTTTGGTCTTAGAGACTTTACGGTTTCTTTGATTTAAAGTTTATCCCATTACCAACTCTAGAGTGAAACGTCCTTGGGAGGAGTCTAACAAGTGTTGTAGGTGCCAGGAGGGGTACCGGGTTAGCTGGTGGTGGAGTTGGCCCAGGTGTGGGTGTCGCTTCAACTCAAGATTGTTAGGATTGTCTGGAGGGCTTGCTGACACAGTATCTAGAGAGGTTACCGGCAGTAGCTCCGGTGCAGGCGTCGGTGCAGCCGAGGGTTGTAATGTCTGAGGAACATTCGACTTATCAGGTGAGGATAAAGCGGATGCAGGTTTCGAGTTCCGGGCATTTCTCAGGTAGTGTAAGACCTGTGGGAACCGAGGAGTGGATGATGAGGGAAGAGTGTGTCTCTCGTTCGAGCAGAGTTTTTGCGGAGTATCCGGCGGCAACGGGGGTTATCCAGCCAGAGTTTATTCCAGCTGCTTCGCCGAGGAGGCAGCAGTGTCGTGAGGTTCCTAACCAAGCCAACGAGCATGCGCAAGGGCAGAAGAGGAAGAGGGAAGGCACTTCCAAGCTGAAAACAAAAGGTCGTAGTTGTTATGGATGCGGGAGCAGGGAGCACCGTGTTACGAGCTGTCCTGTGAGAACCAAGTTTCGGGGAGCTCGAGTTTTTCATCACTACAGGGAGCCAGGTCATATCAAGGCCGAATGTCCCAAGTTGCCGCGGTAGGCCGAGGCAGTGGTCGAGTAGGATCTGAGAGAGTGCATCGAGGATCAAGCGGTGTTTCTTTCCATTTTGTTCTAGTTTTTGAATTTTGGTTTCAGCTATGTTTTTTTTTGGTTTTTGTTGTTTCGTTTGGTGTTGTAACGATTCTACTCTTTGGAAATTTATAAGATGGAGTTTTCCTTATTTATTTCTTTTGTTTAATAAGATATGTAGTTCTTCTTATTGCTGATATTTGAGAGTAAGAATTTTCATGCCTTGGACCATATGAGGTAGGCCTGGTCAATAGGTGCTTAGAGGCGTTTAAGAATTAATTACTCTAGGGATGGCAGCCTCGAATAACTCATTCATGGTCGGAGATGTGAATTCTCCGGAGGAGATACGAGTTCTCCTATATGCTTATTTGGTATGTGAGTTCCCCATATACCGTTGGCTCGAAGGATGCGTCCTAAAAGTGCGAGCGGTATAATTTCCTGATAAGTCATAGGATGCGTCCTAAAAGTGCGAGCGGTATAATTTCCTGATAAGTCATAGGATGCGTCCTTTGTAGGTTAGGGTGTGAATGAGTAAGAGTAATTAATGTCTAAAAATGTAGGTAAGCTTGAGACTGGATGAGGGCTCAGAGATCGGGAGTTGATCTCGCATTGTTGACCGGGCAGGGTCAGTGAGATGATCTTCGTGCGCAGTTGTGTTGGAGGTATTGAGTTTAGCCACTTGAGGTAATCTAGTCGCTGATGTTTATAGGTGTTTTAGAATTTCTTATGAATAACTCGTTATCTGGAAAGGGTGGTTTTCTAGAGTATGTGTTGGGGACGGTGGGTACCCTAGATACCGGGTACTTGTCAGGATTTGTTCCTGAAGACAAGTGGTGTGAGGTATTGCCAGCTCAATGGATTTGTTCCTGCGAGTGTGGGTGGCGTATGGGTGAGTTAAACGTAATAAGTGTCTGAAAATATGCGTATAAACATAGGATTAGATGAGAACCTCTGAAATCGGGCGAGGATCTCTGGTGGTACTGGCCAGGTATGGTCAGGATGTTGGTCTATGTGAGGCGGGTTATGTGAGTCGAGTGGAGATCTCGAGTGTTGTGGATCAGGTTGTGGTCAGGTGTTGGTCTCCGATAGACAATTTGGCGGGCGTCAAGCCTAGAGTTGATCGTGAATTAGAAACTCGGTTCACACGATCCTGGTAACTGATGTAGCGTCTTAAAGTCGTGTATTTTTCTGTTTGGTATTGCATGATCGATGGATCTAATTTTGGGTCTATGGTTAGTCGTGCATGTTCTTGTTTGATTGTTGTGCAATCAATCCGGCAGACCTAGTTCGGATAAAGAAACGTTACATTTTGGTTATTCCAGGAGAATCTGGGTAGATTAAGCTTTTTGCGGTGTACACTATGGTTCTAAGAACTGGTTCGGACTTCTTGAGGCAGTTTTAATCTTAAGGTTTATAGGCGTTTATAATTTATTGCCCTAGAGAGAGAAGTATTCTCTCTTGTGGGGACAGTGGTCCCAGAGTTACTTATTTGGGAATTGTGTTTCTCAGTATAAGTAGGGGGAGATGTGTTATCTTGTGTAGGGATGTGTTCCCAGATATTGTTGGCTCGAGGGATGCGTCCCGAGAGTGCGAGCGATATGTTCTGAGAGATGGTATTCTCTCGCGGGGTTTTGTTCCCCAGATATCGTTGGCTCAAGGGATGCGTCCCGAGAGTGCGAGTGGTTTGTTACCTAACAGCTCCAGGATGCGTCATGCGAGTGTCAGTGTATTGCTGACTCAAGGGATTCGTCCCGAGAGTGCGAGTGGTTTGTTACTTGACAGCTCCAGGATGCGTCCTGTGAGTGTCAGGGTAACGACCTAATAGCTCCAGGATGCGTCCTGTGAGTATCAGGGTGTAGATCTGACAGCTCCAGAATGTGTCCTACGAGTGTCAGGATCTAGATCTAACAGCTCCAGGATGCGTCCTGCGAGTGTCAGTGTAATGATTGAGTTAAGAGCAATAGATGTCTGCTACGGCCGAATAAACCTACGATTAGTAAGGTGCTATGAAGGTCATGAATGGATCTTGAGGAAGATTGTTGTATTGGGAAAGTGCTCAGTGGAGCAGCAATGATATGTTGGAGTCTGTTTAGTGGATTATTATCAGGAGGTAATTCTAGTCTTTAGATGCTTGTGCACGTAAGAGTTGATTACTCTATAGGATGTTTTTTTTCCTATATATATGACCAGAGCTTGAGGGAGATGTCCTGAAAATGGAGTGGCATCGGTATCGTTACCTCGAAGGAGACGTCCTGAGAGTGTGATGATGTCGTTAAAAGTATGAGTAATCAAAGTCCGAGCGTGGCATAAGTATGAGACGGAGCATGAATCTCAGGGTTTGGGTGAGTAAACCTGGTAATACCGGTTAGTGGAACACAACATGCGATAAGTGATAGCTAGTGGAAACGGATTATGGATTCAGTGTTTAGTTGCCTAACTCGCATAGGTGGAGGTTATCCGGGTTATGGCGGGTCGTCCGATTAAGTCGGCACTTTTCCTGGCCATTAAGAAGATCGATGGAGCATTGGTTCCGGCTAGGACGTATGTTAAGAAAAAGGTGATCATTGGTTGGATCATTGGTGTTTGTCCGAGTTGTCTTGGATAGCAGTTAATCCGGCGAATACCGAGATGGATTCCTACAGGGTTTATATGGGAGGTTGTGTGAGTCACCTATATGTTAAACCTAAGTGGGGGGGAGGAACATATTGGGTGCAGGTTTGTTCAAGAAACGTCAGGAAGAAGCAGTGTTTTAAAGATCAGCAGTGGAGTTATGTCGATAAGAGGAATTCAGAGTTAGAGTTTGAGGTCAGAAACCATGTGTATCTCAAGGTGTCGATGTTGAGGGAGGGCATGCGTGTTCCGGTGGAGTTGGTGGCTAAGTTTTTGGGAAAACTTCAGCCAGAGTGTTGGTAGCGGCGAGACCTTTGAGGATTCTCGAGAAGAGAATTAAGGTGCTACGTCATAAAAAGTGGCTGAGTTAAGAGCTTTGCAGGGTGTGGTTGCTTAGAAGTGGAGATTTGGGGAATCTGAAGCAAGGATGGGGTTGAGGTTCAACTAGAATTTCGGCAGGGAGGCCGCAAATCGAGCTTCACTCTCTTATGGTCCCAGTTTGGTGGTGTTAGCATGGTGCTTTAAGTTTTCGTGGTTTCGTGTATCCTCGTTCTGTGGTAACGACTATACGTTTCTGAGATTTATAAGATGAGGCTACTTATATGTCTGTGAGATAAGATGTGTGTTCTCATTATTGGTGAGTGTGGACTAGTGGTTGTCCTTTGTGATGATATTCCGGGTTGGGAATATCGTGTTTAGACCACAAGAGATAATACTAGTCGAGAGATGTTTATGAGCGTCTCAACGTTTATTACTCTAGGGGTGTGTTATCCCCGAATAACTCAAATGTGGAGAATGCGTCCTCCTGTATACTTTTGAAGATTGTATTCTACAGTATATTGTATGGGATATTTTTTCACATGGGTGTGTTATGGGTCAGTGGTCCTTGTGTTATCGATTGCTCAAGGGATGGTGTTCCTACGAGTGAGAAGGATGTAACATGAGTGCAGAGTAATAAATGTATGGAGACGTGGTCATTAGTATGAGACTGGATTTGAACCCTTGGGATCATGTGTTGGTCTCGAGTGGTTTTGACTGGTGAGCCAGGAACTTTTAGTCTGCGATTGTCGGCTTCACGGATTTCAGATTTCGAGTATTGTCGGATCGTGTGGTATTTGTATGACCGGTGTTTGGTTTCGTTGTTGGGATAATCTGAGGTAGGGAGTATCGAGTTGACAGCGAGAGGTAGTTATAGTCGGAAGATGTTTATAGATGTTTTAGAATTTATTACTCTGGGGGCTACGGTCCCGAGTAACTCATTCATTTTTGAGAATGATTAATTCCCTGTGTACCCGGACCTCAAAGGATGCGTCCTGAGAGTGGAAGGGGCACGGTGTACCCGGAGCTCAAAGGATGCGTCCTGAAAGTGGAAGGGACACGAGACACCGATAGCTCAAAGGATGCGTCCTGCGAGTGGGAATGGTGTGACACCAATAGCTCAAAGGATGCGTCCTGCGAGTGGGAGGGGCATGGAATGAGTTAAGTGTAATAGATGTCTTGAAACGGGCGTATAAATATGAGATTAGGCGAGAACCACGGAGATCGGGTGCTAGGATTTTTGTGGTTTTGACCGGTTTTTGGTCTAGTTTTGGGTCCTCGAGGGACATTGCGGTTGGGATTCGAGGACGGATCCAGTTTAGTGGGAGAGAATTTTAACATCCCAGAACCAAATTATTGTAATTTGGATGAGGTGTCGATCGACACCAATGCTTCGGATTATGTCTCGGTTTAAGTTAATTGTCCAGTTTGGGACGTCGGTTTGGGAGAAGCCCTAGGTAGTCCCTTTATAAGCAAAAGTGACGTGCAGCCGTGGGGAGGAGGAGGAAAATCGATTCTTAAGGTTTTGAGAGGAAGAAGTAGTGATTGGAAGAGTGTTTGTGAGCCGTTCGTCATCGTTCTTCGTTTAAAGGGCTCGTGTGATCGTTTGTGCAGGATCCCGGTGTTGTCTCGGTGATTCCAGCGAGGGAGATTGTCGTTCGTATCTGTTTTTCGTGTTCTCCACAGTCTTTTCCGAATTCAATCGCAAAGATATGTGAATTTATGTGAGCGATGTTGGTTGAATAATTGAGCGATGTTGATTGTTTATGTGATGTTCTGTGTGATCATGTGTGATTTGAGTCGTGAATAATGTTGTTTTAGGAAACAAAACGAGTCGCGTGAGGATTTGACTCGGTTCCAGTTCCTGCGAGCGGTGTCGATCGACACCTAGTGGTAGTCTCGGTCGACACCACTATTTTGATCGCGAAGCTTGTTGCATTATTTCATTGTCGATCGACACCACGTGGGAGTGTCGATCAACACCACCTGTTTTTAAATGTTATATCACTTGCTATGGATTGTTGTTTGAACGCGTAGAATTTGATAGTCTATTTTCCTATTAGGTATCCGGTAGACGGGATGATCTAATAGGATAACACTTCACTGAGTATTTGTGATAATACTCACACAACTCTATTTTTCCTTTTTAAGTTGCAGGTAGAGGAAAAGTGTCATCGCGAAATCATGGCATATGAAGAGGATGATAGGATGTTGTTTTATGTTGCATTTAGTAGAACCTGCTAGGTTGCGTTAAATGCTAGTTGTTCATTGGAATTATGGAATTTGATTTATTTGATTTATGAAATTAATGGATTATTTTATTGGTTATCTGTTTTATGTTATTTCCGCAGTAGAATTGTTTAGGATTAAAAAAAAAAGCTTGGTTGTTTCAACAACGATTGAGAGACATACCAAGATGATTGGCACTAAAACGTGAATTCAACTTGTCCGTGAAATCAATTGATGGGGAATTGATCGGAACCGACGGATATGTGACCATAATCGACGGGGATTTGATCGCAACCAACATATATGTGACCGGAATCAACATGGATTTGATTGGAATCAACATATATGTGACTGAAATAGACATGAATTTGATCGGATTTAATGGATATGTGAACATAATCGACGGAGAATTATTCGGAATCAACAATGAATTGATCGAAACCGACGAATATGTGACCATAATCGATAGGGATTCGAATCAGATGCGATAAATATGTGACCGGAATTGATGGGAATTTGATCAGAACAGACGAATATGTGACCAAAATTGACGTAAAATTGATCAGAACCGACAAGGAATTGATCAGAATCGACGGGGAATTGATCAGAACTGACAGGTATATGACCGGAATTGACGGAGAATTCTTCGGAACCGACGGATATATGGTCGGAGCAATAAATTTTTTCGATTTTGAGCTGGATTTGACTCCACGACGATTTGATTTTTGAAGAAGATGCACCAATGTTGAAAACCCTAAGAAATGAAGAGCGCTAAGTGTAGTGGTAAGTACTCTGATATGTTTGGTTTTTCCCAATTACCCTTTAGTAATTAGATTAGTAATTACCATTTACCAGTGAAGAAGAAGAAGTACGCACAACACACAACTGGGATTCGAACTTTGGTTGAATTGTAGAACCTTGCTCACTGTCTACCAGTAGGCTACAACATATATTTGGTAATCAGGGGCCCCTACAAGTAATAAGAATGATTTACACAATTCCACAAAATCTTATTATATAAAAGAGGATGCGCAAAATTGTAACTCACGAGATCGCGACACGTGTTAAATAGTCAATTAGATTCTTAACACATGTCAATTATTTATATATGTATGTTTTTCAGTATCAAAATTGATAAGTACTCAGAAAAGAAAAAGTTAAAATGAAAAAGAAAACAAGCATAAAATAATTTTACAAATTGCACAAAACCTCTACACCAATAGTTATATGGGTTAATTAGGTAATAATAGGTTATATGACTGAAATTAGGCTACTAACATGTGTTGTGAGTTATTTACGTGAGTAACATCCCTTTAAATAATTTTGACAAAAATACTCTTAATTATGCAATTAATGTTTATAGTTGACTATTTATGCATGTATAGTCAGCTATTCTAATTATAATATAATTCACTTTGTGATTAATTCATTATGATTATAGTTGACTTTTTATGCATGCATAGTCAACTATTCGGGTTTTGTTAACATTTATCTTTGAATAGCCAACTATCTCCGAATAGCCAACTATCAAATCAAAACATAGTTGACTATGTAAAACATTATCTATCTAAACTAGTGTTTGCTATATTGGTTATAATATACTTCACTTTGTAATTAATTCACTATGATTATAGTTGACTACTTATGCATGCATAGTTA
Organism: Draba incana; assembly: GCA_963576765.1. NCBI lineage: Eukaryota > Viridiplantae > Streptophyta > Magnoliopsida > Brassicales > Brassicaceae > Draba > Draba incana. The sequence goes on from OY755202.1 coordinate 26,998,346, forward strand.
GATATTCGGTCTTATTCTATTAGATCAAAACATAGTTGACTATTTATCTTGTAACTGAAAAATATAATAAGGCTAAAATGATCATTCTAGAGATACTTCATATTATTTACGTAATTATAATTTAGGTTTTAGATCCTTAATTTTTGGTGCAATTAGTATTATATATGCTAATTTCCCTAGTTATATAAGATATTTAGTTGAAAATGATTTTTTATAAAGAAAAATTTAACATAAAACAAAATTAGGAAAATAAAAATAGCAAACTATATAATTAAAAAAAGAGAGGACCATATTTCTATCATTATATATAGGCAGAGTTTTAACATATGAATATCTTTGGGAAACATAAAATAATTCACCATGGATAAAAAGGGAACTAGATCAAGGAGAAGAAACAAAGTTAAAGAAAATTTGGGTAGTGGTATGTTTTTACATATTTAAAGTTTATGTAGTAGCATTAAAGAAGGTTCGTCAAAACATGTAAAAATGATTTAGTTATTATATCAAATAGTTTGATTATTTAAACCATTTTTACATATATCAAGCGTATATACTTTATTGATTTTCAAATTCTTCTATCTCGCAAATTATATGAGATATGAGACTATACTTTTTCAAATTACATATGAACTTATAACTTCAATCACTACATTATCTAAGTTAAGGTTTGAATTATGAATATAGTATGTTTTTCCCCAAAACTTTCTTTAAACATAAATATTTACTGTAAATCAAATAAGGGATAATTTGTTATATAACTAAAAAAGAAAAGAAATTTCAAAATATAACCAAAACACCCACATGACCGACTGACAACCTTAACGTCGGTTCATTAATGAACATCGGTTTAATGATAAACCGTCCTTGACCTTCAACCTTCCTATTTCTAAGTGAAATATGACAAGGACCGACATAACGTCCCTTGACTGACATAACGCCCTTGACCAACATAACATCGACAAGGATTAGAGTTTACAAAACCTATAAATAAGAGTCTCGACTCAAGGGTGAAATGATCATAACCTACAAACATAAACCCTAGGCATAAAAATTGGCAAGAGACAAATTATGTCCGTGCCCATGACGATCGACAGGATCACCACATTTCGATCTCTTAATTGATTCTGACATGAGCACCGTTTGTGCCTACGATGAACAATTAGCATTGGTAGTTCTAACACAGTAAGCGACAAGCTCTGCAACGACGAGCGACAAGCTCTGTCTCTACAACGAAGAGCGACAAGCTATGTCTTTGCCTACGACGAGGAACGAATGATATACATGATTTTCCTTTTACGACTTCCCTATTGATTATTTGTAATTCATATTCAAACTCATTGATAAATAAAGCTAATCTCTTATTGTCATTCCGTAGTACTGTTTACTTTCGATCCGATTAAATTTTTCACGAACAATTTGACGATAGAAGGAGGGTATAGTTTCAACTACATGAGATATGACAGACGGGGAGAACACAAACGTTCAAGAATGAGGTGGTAACATAGATGATCTTGCTGCTCAACTTGCGGAACTCACCGCCTTGTTGAAGCAGAACGAAGAACGTTTGAAATTACTCGAAGCAGAGAACGCGAACTTGAGAACTGAAAACGTTTCTCTCCTCGCTGGAAACACAAACACTAAAATCGAAGTTCGAAACCGATTTCAGAAATGTGTCAATCCGATACAGCCCTTAGATGGAAGTACGCCAACTACAGCTGCTAAGACGGTTCTACTACAACAACCTTGTGCTTTAAACGATGATGCAATTGGGACGCACGTCACTCAAACCTTGCTTAACCCTAATGAAACAACACCAACGCCAACGCCTGGCAACATGGACCTTGACTTGAAACGTATTGCTGAGATGGAAACAATGCTTAAGTGACTTCCCGCTGTTGCCCCACCAATATCTAAAAGCGTACTGAACTACTACATTGATACTCCGTTCAGGACGAGATCGCGGTTGTAGAGATGCTCAAGAAGTTCATGATTCCGTCGATGATGATGTACGACGGAACGATATGCCTTCACAACCACATCGCTCAATACAAGTAGCGGATGTTCACGCCTGCAATTGCGAGAGAATACAAAGAGGCTCGTATGTGCAATGGATTTGGGTCTAGTCTTATTGGACCAGCTCTCCAATGGTTCACGAACCTACCTAACGCTTTGATATCGCATCACTGACCGATCGTTTTGTCAAGCAATTTGCAAGCAGCCATAACATAGAAAAGACATAAGATGACCTCTACGAAGTAATCCAAAAGAAAGGAGAGCCGCTATGCGATTATGTGGGACGATTCAACAAAGAAAATGTATTCATCCCAAGTTGTGTCACTACGACTGTTATCCCTGTGCGTAAACGAGGTCTACTTTCAAATGGTGACCTGTACAAGGAACTTACGAAGTACCAGTGCAGAAACATGGAAGATGAGCTCTCAAGGGCATGGTCACAAATCGAGTGGGAAGAAGATCCTGCTTATAACTACTGACGTTCCCTACAAAACAAGTCGCAGCTGGTAAGGAATGAAAGAAGGGAAAGGGATGACAAACCCTACCAGAGACCTCATAATGAAAGTACTAGTAACAAAAGTGAGATTAGAGTATTTGCAGGTTTTTAGTCATTTTGAGAATATTTGGAGATTATGGAGCATTTTGGAGGATAGAGGAATGAGTAGTCAAAAATTTCAAGTTGGAATCAAAATTCAGCTTTGGTATCGATCGACACCTGTTCGTAACAAGAAAAATCAAAGTTCGAAAGATTTATGTTTTGCTTAGAAGTTCCAGAAGTTTACAATTATGTTTCAAGTCATTTAGAACTTATAAATAGTTTCTCTAAGTCATTGTTTAGGATTATGCTTTATTTTATTGAGACCTAGAGAGAGATTTATAGCAGAGTTTTGGAGAGAAGAATCAGACTCTTTCAGAGAAGATTTTGCAATTGAATCTATTATGCAATTTTATTCAGATATATTAGGATTGGTTCAATTACTATGTCTGAGTAATCCGTAAGTTAGGTTTTAGGGTTTTCAATAGATATTATTTACTATTGGGGTAATCTAATTATATTCTTCACCTTGATAGTTTTAACTCTGATTTAACTCAGATTAGGTTTCCGATCTAAATTCGGAGGTAAGCTCTGATCGCTGTGTCCTTTTTAGGTCAGTGCATCATTTTGATTTCTGGAAATATGAATTGGGTTTTCGGGGAATCCCTAGTTGTGTGTTATAGGGCTATAGCGGAGGCGTTTCTCAGTGTTTGCGTGTAAGGTCAGAGGCTGCATAAGCGGCGAGTCACTGATTTCGTTTTCAAGTCCCGTTTTCCTTGTTCCCTAGGCTAAGGTGAGTTCGCGACCATAGTTTCTAGGCAATGATGGAATTGATTGACACGTTTTGTGATTGTTATTGTTGTTTGAATTGTGCATTGATGATTGTTATTGTTGTGTGAATTGTGCATTGATGATTGTTGTGGAGGTTATGGATCGTATGTATTATGGTTTGATGCAGGAAAGCGACTCAAGTTTATCGGATTCGAGCCATGAGAGGATAGGCTCGTTTCCGACAAACAGTTGAAATGTGTCGATCAACACGTGTGGTGTGTCGCTCGACACAAACAATTGAGTTGTTTTGATCGGCACGTGTGGTGTGTTGCTCGATACGAGCTGCAGAGATGTGTCGATCGACACAGAAATTGTGAATTGTAATGACCGCAACAAGGAAATTGTGAATTTCTAAGGGATGTTGATCGACACTTGGGTCAGTGTTGATCGACACCGGTTATGCAGTCGCGATTTGTTTTGATTTTAATCACGTTTTTCATGCGGTTTGGTTTAAGAGAACCCTAGGAGTTCTTTTATAAACCATGCAGACATGATTTTTCGTGGGTTAGAGGCTGAAAAATAGTTTGAGAGAGAGAAAAAGGGGTTTTGTGTAAGGAGTTTGAGAGGGAGGAAGACAGATTCGTCTGTCTCGGTAGAGAGGAGGAACGGTCAATCATATCGTGCATGATCGGTGTAGTTTTTGGTAGATATGTTCTTCTCTCTCTTAGCTATCTATAGGAAAAATTGGATTATCGTTTGGATTTGTAGATAATGAGTTATGATCGTTTTCTCGTGAGTGGTTTGTGTAGTTCCGAGATTCGATTAGTCTCCTTGGGAAGCGTTTTCCTGACGTTTCAGAGGGAATCAGAGGGCGATCTAGATACTGTTGGAAAGCCTTATTGGTCTAGTTTTCAGATTAGGTTTCCGAGCTGAATTCGAAGGTAAGGTCTGATCGATGTGCCCTGTTTAGGTCAGTACATCGTTCTGATTTCTGGAAATCTGAACTGGCTATAGCGGAGGCGTTTCTCGGTGTTTGCATGTGAGATTAGAGGCTGCGTAAGCGGCGAGTCACTAATTTTGTGTTCAATTCCCATTTTCTTTTTTCCCTTGGCTAAGGTGAGTTTGTGACCACGGTTTCTAGGCAATGATGGAATTGATTGACAAGTTTTGTGATTGTTATTGTTGTGTGAATTGTGCATTGATGATTGATGTCAGGCTTTTTACACACAGGGCCATCAAAAAACCCCTCGTGTACGTTGTAGCACAAAGGGTTATCGTATCCACAGAGAGGTTTGATTGATACACTAGGATTGCAATGATCCATTCTTAAGCTAGAGCGATGCTTTTTACAAGTAAACAAAAGATGGAACTATGAAACAAGTGAAAAGGATGGTTTTAATTTACATTGCTCTCGAAGAGATAGACCATGGAAATTCTTATAGGCAATGAATCAAAGATTATCACAACTATCAAGGTTCTATCACGCACCGTTCTAGAACTCAAACACGAAAGTATAACCAACTAACTGTCGTTACGAAGGCTATATATATTTAGACCCTCATGAATCATCGAATCTAAACACGCATTTAGCACGAGTTCGATATGTTCACAAAATCCCTAAGCCAAATATTCTTTGCGAATAGGTAACCTTGCCCATTTAGACTAGATTCAGGTTATTAATCCCACTGTCGTGGCTAACCAACAATCCTAAAATCAAGATTCTAGGTGATCAAGCTAGATTCAAGCATTGAGAACAGTCTAAACGAAGAACTAACGGATAACCTTGACAGATCTTCGATTTTATTGATTTCTCATCAAAACCCATGAAACCTCCAAATCCTAACAAGTAATTTACTCAGAAATAGATGATGAAATCATAATAACTGAATAGAATTGCATAAAAGAGTTAGAGTAGAAGATACAAAGAGTTTGTAGGTGAAGAACACATGGATCTCCCTCCAAGATCTTCAAGAGTCTCTCTCTCTCTCCCTCTCTCTCTCCGAAATAGATCTAGTTTTTACAAGTTTTCTAGATATTTTACAATGAAAACAAAACAAAACTATTTATAGAAGTGCCCAAAATTAGGTCTGCAGGTCCGCCGTCGATCGACATTAAAGTCCTGTCGATCGACGCGAAGGCGTCTGTGGAAATATCTGAAAAACGCGTTGTTCTGGCTTCTTCAGGCTTCCTGTCGATCGACACAAATCCCTGTCGATCGACGGGAAACTCTCTGGAAAAACCCCTCCGGTAAAACGGCCATATCTCCTGAACCACCGATCGGAATGACCTCAAACCACTTCCATTCGAAAGCTATCTCAAATACCTACAACTTTTATGAAGACCTCTGAAGCTAAGTCCAAATGGAAACCGTTCTTCTAAGTCTATCTTTGAAGCACTTTGGATGGTTTCGGCACAAACAACTATTTTCCTGCAAAACACTACAAAAGACACACAAATACAAAATATACTATACAAAACCGACTTATATCATGGTTAAAAACGGGTAAAAACCATGATATATCACACCCCCAGACTTAGCATTTGCTTGGCCTCAAGCAAAACATACACCAAGAATGTGAAAGAGGTTTGAAAACATACCTTCCCTCGATGCAGCGAATTGACCTTTTCAGAACCAACCAGAATCAGACCACCATGTACTTCTCCGCAGACACACACAACCTTCCAAATCCATCCACCACTTCGCAGCATAATCCGTTAGTCTTCATCGCTTGGTCTCAATGTTCTCAAAGCCATGTACCTTCTAGACTCATTCCCATACTATACCGTGACAAAACAACCTATACAACACTTGGTACTCTTTCTCTCCCCCAGACTTATTTCGTTCTATATTTACATATATATACATTTTTTTTTTTTTGTGATTGTTGAACTCAAAGCAGTGCATATTTCACTAATGTTGTTCCTTGTTAGGAGACAGGGTCGTGACTCACTACTATTGTTCCTTGTGAGGAGACAGGTTCGTGAGATTGCTCGTCCTCTACATCCTTTTTAAGGGACTCGGACTGCTGCTTTTGAGCTGGGTGATCATCTCGAGTACATTCCTCATCTTGTACTCAAGAGCTATCATTTCACCCCAATCCTATTAATATCTTATATACATGTATATATACATTTTTTTTTTTTTATATATACGGGGAGAGGAGTACCATTATTATCAACAGGGGGTTGCATTTACCAGGTATGAATGAGGATTCAAGCTCAATGGACATCGATCCCAAAGAGAGTCGTGCAATAGCTCTGACTTGGCGGATTATACTGGAAGTAGCGGACTTCTCTAGTCAATTGGTCTATCCTAGGATTTTTCATTAGTCTTAACTCTAAAGTTGATCCTGGAAGAATGGTCACATGATGAAAAAGACCAAAAGAAGGGATGTTCTACTAATTTTGACTCAATAAAACAATCAAATTTTTTAACCAAAAATTTGAGTCAAAAATCAAAACAAAAAGAAACCCGTTAGTAAATTCCTCCCCCAGACTTAACCAACACTGTCCCCAGTGTTATCAAGCCCGAGATTGGTAAAAGAAATCAAATGAAATGCGAACTTGATCAAAGAAATACAGAATTTACCATTTTTGGGGGTCCTGTCGATCGACAGGGACTTCTGTCGATCGACATACCATGTTCTGCCTTAGACCGTTGTGTTGTTGAAATCTTTAAAACGACCCTGTCGATCGACATAGTGTATTATGTGTCGATCGACAGAGTATTTTAAAGATTTAGATGGTTTCTCTAGAGGTCCTCGTGTCGATCGACAGAGAATCATGTCGATCGACAGTGCTGGCTCTGTCCAAACTTCATATTTGTCGACTTCTCGCAAAGTGTCTGGTTCGAAGCCCGAAGTTGTTCAAACCTGCATCTACTAACATTCAACAAACGATCAACGGGAACAACTCATTGCATTCCTTAAATAAAAATTCAAGTTCGCTTAGTATTCGAAATTTCAACTAAAAAAAAATCAAAACAAAAGTACGAAATTGAAAAGTAAATGGGTTGACTCCCATTAAGCGCTCATTTTAAGTCATTAGCTTGACTATGGATAGGTTTGGGGAGGTCCCCAATGGCGCGTTTAACATCACTAGCTTGACGGTTGCTTCATCTTTGTCACTTCCTTCTAGAACAAAAGAGAAAAGATTAACAACAAAAGGAATAAAAATAAAACTCTAGCCTTAAGAAGAATCAAAATCCCAATGATCAATGCAAAAACCTCCCCGGCAACGGCGCCATTTTGATGTCAGGCTTTTTACACACAGGGCCATCAAAAAACCCCTCGTGTACGTTGTAGCACAAAGGGTTATCGTATCCACAGAGAGGTTTGATTGATACACTAGGATTGCAATGATCCATTCTTAAGCTAGAGCGATGCTTTTTACAAGTAAACAAAAGATGGAACTATGAAACAAGTGAAAAGGATGGTTTTAATTTACATTGCTCTCGAAGAGATGGACCATGGAAATTCTTATAGGCAATGAATCAAAGATTATCACAACTATCAAGGTTCTATCACGCACCGTTCTAGAACTCAAACACGAAAGTATAACCAACTAACTGTCGTTACGAAGGCTATATATATTTAGACCCTCATGAATCATCGAATCTAAACATGCATTTAGCACGAGTTCGATATGTTCACAAAATCCCTAAGCCAAATATTCTTTGCGAATAGGTAACCTTGCCCATTTAGAACTAGATTCAGGTTATTAATCCCACTGTCGTGGCTAACCAACAATCCTAAAATCAAGATTCTAGGTGATCAAGCTAGATTCAAGCATTGAGAATAGTCTAAACGAAGAACTAACGGATAACCTTGACAGATCTTCGATTTTATTGATTTCTCATCAAAACCCATGAAACCTCCAAATCCTAACAAGTAATTTACTCAGAAATAGATGATGAAATCATAATAACTGAATAGAATTGCATAAAAGAGTTAGAGTAGAAGATACAAAGAGTTTGTAGGTGAAGAACACATGGATCTCCCTCCAAGATCTTCAAGAGTCTCTCTCTCTCCCTCTCTCTCTCCGAAATAGATCTAGTTTTTACAAGTTTTCTAGATATTTTACAATGAAAACAAAACAAAACTATTTATAGAAGTGCCCAAAATTAGGTCTGCAGGTCCGCCGTCGATCGACATTAAAGTCCTGTCGATCGACGCGAAGGCGTCTGTGGAAATATCTGAAAAACGCGTTGTTCTGGCTTCTTCAGGCTTCCTGTCGATCGACACAAATCCCTGTCGATCGACGGGAAACTCTCTGGAAAAACCCCTCCGGTAAAACGGCTATATCTCTTGAACCACCGATCGGAATGACCTCAAACCACTTCCAATTGAAAGCTATCTCAAATACCTACAACTTTTATGAAGACCTCTGAAGCTAAATCCAAATGGAAACCGTTCTTCTAAGTCGATCTTTGAAGCACTTTGGATGGTTTCGGCACAAACAACTATTTTCCTGCAAAACACTACAAAAGACACACAAATACAAAATATACTATACAAAACCGACTTATATCATGGTTAAAAACGGGTAAAAACCATGATATATCAATGATTAATGTGGAGTTATGGTTCGTATGTGTTGTGGTTTGATGCAGGAAAGCGACTCGAGTTTATCGGATTCGAGCCATGAGAGGATAGGCTCGTTTCCGATGAACAGTTGAGATGTGTCGATCGACACGAACAGTTGAGCTGTTTTGATCGACACATGTGGTGTGTCGCTCGACACAAGCAGTTGAGCTGTGTCGATCGATATGTGTGGTGTGTCGGTCGACACGAGCATCTGAGTGATTGTAATTGTTTGATTGTTTTGCATTATTGTATTTCGTGATTGTTTGAATTGGTATTTGATTGTTGACCGGAGCCTGCTTGTTACGCCAGTAGGTGGTATGACCGACTCACTAAGTATTTATGAAATACTTATGCAACTCTATTTCCCATGTGTTGCAGGTAAAAGGAAAAGTGTGATCCCGGAATCATGGCGTAGGAAGAGGATGATTAGGGTTTATTTATCAGTTGCATTTTTAGTAGAACATGTTAGGTTGATAGAAATGCTAGTTGTTTTATTGGAATTCTTAACTTGATCGTTTGTTGAATTTATGGGATTTGATTGTTTTGTTGGATTTAAATGAGTTATTGTTTTCTGCAGTAGAATTGTTAGGTTTTTTAAAAAAAAGTGTTTGTTGTTTCATTTTGGTATCAGAGCCTAGATGTTTTTAGGACAATGTGATTGGATGTCTGAGACTATGTGTTTAATTGATTATGTATTGTTAATTAGTTGGTAGTCTTAGAATCATCCTCTTCGGCCTTTAAAGAGATTCTGCGGTAAGTTGATTTTGATTGGTTGTAAATTCTAGAATCTTAGTTGTGATTTGGGAAGTGCAGGTCTGATGGCTTGAATTCCAAGAGGTCATGTATGTAGTGCCAGAGGTTGTGGTCGGGGACGTGTGAGCACGTCTCTTGAGTTGGTGGCTCAGAGGGAATTGCCAGAGCAGGGGGCTGATTCGCAAACGTATCATGAGGGATCAGTGGGCAGTGTCAAAGAGTATGTTGGTGCCGCAGGTGGTACAAGAGTAGATGGCGTTGCAAGAGGCCCGGTCGGGGTACTGCTGCAGGTATGGCCTAGAGTCCATATGATCGTTTGGGAAGGTTGTTAGCCCATATTTTGGAGTGGTTACCGAGAACGGTGGCTGAGGAGCATCTGGCTTATCGAGCGATGTTGAATCATATTACGAGCATCGGGTCTTTGTCTTTCTCGGGAGGAGGGGGACATGAGATAGCTGATGAGTATCGAGTGGATTTAGAGGTTCACTTCTTGGAGGGTGATACACGTCTCTGGTGGAGGAGTGTTGAGGCCCGGAGGAGGCGGACAATGTGGAATTTGGGAGAATTCTTGGTTTAGTTTAGTGCCAGGTATTTTCCTCAAGAGATAGTGGATCGGTTGGAGTCTCAATTATGGGAACTGGTTTAGGAGGACCGGTCGATAGGCAAGTATTATGCTGAGTTCGACAAGCTAGTGGTTTATAAAGGTAGAGGCATGGACGAGGTGGGGGCTCAGATGAGGAGGTTCGGGGGAGGACTTAGGTTGGAGCTGAGGATGTCATGCAGATTTTCTAAGTTTGCCTCGTTAGAGGAATTGGCTGAAGCTGCAGCATCGATTGAGGAGGATCTGAGAGCGCAGATCGATGATTGAACTGCGGTTCCTTTACTCAGATGTTGTTCCATTTGTTTTTCAGTTCCTGGATTTTTGGCTTTGGCTATTATGTTTTGGATTTTGTATTTTTGTTTGGTGTTGTAATGGTTCTACGTTTTGGAAATTTATAAGATGAAGTTTCCTTATTTATTTTCATGTGTTATTATAAGATGTGTGATTCTTATAAGCGTTATGTTTGGTTGACCAGTGTGGTTTGTGTTATGGATGATATTTTGGGTGGAGAATATTGAGTTTAGCCACGTGGGGCAGATCTAGTCATAGCTGTTTATAGACGTTTTTGAATTTATTACTCTAGGGACAGTAGCGTTCTTGAATAATTCATTACCATTTTGGGGAGACGCGTAGGTCTATGATGGATTGACCTGTGACGGGTGGGTCTCAGTGTAGTATCAAGGTTATACTTACCGATGACGGGTGGGTCTCGGTGTAGTGTAGAGGTCATACTTACCTGTGACGGATGGGTCTTAGTGTAGTATGGATGGGATACTTACCGATGACGGGTGGTCTCTGTGTAGTTTGGTGAGATGCTTACTTATCTGTGATGCGTGGGTCTGAGTATAAGTATCAAAAAACGGGTGGGTCTCTTGAGGGGAATGTGTTTTCCCTGCATTTCTTTTAGAGAGAGTAGTTCTCCGGAGACTTATGTGGGACGGGTGGGTCTCAGTGTAAGTCTAGAGGGAAAAGTGTTTCCTTGTATGCCATGGGTGGATGGTACGTTGGTTGTTAAAGAATCCGTCCTGAGAGCAAGGGTGTGTGATAATGAGTTAAGAGTAATTAATGTCTAGAAACGTGTGTATAAAAATAGGACTAGATACGAGTTCAGGGATCGGGTGAGGATCTCTAAGGATTTTGACCAAGTGGGGGGTCAAGTTTTTTGGCCTTTTAGTAGACAATTTTGCGAGCGTCGAGCCTAGAGTTGGTAATGCATTGTACGTGGGGGTCAAGTTTTTTGGCCTTTTGTAATTGTTTGATTGTTTTGCATTATTGTATTTCGTGATTGTTTGAATTGGTATTTGATTGTTGACCGGAGCCTGCTTGTTACGCCAGTAGGTGGTATGACCGGCTCACTAAGTATTTATGAAATACTTATGCAACTCTATTTCCCATGTGTTGCAGGTAAAAGGAAAAATGTGATCGCAGAATCATGGCGTAGGAAGAGGATGATTAGGGTTTATTTATCAGTTGCATTTTTAGTAGAACATGTTAGGTTGATAGAAATGCTAGTTGTTTTATTGGAATTCTGGAGTTGATCGTTTGTTCAATTTATGGGATTTGATTGTTTTGTTGGATTTAAATGAAGTATTGTTTTCCGCAGTAGAATTGTTAGGTTTAAAAATAAAAGTGTTGGTTGTTTCAGTATTTATCAGTCCAAGTACTGTGAAAAATCTCTCTGCAATCTCTCTTCCACGTTTTCAGCTTCACTGTATAAATCATTCCTCTAATCATAACAAAACCAATTGGCAATGACTGGAGATACTCATATCCTTTATATATTGCTTATGATCCATCCCAACTTCTGATGTGGAATATATTCCCTAATAAAGATGACGAACAAGACTAAAACTTGAAATGGAAAAAAAAAACCGTGTAGACTTATTGGGTCAGTCCTATGCCCTTGACTTACCCTTGTAAAGAACAATATGTAACAGTTTCACCTTTCAGCTTTGATTTGGCAACTACCGATTGAGCCCATGAACGAGAGTCTTCCTACCAAGTTAAAAAATCTCTACTTTGCAAAATTAAAATGGAGATGAGTTTTTTTTTCCGTTCCAAATTATATTTTTTCTTCACCCCAATTGAAGGAAGAGATGTTGATGCCTTTGAAGAAGTTCCATAATCCTTTTTCTTCTCGACTTTTGGTGTTTTACGTTCACCCCATACCACATGAACTAAGAGAACGCTTCATCTTAAGAGCTCAATCTATTTGCTTTTTCCATCGCGAGTGTAAGTCTTTTTTTTCAGTTTGAATAACTTATCAACAATGCCAACCACTTTGTCGATTCATAAATTCAAAGGCTAATAAGTACTCAAGGCAGCAAGAAGTGGGATAAAAAGACTCACGGGTCAAATGGTATCCCTAAGCTCCACAAGTTTAACAACACGGTTGGTTAAGAGGCATAGTGGTGATGAGAAAGAGTTTCGTCTCGAGTTATCTGAACGATTTGTTTTTCCTCTTTCTTGTTTTCCCAAAGGAACAATGAAACCAGAAATACATGTACATTACTGTTCGTTTTTTTTTTGCCCTTCAATCCTTTCGACTTATCCTTAACAACAAGCAACAGACAAATATGATAGATAGGATGTTTCATTGATCACAAATTCACAATTATATGGTTGATTTAAATGTAACAACTTACAGAAAACAAAACTATATTTCAGTAGATACATTCGGTTGATCATAGTTAATCAAATCTTAAAACAACAAAGTAGCATAGAATAATTGGTTCCAAGTATCCGGGAGGCCAGGGAGACACCAATGGCTACAATCAGATGAACGGTCAGGATTTCTCTTTAGAGAAGGATTGAGATCTCCGCTATAGATGGAAGGATGACCGTCGATACGAAGAGCAGAAAGCATAGATATATCCATCAATGAGACATGATACTTCAACTCTTTCACTACTTCATCAATCACTTTCTTCTGGTTTACGTATGAGCTTGTAGGATAAGTTGTCCCACTAAACGGTGTCGTATGACCGTAGCAATTTTTCGCACCTTGAGTTATCGTTGAAGCTTTTGCTCTTGAAGTCCATTCATTTGGGCTGCATCACATATCCAAAAGTCTGTTATCCAACTCGAATGCATATTTTAAAAGGAAAAGCTAAATGTGTTATAAATAGTACTAGTCATCGCTCATAAGGGAAACAATATTATTAAAGATGAGTGGTAGGAACATTAATTGTTATGTTGGTGGCTACACACATTATATATCCTTTCTTATGCAAGTTGCCAAGGAGGGAAGATCTCTCAGTTCTCATTGGCGAAACAGAAACAATTGGACTAATTATTTGGATCCATATTCAAACACACAGCTCATATGTGGACCTTTATCAACAAACGACTAGTCTTATGGTTATCCCATTTTGTCTGTGAATTTCAAATAATACAAAGTTTACATCACTTTTTAGGCGTCGAACAAATCATGCAAAATTCCCATTAACCATGAACATTTTGATTGGTATGACTACAGAAAGAAGTACTAGTTTTTGTTAGGACGTACGTCATTTTAAAGAAAAACTATTACAATTATATACATACGTATTTATCACGTGAACACTTTCTGAGCTAGCAATTAAATAGTTGACTAATGGTAAGTACTAGAGAGTAGAGAGTAGTTTAATTGGTTTCAACCGGAAAACTAATTTATTCAAGTATAGTTTGGCAACATTTAGCAAAACCCTCAGACAATTGCATGTGTTTGATTAATTGTGTTTCCTTTCATTAAATATAGGGTGAATTTGGTAGCTAGCAATATTTCGCCGGTGATAATACGACGGTTTATTTATTGATTATAAACACTACAGGTACTTTATATATGCGTCAACCTGCACACAACATATTATTTTGGAGATAGAGCAGTTTTATTGGTAGGTTTTACCATAGTTTCTTCTTATAAAAAAATAAAACTAATGATAAAGAAAGTGAGAGAGAGCAATCGTTTCTAATTTTACGTACTTTAAAAACAGTACAAGAAACTTTCATAAGATGTGTCTCATTTTAATTGGTCATAATTTTACTTTGAGTTATTTAATTTAGTTTTCTTTAAAATACTAATAAAATAATAGTAAGTAACTCTTTTTTAAGGTACTCACGATAATTATGCTCTAATAACGGATATTAAAGCAATTAGAGCTTAGAAAATGAAAAAGAAAAATGTTAAGTTTCATGGGCTTCCAACTCAAAACCAATTGGCAATGAGTGGATTGACACAAGTCCCTTATATATTAGCTCAAATTTATTTCCACTTTCGATGTGAGACAATATTCTTCCCACTCCCCCTCGAGCTAGATAATGACCCATTTAACCATTAATCTCGACAATATCCATATTTTGGATTAATTTCGAGTTAGATTGATCAAGCCATTTTTGGACCAGATCAATTTCGATTCGGGTGAGCAGCATGTGTTGAGGCTCTGATACCGTGTTAAGTTTCATGAGCTTCTAACTCAAAACTAATTGGCAATGAGTGGATTGACTCAAATCCCTTATATATTAGCTCATATTTATTTTGACTTTCGATTTGGGACAATATTTTTCACAAAAACGAAAAAAAAAAAGAAAAAAAAAAGAGAAAGGTGCATACTTGTAGTGTGTGGGTGAGACGGAGAGGAAGAAAACTCTAGTGATAGGTGAGTTAATATAACTAAGGACCCAATTAGACCATGTTCTTAGTCCTTTTCTCAAAGCCACCAACCTATCCATGTCTCCGTAATATCTCCCTCCTGTCTCCATCTGCTCCCACCTGCCTCACCACGACCCAAAACTTTCACTTTTCACTCATTATATACATAAAACATCTATTTCACCCCCTCCTAGCTAGCTAGCTTTGCGAAAATTCACATATATTGATCAAGTTATAGTAATATTGTAGCTTACCCTCGTAAAGACCCTGCGTGGCTCCACCAGTGACCAGTGTTGAACAACAAAACGTCGGCCGTGCGCCAAGCGTTGGATGCGTCGACAGAGATTTCGTCGAGTTTAAGAGTTTTCTTTCCGTGAATGTTGTCTATATCGACAAGATAAGGAGCTCTATAGAATGATACCTTTACATTGTAGTCCTGGCATTGCATCCATGTATTATTAGCAAAAAAAGTTCAAGTACTGAATTTCAGGTCTAATAAGTTTGAATGGTAAACAAGTTGGGTAATCCGAAGAGTTTATTAAATCAAAGTACCCGAAAATAAGTAATATTGCTACTGTTGCTTTCGAGAATTTTAATTTACTTTTGACCCTTTTATTGGACCAGCGAAAGTAAAACTGTCACCGACGACAAGTTGAGCAGCTAAATTAGCAGTTGAAAACGACTTTCAAAACTACTTCTTGTGGCTCAAATATATTCGAGATAAGTAAAACTCAAACTAAAAAGAAAAAAACAATGATTAACCGACAATAAAAATTTGTGTGGGAAACTAAAAAGAAACTTACAAGGATCTTGAAGGTAGAGAGAGGATCTTCATGAATAATATGAGTATGAATGAACGGTGCTGATGCAGAGATCATACACATCAACGACTCCCATTGGTTTCTTCCCAACGAATCACCAACGAACATTATTGTTTTGTTCCTCATTTCTTGTAGAAACTTCACCCCATTGAATCTGTATTCCAATAAGATAATAATAAAATAATTACGTCGACCTTAGAGCATCTCCATCCATAGATCCACATTTTTTAGTCTTAAGAATATATTTAACATAAATAGTTGATGATGAAAATTTAAGACTTTAATAAGTGAACTAAATTTTGTTGCTTCCATTGGTGGATCTTAAAACTAGAAGATCTTAGAAAAAAAATTATGTTTTTTTTTTACCATAAACGGGATAAAACATGAAAAATTCCCTATGATGTCACCAAACAAAGTTTTTGTTCCTTAGTTACCATTAATTTTTAAAAGTTCTCATAGATACCATTTTTTTAAAAACAAAAATCAAAATTTCCAAGAAAACCACAAACACAAAAACTGATTTTTAAAGGGTCTAGAATTTAAATTTTGTGTTTGTGTTAATTATTGTACAATTAAGGTATAGTTTTAGGGGGTAGGGTGTAGGTTTAGGGTTTAAGGTTTATTTTTGACCATTTAAAACTAATTTTAATTTTGTTATATTTTTGGAACATTTGAAAAAAGTAGTATCTAGGGAACTTTTAAAAATTAGTGGTATAGTTGGAAAAAAAACTTTAAAAAATGGTATCTATGAGAATTGCCCATAAAACATTATTTTTTTGTTTCTTTAATTTTTATTTTTTTTTGCCAATAAAAACAACAGAACCCACCAGATATCGACACGTGTCCAGTATCTTATACCAAAATCCGATATCTTAAGTGTCCCGTATAGGATCCAGATCTTGGGTTAAAATACCATTTTTGATTTAATTGTTTTTCACATAAGCAACATTTTTAAGTAAGATCCCTTTAGGACCCATGGATGGAGATACTCTTACAATTAATAAGTACCAACCAAACTTCCCCCCTCAACAACATCAAAGCAAATTTGGTTAAAATGGAATCTGTTTAACTTGCAGTTATTACATTACACAACTAGGAAAATTATTAACTATAAAAAAATTTAACTGTTGACAAAAAAAAAAAGGAGTATAAAATTAGTTGAAGTAATAATGCACATCTAATAAAAAAAAAAACACATCTCATAATTGATGGGACCACTGATATCATGATTCACATATACTACATAAAGCAAAAAATATGATATAACCGGCTTGAATTTGTTTATATTTTGGTTTTTACAAAGTAAAAAGATTCTAAATCTTGGTTGGTGCAGTCGCCCCACGTACAAAAAACATTCATTTGGCCTAGTTCAAATCTCTAAAACGTACACCTTTTACCAAAATAAAGAAAAGACTCTAAACATAAATATAAATATTCGAAGCTAGATGATGATAACATCGATGTCAATGTTCCTTAAAAGCAAGAAAATTAAAAAGAAAAAACATTAATAATCAACATGAACGAAATCGATTTAAATGGAAGTAATTAGTGGTAATGAGTGAGTTTTGTTAACCTAGGGACGTCGCAGTTGAAAGGTTTCCAGCGGAACTTGAGATAATCGGAGTCAGGTCTGCCGTAAGTCTGACAGTCGAATCCCGGATCTATCATTCCTCCGCCGCATTCTTCCGCATTGTAAAGTGGGTACGTCTCGTCCCGTACCCACTCGCCGGAGAACAGATCGCAGCTACTCCTGTTCACCCGTGGATGCTTTGCGAAGTTGCTGTGGCTTGGCCGAGGGAGAGGCGAAACCGACGTTGCGTTTTGGGGAAGAAGGACGAAGAAGAAAAGGAAAGTGAGATAATATTGAACAACCTCCATTTAAGAAAGCTTCAAGTGAGGCAAAGAAAAGTGTTGTTATATTTATATATGATGAATGTAATTTTGTCCTTTGCATGGAACTTATGTATCTATCTATTATACGTTAATGTTTTGTGGACTTTTTAGCCTTAAGCCAACTCCATCTTTTAAAAGGAGAAAATATATGGGGTCGCCTTTTTTTTTTAATATTTAGAGCACGTACTGCAATGGAGACCTCCAAAATAGGGTCCAAAAATTTTTTAAATTAAATTTAATGGAAATTTGGTTCTTAAGACACTCTTAAGTATTTGTTCATACAATGTAGATACCGAATTAAGGTGTTCAAAAAAAAGAAAATTTAATTCTTTGCTCTAATGTTTATCGGAGATCGCTTCGAAATCTGCCGGAAAATTGAAAAATCTGATTCTCCGTCAATGTCTTAGGATCACCGACAATCGTCTCCGACGTGTGGTCAATTCGAATCCTCTTATCACAAAGATAAAATTTCTCAATCGAAATCAATTTTTGGGAACCCTAAAATCAAATTATTTCTAGAGAAGCCTTGATTTAGTTAGATCTCTGTGGAATTGGAATTTTTGGTGATTTGATTCTGGGAATTTTATAGATTATTGTACCGGGATGTTTGGAATTGACTCCAGAAGGAATCATGGCTTGTATTGAAAGCTTGACGAAGAACACGGGAGAGAGGAAGACCGAGACGAAGAATCACAAAACACATGAATTTTTTTTTCCCGTGTTTATTTTTCTCCACCCAATCACATAGCACCACGTCGTCGGGTCTAATGTATGAAAAAATATCCTAAATTATACAATTAATATTCTTAATTTATTCTTAAGACACTATCATTAGACACCAAAGTGTGCAATGACCATGCTCTTAGGGCATGTTCAATGGTAACCTCCTAGTGTCTTATGTGGTGTTCTTATAATATAAAATTATTAAAATGGTTGTAAAAGGAAGAAATAGAGTGTTTTTTGGGGTATATTGAAATATAAAATTAATAAAATTTGAGTAAAGAGAGTAGATAGTGAGTGTGTTTAAATATAAAATAAATAAAAGTTGAGTAAAAAGAAGAGAGAGTGTCTAAAATTAGATATTTTGGAGAGTGTTCTTAAAAGAAAGAGAGAGTGTTTAAATATAAAATTAATAAAAGTTGAGTAAAAGGATGAAAGAGAAAGTATAAAGTTGAGTAAAAGGAAAATAGAGTGTGTGTTTTAATAATTTTATATTATAAAAACACCCCATAAGACACCATGGTGTTACCATTGAACATGGCCATAGGTCTTTGTTTTTTTACGTACCCACAAATAACAACATTTATTGATAGTACTGTAGTAGCACCATATATATACTAGTATTACGCTACTGCCCCGGACTTTGGAATTTAACATTTTTAGGCAAACACATCAGAGCAAATTCAAGATATTGTATGTATGTGCATATGTATAATATTCTTCAAATGTTATGTATCTTTTCTAAAAGTTTATCCGGAAATAAAAAGGAAACGGTCTTCTTAAACTGTGAAAAGAATATTCTTTGCTTTACTTCACCTTCATGTCTAGAATAAGATCATACTCATTTTTTATTTTTTTTTGTCGTTCATGCCCGTTTTTAAACCGTGAAAAAAGCAAAAAACGGAAATAAACACCATTGTGAAAAAAGGCACGTCATGGTCGTGAAAATAAGTCAAACCTAACGGTCAATGAATATGTTTTGGTTTGTTTTAACTTTAAACCAATTTTGGTACTGACAGTGGCACCTTACTTGCTCTCAAATTCATAAACGGAACCGTTAAATGGCTGTTTGACCTGGTCTAAATTGGATACTTTTGATTTAGATCTGTCTACCGATTTGGTTTGGTATTTTTTTTAGCCCAGAGTAAAAAGCCCACTCTAATTTGGACCGACTTAACTAATCTGGATACTTCGTTTAAAACCCGACCCGACTCGTTTTATGTCTCCTGGCTGCTTCGTCACTTTCGTTCATCTTGGCGCTCTGGAAACTTCTCGTCGTAACGTTCTTACCGATTGGATCAAAAGTTACATCTTCCTTTACTTGTGAGTTATTTAGCACCGATGGTTTTTGTTTACTTTTTTCTCTTCCAGTTGTCAGCTTTTTGGAAAGTTCGAATGAAGTTAAATTTGATTATCTATTGTTTCTCTTACGTGATATTGTGACTTGTGCTTCCTTGCGTTTTTGTTTGATAATTGATTTAGAAATCTGAGAACGTTTTAGGGTGGACAGTTGTTGGAATTGGAAATTTAATGTTTGGCTGGAAATTGCTGCCTGTAAGGTGTTTGACGAAATTCCTCTGAGAGATTAACTTGTGGTTCTTCCATTCTTCTCTTGGAATTTCAGAGTGGGTTTTGGATTTGATCGTTTAGACACGAGTTACAAGAGGAACCAACACTATGATGCGTGCATTTGAATAGAATGGACAAGCTTTAAGTAAACTCTGAAATCTTCATTGTCTATGATTATATAAGCTCTCTGATCACCTTCTGTTATTTATTACTTGCCCAGCTCTTAGTCTCACCTTTTGTTAATTATTTTTTAAGGCAAGGACCTCTTTTACTTTTGTTTTTTTTGGCAGGTGAAACGCAGTTCCAGTAGCCATGGTGAAGCATCATCCTGATCTGATCATGTGTCGGAAACAACCCGGCATTGCCATTGGACGTCTGTGTGAGAAATGTGACGGAAAATGCATCATTTGTGATTCTTACGTGCATCCGTGTACTCTGGTGCGTATTTGTGATGAATGCAACTACGGGTCATTCCAAGGCCGCCGTGTTATATGCGGAGGGGTTGGAATTTCTGATGCTTACTACTGTAAGGAGTGTACACAACAGGGGAAAGACAGAGATGGTTGCCCTAAGATCGTCAACCTTGGGAGTGCAAAAACCGATCTATTCTACGAACGTAAGAAATATGGATTGAAAAAAACGATGATATCGATTGCACTGTCCTCTAATTACTTCAACTATTTGGATATCTTATGCTATTTGTAAACTTGTCTGTTGACCCATGTTGCATAAAACTAATATGGTCAAGAGAATCTAAAGATATTGGGTACAAAGCCAGAGCTTATTATGCTTTGTTGTTTTTGGTAATCTGGACTTGAGTGGTCTCTATTAGACTTGTTTTAGTGTCCAACTTAGTCTCTTGCATTGTGCATTGTGTTTGTTTGCAATCTCCTGAGATCTCAATGAGAAGTCGAAAACAAAAACGAAGTGAAACCTGATAAGAAAAAGAAAGAAAATTTTATAAAAATTGTACTCCACAAAATTTTTAGTTTTGTGTTTAAAACATTTAAGTTTTATATATTTTTTATTTGTTTTATACTTTATTGTTATAATTTTCTTAAATCATATGTCTATTTTGTAGACTGTTAACCGTATATATTCAGTTTTGTGTTAAATATATAAAATTTATTTTTTATGTAAGTTTTCTCAAATTTTATTAGAAATCAATAGTCATTCCTGTGTATATTTGGACATATATTATATGTAAAACTACATATACATAACCTATGTCGACACTCGAACCCTATACATGATTTATTAGTGATACTCCTCGAACATAATGGTAAAACTTTTCCTCAACTATGCAACTTGTGAGGAAAAAAGTCAAACTACACACCAACATGTCTAAATTCCCATATATGTGGAAGCCCATTTAGTCCAATAGTTTGACTAAAAGATTCATTAATGTTTCTACACCTATAGGTATGGAGTTCGAGTCTCTGAGAATGCAAATTAATGGAAGCAATATCTACAGAAGATTTTCAGCGTGGTGCAAGGAGAGCCGTTCAGAGTACTCCCGCATGTTCAAGCTAAAATTATTCGTTGTGTAATCGTCCTTGTACTTAAGCCGACTAAATTTAGACGACTAAAAAAAACTTAGACGACTAAAAAAAACCCCATATATTCTTTATCAGGATATCAAACAAAACCTTAGAGGAGAAAACATTTTTTTTTTTGCGAATCAAGAATTTTCTCAATTACATTCGTCTCCACCTTGTTTTGTGTTTTCTCAATCATTCCTCCATAACGGTCAATCCCTTGTTCCAATGACTCTTAGAGTTGTTCAACTTCAATATTTATATTGTTCTCTATTTTAAGTTGAAACCTCTATTTTAAGTTGAAAACATAGTTAGATTGGTCCAAATATTGTTTCTTCTTAATTTGATTCACTCGAGGCTTGTTCGGAAAGAGTTTCCTTGGCCGTTGCATTGCTATATAGTACATTGTACATATGTTGAAAATGGCAAGGCAAAAAATGTTCTAAATGTTCAATTCATTTGAAATTTTAGTCTTATTCTAATAGAGAATACTATTAAATAAACTTAGGGGGGTGTATTGGATGTGATATTTCAGGGGATTTGGTGGTGTTTCTAAAATCATCTGTTATTCAACCAGTAATTTTAAAATCCGTTTCCAAATCTTGTGTTATTGTACATGGAATTTATGTCAAATACATCAAAATAATATACAATCCCGTGTTATTCAACCTGTGATTTGTTAAAGTCATATAAAATCCGGGGTTATTTAAAATTCAACAATGTTTTCTAAAAAGAGGATTTTAAGTGATTTAAGGGGAGTTTATTGGTTTCGGTATTTTAGTGGATTTTGAAATCCACTTCAAATCCTATGTTATTCAGGTGGATGTATTAAATCTTGCATTTAAAGAGATTTGAGTTTTAATGAGATTTTAGGTTATTTTAATGATTTTGTGTGATTCTATGAGATTTATAATAAAATTCTCTGCAATCCCACCTAAAACTATGGAATTTGGGTCTTTGTATTTCTAACAAAGAAATCCCCTGGAATTTCTTTTAAAATCTCCTGGAATCATTAAAATCAAATCCTTAGTATAATTTCAATAACAGTAGATTTTAAAGTACTTTTTAAAATCACTAGTTCAATAACAGTGGATTTTAATAGGTTTTTTAAATGCCATGGTTCAATAACATATGATTTGACAAATTAAAACAAATCACTTGAAATGTTAGATTGAATACACCCCCCTCAATTTATCATTTTAAAATCCTTATCCAAATCCAATGTTATTCAATTCATCATTTTTAAATCCTCATTAGAATCCCATGTTATTCAATCAATCATTTTAAAATCCTCATTAGAATCCTATGTTATTCAATTTATGATTTCAAAATACAAAATAGAATCAAATCTTATTCAATATGAAAATTTTGTATATGGATTTGGATTTGAATGGATTTGGGAGTGATTTTGTGTTAAAAATATGAAGAGTGAAATCCTTAATAAAGACATGTTATTTTGAAATGATTAGACACATCTTCCACATATTTTTCCAAATATTACGTCTATATTTATTTCTTCACATTATCAAAGTACACAAATATTGTAACACCCCGATTTCAGAGCATATATGATATATGCGGTATATGCGGAGAGGCTTAAAAAAATTGATTTGGCTATCTATATGACCAAAATGCACTTATCTTTTCGGTCACAGGGATTGAGAGAACTCCAGAATTAAGCGTGCTTGAGCTGGAGTAGTTTCAAGATGGGTGACCTACTAGGAAGTCATTTCCAGTACCGTGTAAGTGAGGTCCAAACAATGGCAAAAGCTCGCGTGGTGATTTGCAGGGTAAGTAAACAAGACTTCCGAGCCTCCCGGACTAACGCACCGACCGTCAAACAGGGTGGGCCCACGGGCCTATGAGTGGACGTGGAGCCCATGGGTAGGGGCGGTCGGGGCGTTGTAAGTGGTATCAGAGCGAACCCTGACATCTGTGAAGAGTCAGATTGTCGGGGTAACGATCTTGGTATGCGCAACGAGGATGTTGCGATCTGTTAGTGGGGGTGATTGTAACACCCTGGTTTCATAGCATACATGGTATATGCGGTATATGCGGAGAGGCTTAAAAAAATTAATTTGACTACCTATATCACCAAAGTGCACTTATCTTTTGGTCACATGGATTGAGAGAACTCCAAAGTTAAGCGTGCTTGAGCTGGAGTAGTTTCAAGATGGGTGACCTACGGGGAAGTTATTTCTAGTATTGCGTGAGTGAGGTCAAAACACGGGAAAAGATCGCGTGGTGATTTGCAGGGTAAGTAAACAAGACTTCCGAGCCTCCCGGACTAACGCACCGACCGTCGGACAGGGTGGGCCCACGGGCCTGTGAGTGGACGGGGCGGTCGGAGCGTTATAATTATGTTCATATTTGTTTTTGTAAATCTCACTATATCTTCAAAAATATTTCTCTATATCAACGATGGTTTATTTTTATGATGTTTTTTGTTGCTCGATTTAAAAATGCATTTTATTTGATTTTGAAATCTTCTTTGTTGATTCTTGAATCCACATTATTTGATTTTGAAATATTTCTTATTTATTTTTAAATTCATATGATTTGATTTTGAAATCAATGAATTTGCTAATTCTACATGTTTTCAAAATCCATCAAAATACCTTCACCAGCAAGAACTATCACTGGCAGTTCTTCCCAACGGGCCTCTTCCCCATAACTTTGCTGACCACCGCAAAGGACATCTCAATGTTCGGCGCAGCATTTACCCCATCCTACCAGGTGTCGAAGACAAAGTAGCAAGTGACGAGACAGTTACCCGTGGAGCTGAGGTGACCTCCTCGACACCAATCACATGGTCTCTATTGGGGACCTCGGGTGTGACAACATGCCTGATAGGCTTCCTCAACAAAGGCTCCTCAGAGCTAGCCAAAAAAGTAGAAGACTCATCCTGAATCGCTATCGGAAGATTGCTTGACCTCGGAGCGTCGAAAGGGATTGCATGTTGGGCCAGCGCAGTATGTGACTTGGTACGACGGGCCACCGGAGGAATTCTAGGATTAAAAACCTCAGTGGGATGCACATTGGCTCCAACCGCTTTCACAGCTGGAGGAGGAGGTAATAGAAGATTCCCCATAGCAGGCTGATGTACCTCTGGAAAAAGGGGATCCGCATGCGTCATTTGTTGCTGCCTCCGGCCGTGACGAATGTAGGCAATCTTAATCCAGTAATGGTCAAAGGAAGCCCAATGTACCCTCTCCATGCGAAGCTGCTGCAGCCTGAAGTCGATGACGACTGCAGCCATGGTGGTTCTAAAGTTGCCTGACAATCAAACGAGCATTATAAATTAGGAAAAGTTAAGTGCAAACCTGCCCAACAGTAACATTGGAAGGAAACACTTACGAGGTGACTCAGTAAAAACCTTCAGAATTTTGTTAAATTCCTCCACTGAAGACACCAACGCCGCATTAATTTAAAAAAAGAAGAAATTTTTGATGCCAATCAGTGTCTTTCAGAGTTATTTTTGTAACGACCCCCCCCCCCCTGAAAGGATGAGGAGCAAGGTATACTTTGCCCCGTAGAGCGGGATAACCGCAATTGCGGGCCAAGTATAGCTCGCAGAATGTCTTGGGGGTCAAATCCATCTCGCCCTCGTAGCTCCTGACATATGTGTGGGTGGCATGACGCAGAAAGTTGGGAGTCATTTAGGGAAAAACGATGGCAAAGGTCTTGAGAAGACGAATAAGGAAGGAGGGAATGAGAAGGGGCATGCCACAATTCTAGAAGTACGCCAGGTACGCAACACAAAGCCCTCCTCGATCATCTCTGGATTACACGACCAATTGGTATTTGGAGCTCTATGGAAGAAGGCACAAAGCCGTTATCCTGCAGAGCAACGAGCTCCTCAGGCGTGATTGTTGATGGTTTGTAAGGACCGTAGTATGTTTCCTCTTGATTTGCAGCCATGAACAACGTCGAGAGAAAAATCTATAAAGAACTAAAGAGGAGAAAATCAATGGTTTTTGCACAGAAGAAAGTTTAACTAATGAAGAGAGAAGGTGAAAAACCTATTCTCGAGATAAGAACATATAAAAATACCTTAGAGTGGTGGACCCTACAGAGAGTTATATCGCGTCTTAGGGTTCCGAACCCAAACCGATGCAAACCGGGCGATTAAAAATCAAACCGGACACAATCCAAAACTTGATGTCGATCGACACTACCAAAATGCCCTATTTTTGTTTCGAGATGTTACAATACACATGCCGCATTGAGCGATAGAAATTTATCACATCAATTATCAATATTAGGAACTGGAATGTTCTTAATAGAGATGATAAACTCGGAATTTCTTCTAGCTGAGGGCATATCATTTCTTCAGTTGTTATTGTTCTTGTTATATCAACCACTTAGTTCCTTCTTGAGGTTTATACTTTCTATTACTCTCATAATTTGAAGTGGCGGGCTCTCCTAGTAGAGAGGATATGACTTTCTTTTCAAATTTTTTATGTAATGCGGCTTTGTCAAACTCGTTAGCATCTGTTGGCATACCTTTATTTTTTTAATTCCTGTCATTTTATGTAGTGGTTACCTTGATAAATACCATGTTAATCTTGTACCTTAAAGTCATTTTTCTCTCTAACTCTCGGATTTTAATTAAATCTTATCACTTACCCATGACTTCTTCACTAGAAGTCTCGTACCTCTTCCTTTTTTTTGGTTGAAATCTCGTACCTCTTCCTTTACTCTATCAAAATACTCTTTTCCCATCCTTTGTCAAACCCTTCTTTATGCCCTATATTTTCCAAAATTTAAGTATCTTTGTATTATGCAAAAATCATAATCTTTGTATTATGCAAAATTTCTCTTGCACCATAATCTTTTGTTATTTCTCAACTGTGAGTTCTAAACCATATTCTTGCATTTTCTTTAGCTCAATGAACTGTAGGAGATGGAACCTTTAATAGTTCACACGTATATTTCGAAGAGAATTTTTTTTGTCAATACACATGCCGCATTGCGTGATAGAAATTTATCACATCATTTAGAAATATTAGGAACTGTAATGTTCTAACTGAGATAAGAAACTCGGAATTTCTTCTGGCCGAGGGCATATCATTTCTTTAGTTCTATATTGATCTTCTTACATCAACCATATACTTCATTCTTGAGGTTTACACTTTCTATTACTCTGATAATTTGAAGTGGCGGGCTTTCCTAGTACAGAGGATATGACTTTCTTTTCGAATGTTTTATGTAATGCATGTTTATCAAACTCGTTAGCATCTGTTGGTATACCTTTATTTTTTAATTCCTGCCATTTTATGTTGTAACACCCCGGTTTCATAGCATATATTGTATGTGCGGTATATGTGGAGAAGCTTAAAGGAATTGATTTGACTACCTATATCACCAAAGTGCACTTATCTTTTCAGTCATAGGTCTTGAGAGAACACCAAAATAAGCGTGCTTAAGCTGGAGTAGTTTCAGGATGGGTGACCTATTAGGAAGTGATTTTCAGTATCATGTGAGTGAGGTCAAAACACGAGAAAAGATCGCGTGGTGATTTGCAGGGTCAGTAAACATGACTTTCGAGCCTCCCGGACTAACGAACCGACCGTTTGACATGGGTGGGCATATGGGCCGAGAATGGACATGGGGCCCATTGGGAGATGAGGATTTCTCTTAAGACGGCGGTCAGGGCGTTACATATGTAGTGGTTACCTTGACATCTGTGATGTTAATCTTGTACCTTAAAGTCATTTTTCTCTTTAACTCTCGTAATTTAACTAAATCTTATCACTTACCCATGACTTCTTCACTAGAAACCTCGTACCTCTTCCTTTACTCTATCAAAATACTCGTTTCCCATCCTTTGTCAAACCCTGCCTTATGCCCTATATTTTCCAAAATTAAGTATCTTTGTATTATGCAAAAACCCAATTTCTCTTGCACCATAATCTTTTGTTATTTCTTAACTGTGAGTTCCAAACCATATTTTTGCATTTTCTTTTGGATTATGGATGATAGATCAAAATTAATGACAATTCTTATTTACAAATTTTGCTTTTACGTCTCTTTTTCCTTCTTATATTTTATATGTCTTCTTCTTCTTCTCATCATATGTACCTTAATTCTTCTTAAAATTTATTATTGTTGAACGTCTCCTCCCACCATTACCGAACACTGATTTTTCTTTATAAAAGTCTTGCGTGGGACATGATTAATAAAAAATAGTATTTTAGGATTTTAAATTGAGTATATACATTCAAAAAAAATCCAATTACTCATTTCAAATAACAAATGATGTATAATGTTTTTTTATCTCAAAGGTTTTTCACCGACATCATATGCATAATTTATGTAAATTATACTAAAGTTATTCAACCTCAAATATTTGTTTTGGAGGGGTTAAACGCGAAGAGTTTTTACATTTTTATCTACCTTTTACAAAAAAAAACTGAAATAGATTACTCAAAAAGTAACCAAATACAATTCAAAGAGAGAGATGAGTTGCGTTGCGTGGCAGAATCGAGAGTAGATGGTCCAATGATGGTTGTTGAAAGCAACAGGATTACGACACAAATCTTGGCCATTTTTCACGCTAAAAGGAGTAAACATTTGCTTGGACAATGAGCTTGATAATTGTAGTAGTATGTCTTTGTGTTTGAGGTTTAACGTGATTGATCCAAGAAGTTGCATCATGTAAATCTATCTGAGGAGGCAAAAGAACTCCAAACTTATGCGGAGAATATATGGTCGTGGCTATCCACACAAGAATTACACAAAATAGATTCGGATGGCACATTCAATCCCCATCTTCTTAGCTTATCATTTTGTTGAAGTCTTTTGAGAATACCTAAGCAAGTAGAAAACAAAAACCGAGAAACAACTTCTTAGAACCATACAAGTTTAGCTCAATGAACTGTAGGAGATGGAACCTTTAATAGATCACACATATATTTCAAAGAGATTTGTTTTTTGTCAATACACATGCCGCATTGCGCGATAGAAATTTATCACATCATTTAGCAATATGACTTTCTTTTCGAATGTTTTATGTAATGCAACTTTGTCAAACTCGTTAGCATCTGTTGGTATACCTTTATTTTTTAATTCCGTCCATTTTATGTAGTGGTTACCTTGACAAATACCATGTTAATCTTGTACCTTAAAGTCATTTTTCTCTTTAACTCTCGGAATTTAACTAAACCTTATCACTTACCCATGACTTCTTCACTAGAAACCTCGTACCTCTTCCTTTACTCTATCAAAATACTCTTTTCCCATCATTTGTCAAACCCTTCCTTATGCCCTATATTTTCCAAAATTTAAGTATCTTTGTATTATGCAAAAACCCAATTTCTCTTGCACCATAATCTTTTGTTATTTCTTAACTGTGAGTTCCAAACCATATTCTTGCATTTTCTTTTGGATTATGGATGATCAATCAAAATTAATGACAATTTTTATTTACAAATTTTGCTTTTACGTCTCCTCATCCTTCTTATCTTTTATATGTCTTCTTCTTCTTCTCATCATATGTACCTTAATTCTT
The DNA here is from genome assembly GCA_963576765.1 of Draba incana. Taxonomy (NCBI): domain Eukaryota; kingdom Viridiplantae; phylum Streptophyta; class Magnoliopsida; order Brassicales; family Brassicaceae; genus Draba; species Draba incana. Next base: position 27,027,288 of record OY755202.1, read on the forward strand.
CTTAGAATTTATTATTGTTGAACATCTCCTCCCACCATTACCGAACAATGATTTTTCTTTATAAAAGTCTTGTGTGGGACATGATTAATAAAAAATAGTATTTTATGATTTTAAATTGAGTATATACATTCAAAACAAATCCAATTACTCATTTCAATTAACGAATGATGTATAATGTTTTTTTATCTCAAATTATTTTTCAGCGACATCATATGCATATTTTATGTAAATTATATTAAAGTTATTCGACCTCAAGTATTTGTTTTGGAGGGGTTAAATGCGAAGATTTTATCATTTTTATCTACCCTTAAAAAAAAAAATCTGAAATAGATTACTCAAAAGGTAACCAAATACAATTCAAAGAGAGAAGGTTAGTTGTGTTGCATGGCATAATCGAGAGTAGATGGTCCAATGATGGTTGTTGAAAGCAACAAGATTAGGACAAAAATCTTAGCCTTTTTTCATGCTAAAAGGAGTAAACATTTGCTTGGACAATGAGCTTGATAATTGTAGTAGTGTGTGTTTGTGTTTGAGGTTTAAAGGGATTGATCCAAGAAGTTGCATCATGTAAATCTATTGGAGGAGGCAAAATAACTCCAAAATTATGCGGAGAAAATATGGTCGTGGCTATCCACACAAGAAGCACAAAAAATTGATTCGGATGGCATATTCAATCCCCGTCTTCTTAGCTTATCCTTTCGATGAAGTCTTTTGAGAATACCTAAGCAAGTAGAAAACGAAAACCGAGAAACAACTTCTTAGAACCATTTAAGTTTAGCTCAATGAACTGTAGGACATGGAACATTTTATAGATCGCACGTATATTTTGAAGAGATTTTTTTTTGTCAATACAACATCACAATGTCACCGGAAAATTCTTAACGTTTATAAGCATCTCTTGACTAGAACTACCTTATGTGGTCTTAATACGACATCACAATGTCACCGGAAAAATCATCTCATCCACGAAAATTCCTCATGTTAATTTTGAACAACATAGTCACTCAAGGTGTTTTACTAAAGTTTTTCAGAAAATAGACAAGTTCTACTTCCTTAACATTTAATTTAAGGAAGTAGTCACTCAAGGGGTTTATTTTCAAACCCGCAAAAAACATTTAATTTCATGACAACACAAGTCAAACCATAAGTGATATTCATTTTATACATCTCAAAATGTAATAATCAGTACATCGTTAAACAAAATACATAATCAAAAACAACATAGTAAAACTGCTAACTCTAAAACTAGGAACCATGAAAAATAAGCTCAAGCCTCGACCTGCTTCTCGAACCATTTCTTGAACCTTGCCTTCATCTTTGCCTCTGGTTCCCAAGTGTCCTCCTCTACACCATCACAGTCCCACACAACTCTCATCAACGGTATCTTTTTCTGACAAAGTACCTTGACCCAGGAAGCACAGCCTACCATGAGATTACGGAGTCACAATTTTAGTTTAATCAAGGAGGCAACGTCTACCATATATAATGATCAATCTAGAAAAGACATATCATATTAGATGTCATTTCATAAATAATTAGGAGGCAAAGCCAATCATATAACTAAGGAGGAGGCAAACCTACCACTCTGTAAATAATACATTAATTTAATTTAAAACAAAACCACATAAAGTAATATATTACCTCTCTGATATGATATGAACGACATGATCCAATCTTACTTCTTTTTGATATATGGTCGGACAAAGAGACGATCGTGCTGATAATTTGTTGTAAATAACATCATATAAAGTAAGATATGTATCTTGTACATATTACATAAGTGTGTTTGTGTATATAATATATGTATGAAGAAGAGATGAAGAGACGAGAGAGTAGAGATCAAGAGAAGAAGACTTTGTATTAGTATCATTTGTGTTCTACACATCCACAGTTAGTCAAAACTTATTCACATCACAAAGAGACTTTCTTATTTATAGGTGAAGGAAACTTAGAGACCAAAAAACTTAAGAGAGAAAAAACTTAGGGATAAGGCTTGCTAAGCTTATCTAGACTAAAAAATAAAATCACTTAAATTTATCCATATAAGCTTAAGGATAAAGACCCTTACTTACCAAACAAGTTTCTTACTATACAAGTAATGGAGAATCATCTTGATTTCATAATATCATGACGTTTTTAGAGAGAAAGTACATATATAGAGAGAGTAATTTAAATATTGTTGTATATCGTAACTTTTTACTTTAATTACATTATTATATGGACGCAAAATGAATTTGCTAAAATAGCTAAGCAAAGTATCTAGTACTTAGCATCTCTCTCTTTTTTTTTTTGGGTCACAGTACTTAGAGAAGTACTTAGCTTATGTAAGAAACTTTTTGTAGTATTAAGTTTTTTTTTCAACTAAATATATAATTATAGAAAGCTCATACTATTGGTTATCCAATGTACAAGCAAGTTGGTTATATATTAAAATTTAATTAGTCTATCCCTAGCAAGTCTGCCTTCTTATTTGAATCTTTGGGAATTTGCGTGAGGGTAAAGGACGGGAAGTACTGTTAGAGTTCTTCAAATTTGCTTGCATGGATGGGTAGCATAAGTCATCCCTCCTAGGTATGCACAAACTTGAGCAGGTCGGCGCAGTTCGTCTCCAACATGTTTTGAGAGTTCTTCAAATTTTGATAGTTCACATTATTCTCCAACATGTTCCTCATCGCCCAGAGAAGAGCTTTATTCTCGGAATGCAGATTGTACACTTCATGCACCAAATAAGATTGTCAGATTCCCTTGTTGACAAATACCTCCCTCCCTGGATGTTTGTTCTCTGTCATTCTAAGACCCATCAACTTGGTATCTAAAAGTGGAAGTAAAATGTATCACCATACGGTTGTCCTTGATGGTGGATGACCTAATTGTGCCTCATTCTATGCCTTACACTCATTCATCACCTGCGTGACTATATCCAGTGGATCGGTGTCAACTCCCTGAAAGACTTTTTTATTCCTTGATTTCCATAAATACTACATAATCCAGGGAATAATTCACGTTTGCCTCTCAGATCTAGTCTCCTTAGAAATCGCCATAACAGATGATCCATATTCACAAATGCCGAGGTGTATAAGAAGTTATCTCTTGTCATGGTGAACTCAGATAATTTCCACATACTCTAGTCGCTTGACATTTGAAAAATGCATGATTTATCGTTTCTTCCTCTGTACTGCATTGCATATAGATGGTTAGCAAATCAGTTCCTCTTTAGCTTAACCATCATGTTACCGCCACTCAGCCATTCAAAACTTTCCAGATGAATGTCTAACTTTGGGTGGGCAAAGATTTTGCACACATGTTCCTTTTTTTTTTTTTTTTTTTTTTTTGTCACAAAACACACTTCACTATTTGTTAAGCAAATACATTGTTTGTATCAGTAAACCAATAGGGAACAGAAGTGCTAATAAAAGAAAAAATCATATTGCGCGTGCGTGCATTCCTTGCTAACAAATCCGCTCTCGTATTATTCTCCCGTTGCCGGTAGATAAGATCGAATTCTGGGAAGGACTCCCGAAGGATTGCCAAATCACGCAACTCCGGCTCGAAACTAGGCCACTCATGTCGTGCGTCCACCATCCTCACCAGATCCCTTGAATCTGTAACGAAAGTCGAGCAGAAACGTTGCTTTTGCAGTAGAGACCGCATGGCCCACATAAGACTATGTAACTCTGTATGAAGGGGGGAAAGACTCCGATGATTTCCTTTTAGTCCCAACAAATCTTTCGTCCCATCTTGTAGTTGCAAGACCCACCCCACACCATTCGTGTTGTCCTCTCTCTTCCAAGAACCATCGATGAAGCACGTGAAGGTGGGAGGGGAAATAGATGGTGCTTGAGTAGGCTGCGGGGGTGCCCCTTGGTCCGAGATATTTGCCTCGTTCCAATCATGGGCTTCCTTGAAAGCCACTGTTAGTATTGCCGCGGCCTCACGATTAACACCATTAAAAACTTTATCATTCCTCGCTTTCCAGATATACCATATAATCCACGGGAATGCCTGTGAGACCTCTTCTGTGGCTCTAGACCGAGGAATTCTCCGGAAGAGAAAGTCTAAATTGGAGCGAAGACTCTCTGTCGGAAAGGTCGGGGTATCTGTCGGAATGCCAGTATGAGCCCAAATCTCTTTGGCTGCCGGACAAGTAAAAAGCGCATGATTGATAGACTCAACTGGGTCAATACATCTAGGGCAATTCGCCAGCTGCCTGATGTGTCTAAACTTTAGTCTCTCATTGACCGCTACCGCACCCACGAGACATTGCCAAAGAAAATGGCGTAGTTTATTTGGAGTTCTTAATTTCCATACATGTTCTTTCAGCGGGTTATCTGAAGGTAATTGGAGCAGGAACTGGGTCTCTGCATCCTTATGTATCCTTGCAATCTCATACCCTGATTTAACCGAGTAAAGCCCAGATTTGGTGTAGTGCCAACCAAATGTATCTTCCGACGCTCTGTTAGGGAGTCTCATGCTTAGAATTTTTGGTACATCCTGAGGATGTATGTTGGCCCGTATTGCATGTATATTCCACTGTCGGCTTTCTTGGTGAATTAGCTCCGATACTCGGAGATGAGGATTAACTCTATTATCCCGGCTAAATGCTGGTCGTGGGTTTGTATCTGGAATCCAATTATCCCCCCAAACGGTTGTACCATACCCATTACCTATAATTTTGCGGGTTCCCTGGAGCACCAGAGATTTTGAGGACCATATACTTCGCCAACCGTAAGAAGGACGATTGGGTTTCGGCGCGAAGAAAGGATGCACACATGTTCCTTTGGAACTGTAATACTCGGTCCTCGAGAATTGCTAATATGACATCATTTGGGATCTTGATAGAGAGAGAATATCCTAACTTGGCTGTATAGTTACTAAATTTCGTAAAGTGCCAAATCATACTATCCTCCATGTAAATCAGACTGATTTCTAGTCCTTTGAGGAATTTAATACCCTCTGGATCCATAAACTCCTAAAGTATTGGTAAGTGCATGTTCTTTATAACTTGGTTGATTAAGTGATTAACCTTGAGATTAGGGTGTAATATATTGGCTCTTCCCTTTGCCGGGCTAGGGAAAAATTTTGGTATCCATAATGCAATTATGTGTCACGAGCCCATACGCAAGCGACCACCTTGGTATAGTAAATATCTTGCCGATAATATACTTTTCCACCCGAAGGATGGACACCGCGGCGTTTTTGCCTGTAACAGATGCATGTCTCTATAATATCTCCCTTTTATAACTTTCGCCACAAACGATTTTGGATACCAATATAGCTCCGTAGTTTCTTGGACAGTAAAGTCGAATTAAAGTTATCTAACAAGCAAAGTCCTAATCCACCCTCCTCTTTGGATATACATAATTTATCCCATGCAACCCAATGAAGGCCACGATTATTCCCGTCGAAACTTCACTAGAAATTTGCTATCGCGCTTGTTAACTTAGAGGTTAATGACTATGGAAGGCGGAAGCAAGACATGATATAAGTAAGGAGAGCAGGGCCACTAACTTGATCAATATCTCTTTACCTCCTTTTGGCAGAAACATAGCCGACCAACGAATCACCCTTTCATTGAGAATTTTTGTAACATGAGACTCTTTGACTTTCCTAGGCTCTCGATGATTTTAAAAAATTAATTTCTTGGCATGATGTCGCACCATACGTCTTTAGATTCTCCAACATAACTTTCCCTACCCCCTCCACCACCTTATAGAAGAAAAAATCTTGTCTACGATTAAATGATGTGAAATGGATGGGCAACGTTGGGCAATTTTGCGTGTGAGTAATCCGACCATCTCTGCCTTTTTCATATTGGCTATCAGGACCTCTGTACAAATGAGAAAGAGGTGCCCTTGCCATAAACCCCGATTTAGGATTATGCACCCTTTGGTTTGTCTATTTAGCAAAACCTTGTATGAGACTGATCGAACGCACCACATTATCCATGTTATCCATAACTGATCAAACCCTAATTTTTGAAGCAGTTATTCCACAAAATCCTCCTCAATTATGTCGTAAGCCTTACTCATATATGTTAGATTGCCATGAACTCTCCGTGACAAGACCGATTTGTCTTTAGTCCATGAAAAATATGCTATCAGCATCCCTTACACAAACGCTCACTGCGTTTCAGGTATCACCTTTGGTCAAATCTTTTTTAGCCGTTGGAATAGGATCTTAGATATAACCTTGTATCCAACATTTCACAAACTTATGGGCCTAAAATCTAACATCCATTTTGGCCATTCGATATTTGAATAAGGCAGATGTTTGTCTCATTCAATCGAGGATCAAAATCCCCTATGGAATAAATTCCTAACTTTGCCTACGATCTCACCCGTTATCGATGTCCATTACCATTGGTAGAATATAATTGTCATTCCATCAGGACATGGTGCCTTTTCGGGGTTCACTACATAAATTGCCTTTCTCACTCTGCCTATGTAATCTCTCTTTAACCCATCATTTAGTCCCGTTGTAATCCGTGGTCAAAACTCCTCCAAGGCCTCTGTGTTATCCCTCAAAATAGAGGCAATAAACAAGGAATTAAAATACTCAGTAGCTATTGCTTTCAGACCCTCGTCCTTTTTTTCCCAAATCCGCTAGTCTTTAAAAACAATTTAGTTGCACAATCAGTGGATCAATCGAAATAGCTTCAAAATACATATTTGATTTTTCACTTTGAAATCAGAGTCGGGCTGGGAGGCTTCACTTCCGTTCTTCCTCTGTTTAAAATAACCATGAAAAAACTTTGTATTCCTATCCCCATCTTGATACTATTGATTTATGCTTTTATGTTGGAAGTACATTTCTTCTTCTCGGTAGGCCATTAAAATCTTCCTAACAAATTCTATACCTCCTCCATGAAAATTGTATCATCATTCTTTGCCTCCTCATGCACCTCCTTCAAGGCTGCTATATTAGCATGTCCTGGTAAACATTATTCTTCTTCTACCAAGAACTCGAGTTTTTACAATTCGCAATTTGGTCCATTTTGCCCAAGGCCTAAAATTCGCAATCCCTTGTACATTATTAGAGAGGTGATTTCACCAAATAATCTTACATGTCCTCTCTTTAATGTGATATGGCATCACTTAAAATGTGACATGACAATTCTCATAGGATACTTGGGCCAATTAACAAATGTATTTTAATTAGTTGGCTAATCCATATGAGCTTATAATATGATCTAACATATATAAGCTGATAATTAGGAGGGACGAAACTTCGATGATGAAACACGGAAAGGAATTATTTTTCTTTGTCTTTAAGTTGATTGAATCAGAAGAAAAAAAAAAGATAGCAAAGTTTGTTATATATCAAACCTAGCAACAATCTTTCCCAAATTTAACTTGTGACACCTCGATTATTTTTTTGTGACAAAATTTTTATTTATTCACCTTTAAATAAAACTGAAAATCTCCTATCGATTATTTGGGAGTTGATTTTTCCCAACAATCTTATGTGTCATTCTCACATTAATTCTCACAACACTAACATTACATAGCAATCTATTAAATGTGACATGGCATACTTTTAGTGGGCTGAGTAACAAAAATTCATAAGCCTAATGTTGGGTTAATGGACTAATGACATTCTCTTAAAATTCATTTCACTATATTTAACTATTTAATTGTTATGACCCGAAATTAACCTACCATAGCACAATTAAATCATTTCATTATAAAATAAAATAATGAAAAACAAACCTGTTATGAGTAAATATTTTTCTGAAGTAAAATATTTATCATGAAAAAGTAAACAAATCTTTTCATACGTTAATAAATGAAATTATTAATAATTCATAACAAATAAAATAATTAATAAAACAATTAATAATTCAAAACAGACATATTGAATACTATAAAGGATATTTTAAGAAACGCCACTTTTAATTTGATAATTTTTAAAAATGTAACCTTTCTAAATCCTTCATTTCTTTCCTATAAATATAGATCATAATTTTCCACTTCGAAACTTCATACACCATCTTCTAATGTTCCATGATCACATATTCCCATTTGCTACATGTGAGTCTATTTTCTCTGACCATGATCACAAATCACCTCTCTAACAGCCAATTCCATAGCGCGTTATTCAAACTCTGTAGAAGAGTGAGATACTACATTTTGCTTCTTAGATTTCCAAGAGATGAGGGACTTACCAAGAAACATGCAACAACCAGATGTGGAACGACGGGTGTCAGGGCAAGAAGCCTAATCAACATCCGTAAAAGCTGGAAGTAAGTGGCTTGTAAGCAGCTTGAAGATGAGAAGGCTTAGGAGCTAAAGCAAATTGACAAAGCTTATTAACAGCATAAGTGATCTATGGCATAATGATGGTCAAATACATCATTTTGCCAACTAACCTCCTATAAACAATAGCATCTTCAAGAGAAGGTTCCTCAGAATCTTGCTTCAATTTCTAACTAGGATCCATAGGAATAGAAGACGGTTTGCGAGCCAAAAGAACATTTTCTTCAAGAAGATCCAAGACATATTTTCTTTGACAAATTGAGATGATTGTGCTAGATCGAGCTATCTCAAGGCCAAGAAAATACTTTAAAGTACCTAAATCTCAAAGTTTAAAAGCATAATTAAAGCCTTCTTAAGTCTATCAACTTCAGCAATGTCATCACCAGAAAATAATTATATCATCAACATACACTAAAACTACAACATAACTACCTTGAACATTTCGAGTCAATAGTGTATGATTAGAATGAGATTTCAGATAGCCAAGATACATTAATGTGGAACTAAACTAAGAGAACCACTGTCTAAAAACTTGCTTGAATCCATACAAGGATTTCTTTAATTTGGAAACAACATTATGAGGAAGAGATGTACATGGATGAAGAGTATAGCCAAGAGGTAATGTCATGTAGATTTCTTCATCCAGATCATCATTGAGGAAAGCATTAAAGATATCCAGCTGTGTGAGACTCCAGTTCTTAGCAGCAGCCACTGCCAAGAGAGTTTTGACAGTCGTCATCTTAGCTACTAGAGAAAAAGTATCCACAAAATCGATGCTTTCCTTTTAAGTAAAGCCTTTGGCAACTAGCCTTGGTTTGTATCGTTCCAAACTGCCATCAGCAAAAAGTTTAAGCTTAAACACCAACTTGCAACCAATTGCATGCTTGCCTTTAGGTAAAGAACAAATATCCCATGTATTTGTGCTTTCTAAAGCCTGCAATTCTTCAATCATGGCCTGAACCAATTCTTTGAAACTTTTGGTCTGATGAAAAGAGATAGGCTCATAAAGAAGAGTAAGAGCACACACATACTCTCTATATTCATCATATAAATGCTCATAAGATAGATAAGTAGCCAAGGGGTAAGGAATATCTGTGTTGGTCATGTTACAATAGTAATCAGGTGGCTTACAAACTATTTTAGGAGACAAAATAGTAGAAGACAAGTTAACAGTAGGAGGATCAACAAGAGAATCCATAGGGTGGACATTTGCTATCGGAATATGAGATGGTCTATTGTGTACAGAAACCTCTTAAAAGAAATCAAGGTCAGAGAAAATAGACTCACATGTAGCAAATGGGAATATGTGATCATGGAACACCACATTTCTAGAGAAATGAACTGAGTTGGTTGCTAGATCCAACATCTTGTAGTCTTTAACTCCTATAGGGTAGCCTAAGAACACACAAGGCTTAGCACATGGTTGAAATTTATGATGACCCTGAGTAGAAGTAGGAACATGACCAAGACAACCAAAAACTTTAAGACCATCATAATCAGGAGCTTTGGAGGTCAAAAGTTGGTCAGGAGTCTTGTTTTGTAGAAGAACATAACACTACAAGAAAAGACCCGCGTTTGCGACAGCGGTATTCGTCGCAAACGGACATTTGCGACGATTTTGAGTTTGTCGCGAATGGCTCGTCGCAAACTCAGAATGGTCGCAAAATCGTCGCTAAAGTTAAGAACGTCGCAAAATCGTCGCAAAGTTTGCGACGTACTTGCGGCAAACGTTTTGCGACGATTTAGCGGCTGTTTCAATTCGACGCTTTTTTGCAACGTGTTGGCATCCAGTTTGCGGCGAAAACGTTTGCGACGATTTTGCGACCATTTTAATTTGTGACGGTTTTGCGACTATAATTTTGCTACGCGTTTGCGTCGAAACGTTGCGACGAAATTGCGACATACTATCGATCTGATTAAAAAAAAAAAAATTAAATTAATTATTAATTTTAAAATATAAAATTTAAAATTTAAATACTAAAACCGTTCGAGAATAATTAAAATTACACAATGTTTTTAAAAGTTTCAAAACATAAAAATAAAACCGAAAGAAAATCTAATCGAAATTGATTTGGTTTTCGATCGGTTCCTCGTCTTCGTCTTCGGCTTCCTCTTCTATCGCTCTCTTCTGCGCTTCTGCCGCCTCTCTCTTCTCCCGCAACAACTCGAGTAAGAGGGGGTTATCCTGCGCTAACATCTCGAACATATTATCGTAGGCCGTATCGCTAGCTTGCAACATCTTGATAATCTTTGCATCTTTCTTCTGTTGTTTCTCGTGTTGCAAGACCGTCTTTTGCAACGTTGGATCAGTAGGATAGCTGGAAACGGGACAAAACGAAGCTCCTTGTTCATTCATCCGGATAGATCCAGTAAATGTCATCTTCCCCTTACGGTTTTTTGGAGCCATCTAAAAAAAAAAAGGAGAAGGTTATAATGTAATTAAAATTACTAATAAAAATTAAATTTTAATATAATAATTCTTACCTCAGCAGCGATGCGGTTGACCTCAAATGGTGTCACCTGAGTAGGCTGACCTTCGGGAGTAGGCTGGGTTGCGAGTTCCTCGACCCGGGTAAGCACATCATCGTGGAGCTTCTCGACACGTTGATCAACCCACGTTCCATCCGGCCTACGGTGCGTCTTCTCCTAAAGCTCTGGCATCGTAGCGGGACCTCCTTTTGTTAATGCCTAAAAATAAAAATATTTTTAAAATGTTATTTTTGTAATACGTAAAACAAAAAAAAACATTACAAACTTACAATCTCTCGCGCGTTCTCCTCGTAAAATATTTGTCCCGCACAATTCTTTGACGGCTGGTCACCGTTAACCGGCGTCAATCGAGCGGAAGAACACTGGGCCGATTTGAGCTTGCTAGTCTCCTTCTCCCAAAACCCGACAAGACCAGCCCAAATGTTTGGGTTAAACCAGCGAGGCATACAGAATTTCGGATCTGGGTTTTTCTCCCCTTTGTCCTTCCACCGTCCAATTTGGTCGTTGAGGCGTAACTTCGCTTTTGCATCAAAATGTTCCCGAATCTAGCCGTTGATCGCGGGGTCCCAGTAATACTTTTGCTAAAAAAACAAGAAAAACAAAGTTAATATAAATTTAAAAATTAATAAAGAAAAAAAAAGTTATATAATTACCGCAAATGTTTTGTACCACCGGGCCCTCGTATCCTCGGGAACATACTTTCAACTCGTATGTAGCATAGTGAAATCCCGCTCGATAATCTCCCTAATAGACTTGGAGACTTTGTTTTTCGAGAACCTGAAAAAAAAAACAGTAATTGAAAACATGGTTAAGTTATAAATGTAATTAATAAAAATATGAATTTTTAAAATAAAATGTTGTACCACAATTGATTGCCGGACGGCTCAGGATGTAGCTCGGGAAGTACTCGGCGTGCAGGACTAACGAGAAGCTGAGCAAACGTCATATCGTCCATCGACGGAACTCTACGATCGTCCTCTGGAGGAGCCTCCGGAGGTGGTTGAGTCTCGGGAATCGTAGAAGAAGAAGACCCGTCACCTCTATGCGCATGAAATCCAGGACGTGGAGGTCTACGTCCAGGGTCCCTCTGTAGAAGGTCAGTGTACTCGTTGGGTGAACGTCCTGTCATCTACAATTATGTAAAATTATAAAAAAATTAATAAAAATTTATGTTAAAATGTAAAACTTTATGTTAAAATTAATAATATATTTTACCATTTTAAACTTATAATCCTAACAATTGTAATAATTCTCATAATTGTAATTATGCTCATAATATATTACAAACCTTTCTACTAAATTATAAAATTCAATAAATAGTAAAAATTAACATTCTAATATTCTAATCATTCCAATTATAATAATTTCCAAAATCCAAATTATTCTAATCAACAATATAATTGTAACCATTCTAATAATCATATCATTCTAACAATTCCAACAATTGCTAAAATTAAAACCTAACAAATATATAAATAAATTAAAAGAAAAGAAGAATTTTTTACCTTAAAATCGGATTTTGGAGAGACTTTTCACGCTTTTTGCGAGATGAAAGAGAGGACTGTGCGACAATTCACTGTTCTGGGCTCGCGCTTATATAGGAAAAAGGTCCGTCGCAAAACCGTCGCAAATTACAGTCGCAAAACCTTGTTTTCACCGCCACTTCCGTCGCAAAATCGTCGCAAAACCAACCACTTCCGTCGCAAAGTCGTCGCAAATCGGTATAGGGTTTGTTTAGGGTTTCGAGTTTTGTGAACCAATTTTAGGAATACAAAATGGTAAATATACTTGTTTTTGGGTCCCTTATGCATATAGCGAACAAAGACACACAATAAATAAAGAAAATCAACAAATCGGTGTAATTGATAGATTTACCATATTTATTGTATACGTGTACGATGTTTATACTTATGTTTCTTACGGTTGATAGATTTATGTTATAATAATTTCAACAACAAAGTTTTTATTGCTTATACTACTGACCCTTTTGGTAATATAACCAATAAAGGATGTTAAGAACAGGTAAAACAAAAAGGTCTAGGGGTTAGGCTTTGCGACGATTTTGCGAGGGAAACGTCGCAAAAACGTCGCAACTGTGGATATATTGCGACGTTTTCCTCGCAAAAGCGTCGCAAAGCCTTACCCTAAACCCTGAACACATAATTTTTGGGTTACCTCTTATTAACATCTTCTATTTGTGTTATTAACATCTTCTTAAGAGGTAACCCAAAAATTATATGTTCAGGGTTTAGGGGTTAGGCTTTGCGACAATTTTGCGAGGAAAACGTCGCAAAACCGTCGCAAATGTGGATCGGTTGCGACGGTTGTGCGACAACTCCCTCGCAAAATCGTCGCAAAGCCTTACCCCTAAACCCTTAACATATGATTTTTGGGTTACCTCTTATTAACATCTTCTTTTTGTGTTGTGTAGATTTTCTTCTATTGTGTGTGTGTATTGTGTTTAAGAGGTGAGGATTTTCTTCTTATTTTTTTTTTTGTTGAAGAAAAATATAATCTTCTCCAAAAATTAGCTGTTAGGTTGAATATATAAATATTCGTCTCATTTTATGTTAATTAATAAATGAAGAATAGAGAAATATAGAAGAAAAAATGATTATTAACAATATATACTTTATATTAATTATAAAATATATCGTAAAATATAAATAGCCATAAATATCAGATGAATTTAATTAATAGGAGAATTTTCTCATCAAACACTAACAACACTCAAACAAACAAATCCTTTAAAATTTTAAAATCTCAGTAGAATTACATTTAATCTTCGCCATTACTTTTATTAATCTTCTTCTTCATTATCATAAATATAAGTTGCTACTCCCCCTTCATTTTCCTCCTCATCTTCCTCCTCATGATCTTCTTCTTCGTGGTCTTCATCAAATTCATCTTCGTTTCCATCCGAATCCTCAAATATCACATCAAGACCACTGTGGAGTGGGTCAATTCTTGTCAAATTAATGTTTACCTCCGTTGGGATTGAAACTTCTTCGGTTCTAGCCAAAGGACTGGTCCACCCAAATTGGACTGGTCCACCCAAATCTAACTCATGAGGTAAGTGTACAACCAGATGTTCCATGACATCGAAAAAGGAAGGTGGAGATATCTTCTCTAAGTTGCAAATAGTGAGTGGTATGTCTGAATTCAGCTTCGAGATTTCGTCCTTCATTAAGGTTCTAGCACATAAGTCTCTGAAAAATGCACCAATACCTGAAATGGCAATTCGGTCCGGAGTAAGCTAATTATTAACTAATACATTTACAAAATATAATATTAATGTAACAAGGATTAAACGTAACACCTGCTATTGCGTCGTGGACATTTTGCGGTAAAAGCTCTTGAAAGGCGAAAGGGAGTAGTCGTTGCATGAACACATGACAATCGTGGCTCTTCATCCCAGAAAATTTGCCCCCTTGTTCAACACACCTTGAAAAAGTGGACACGTATCCATCTGGGAACTTCACCCACTCCTTAACCCAGTTAATTAAAGCATTGTTCGCAGCAGGTGATAGTCGAAAACTGGGAATAGGTTCCCTACCATCCCCTGTTAGATGTAACTCTGACCTTATGCATAAAGCCGCGAGATCGAGACGAGATTTCCGATTGTCTTTTGTTTTCCCTGCAATATTTAACAATGTGTGTATAATATTCTCAAAGAAATTTTTCTCCACATGCATGACATCCAAGTTGTGCCTCAACAGATGATCCTTCCAGTAAGGCAATTCCCAAAATATACTTTTCTTATGCCAGTTATGGTATACCCCATACCCAACATGCATATTTGCAGGATTACTTTGCCAATTACCTCCAACTTTTACAGTTTCCTGTGCACCATATCCATCCATTTGTTTTTCCAACTCCTCACCTGAGAGGTAAACCAAGGGGGAGGTTTTAACAACTCAATTTCGAAACAATGTTCTACTCTTTCTATAAGGATGGGCCCTTAGAAGAAAACGACGATGGCAATCAAACCAGCAAGCTTTCCCTCCCGCTGACAATTGAAATGATTCAGTTTTATCTAAACAATAAGGACATGATAACTTTCCATGCGTTGTCCATCCAGAATGCATGCCATACGCCGGAAAGTCGCTTATCGTCCACATAAGGACAACCTTCATGTTGAAGTTTTGACGGCTTGACGAATCAAACGTGCCTACACCAACATGCCACAACTGCTTTAGTTCGTGTATAAGAGGCTGTAGGAATACATCAAGTGATCTTTTTGGATGCTTAGGCCCTGGAACCAAAATGCTTAGAAATAAAAATTCTCTATGCATACACATTTCCGGCGGGAGATTATATGGCGTCACTATGACTGGCCACAACGAATAATGCCGACCAGACATACCAAAAGGACTAAACCCATCAGTGGAAAGACCTAAATACACATTTCTATGTTCTACAGCAAAGTCAGGATGTACCGTGTGAAAGTGTTTCCATGCCTTTGCATCTGATGGATGAGCGACTACCCCATCCTCCCAATTATGTTCTGCATGCCACCTCATTGCCCCTGCTGTCTGCTCTGATTGATATAATCGTTGCAGCCTATCTGTTATTGGCAAATACCACATACGCCTGAACGGGACGTTCGACCACTAGTCTTCTTATATCTTGGATGAGAGCAAAAATGACATTCCTGCAGCTGAGCATCATCTTTCCAAAAAATCATACAATTATCAATGCAGACATCAATCATCTCAGACGGTAATCCAAGACTTGCTACCAATTTTTGTATCTCATAGTAACTCTCAGCAGAGTTATTACCCTCTGGTAAGTACTCTTTAAACAAATCACCTCATTTATCCATGCAATTTTCACTAAGGTTATCCTTCGTAGATAGGTTCGTTAGCAGCATCTAACATATCATAAAATTTTTGAGCATTCGGGTTTGGTTCTTCAAAAGTATTATTACTAAATGCACCAGTAGTTTCTTGAAATGCATCATTAACCATGTCAATAGACCTATTCCCATCAATATTTCCATACGAAGACTCATTAAAATTATCATGACCATACTGATAATTATTATCCTCATAATTACTAACACCTTCTATATTCCCACGATAACTCGTACTTGAACTACCCGGAACATCAACAACAAAATCCTCCCCATGCGAAAACCAAACATAGTAGTTAGGTAAAAACCCCTTTGTAAACAAGTGTTTCCAAACAGTTTGAGTATCATGTGGTGTCAAGTTTTTGCATTTCACGCAAGGACAAAAAATCTTTACGTTACCGGTATAGGTGATTCCAGCATGCGCCCTTTGGTTGTTTACCGCCTGGTTCAAAAACTGGTCAACCCCTTCACTAAATTCTCTTGTCACTTCGCCGGTTTTTGAATCACGACGATTGTACATCCATCCTCGAATCGTGTATATTTCATGATAAGACATAGTATTTGATGATTAAGAATTTTTTTTTTCTGTTGAAAGAAATGTTTTTCTGTTGTGTTCATTAATGACTTACATTCGTGGTTTTTATAGAATTTCATTTCATTTTGCGACTAATTTGCGACGCTTTTCCAATATTTTTGCAACTTATTTGCGGCAAAAATATTACACTCATAAACAAGTGAGAATCAATTAAAACGTGTTGAACCTACTTTCGTCGCAAATCCGTCGCAACCGTTAAACGTCGCAAATTCGATGCAAATTTGCGACGGTTTTGCGTCCAAACGTACATGTCGACGCAAAATCGTCGCAAATTTGTATTTTTATTAAAGTAATTTATAGTTTGGTAAGTTAAGATTTAATTTGTTTTTTTTTAGTAGTTAATGTGTTAGGGTTACAAGTAAATTTTTGGAAACTTATATTAATATAATATTATGATATTTTAACATTAACATCGATGTTCATAAACGTACGTACATTATTGCTTAAAAAACGTAATACAAATAAACTGCTAACATAAACACATATTTATTTTCATTTCTTTTATTGATGACGTAATGTTTTACTCATCATCAATTTCTTCACCATCATCCGTCGTCGACCCTTCCTCATCATATACCTGGGATAGCCAATTGTTTGGATTTCGATGCACACGACTGCTACTACCTTCTTCTATGAACGCTGTAGCCATGTTTTCTTTAGATATAACCTGTGAAATAAAAACTTTATTTATGTGTAAGGATATATCCTTAATACAATACCTTTAAAATATATATTCTACTTAACTTACATTGCTTATGTTGTTAAGAATAATGTTAAGATAGGTTTGCGCCCTATCAAACTTAACAACTACAACCTTCTTTAGCACCAATATCAAACCCTCCTTTATGTGCGGCCCATATTTGTTATCAGATATGGCGGATCTATGAATGCTCGCTTGTACAGTCCCGGTAGGATCCTTCAAGGAAAACAAATAACATTTATCGATTACTAAATATATAATTTGTTAAAAACATCTTTTCTTATAACTTATATATACATTTTACCTTTAGCATGATCATCGCGTCCCCCAATCCATTAGGTTCCATTTTATGAATCACTGCTATCACATATGGTACGTGACGCCATTGTGGTTTTATGTTATGCAACTCTTTTACCAGTGTCCACCCACGTGTGTGTCCACCTGTATATATTCAACGTAGAATAAGTAAAATATAATTAAATGTCAAGTAAACAATATACTAATATATATAATTATTTTTGTTTCTTATATATATACAAACTTTGAAATATTAGTAATTACCAATATATATTAATAATAATATTATACCTGTTAATTTGTTGACATTTCCAATTGTCGTCTTCCAAAGGACATCGGTGAACGTTGGATCTTCTGCCTCAACAACACAGTTAACCATCTGTACATGTCTCTCATAAGAATTGCATTCTTCCAACATCGATTCTTCAAGTCTTTTCCTTGCCCTTTCTTCTGCTTGTCTCACACCAGCCGGACCCGGAATCAAAGCTCGATTGTTATCCATATTTGTTGAATTATACAATGTGAGGTATATAATTAATTAATGTGGATTTTATAGAATGTTCATTTCAGTTTGCGACTAATTTGCAACGAATTTCCAAGACTTTTGCGACTGATTTGCGGCTAAAATATTACACTCATAAACAAGTGAGAATCAATTAAAACATGTTCAACCTCCTTTCGTCGCAAATCCCTCGCAACCCTTAAAACGTCGCAAATTCGACGCACATGTTGCGACAATATTGCGTCTAAACATAAAACTCGACGCAAAACCGTCGCAACCTATAAGTTGACGCAAACACCTCGCAAATTTTGCGACGGTTTTGCGTCCAAACTAACAAAGCGTCGCAAAACCGTCGCAAAGTTGCGAGGTGTTTGCGTCGTCAAGTTCCTACGCAAATTTGCGACGGTTTTGCGAGTTATTAAGAATATTCGTCGCAAACTAGTCGCAAATTGGACGCAAATTTGCGAGGGTTTAAAACTGTCGCAAAACCTCATGTATTCTTGTAGTGGAAGGAGTCATGTTGATCAAGAAAACAACAGTGACGATGCAATCACCCAAGTACTCAAGTGGTATAAAAGCTTGAAACATCAGAGCCCTTGCTACATTAAGGATGTGTTGATGCTTGCGTTCAACACTGAGTTTTGCTCAGGAGTCTCTCGACAAGAGTGAAAGCTGACTATCAATTTTTCCTTAAACAGATTAGCAAACTTGAGTTCAGGAGCATTTTCAGAACGTACTCCATTAACCACTGCATTGTACTGAATCTCTACCATTTTCAAGAAATCTGGAAACATTGTTAGAACATCAGCTTTAGTTTTCATTAGATACACCAACGTACTTCGACTATGATCATCTACAATAGTGAGGAAGTATCTATAACCCTCCATAGTGGGAATAGAAAATGGTCCCCATGTATCTATGTGTAAAGATCAAAAGAATGTGAAGATAAATGATTCTTAGAAATAAAGGGTTTGTGTTTCTCCTTAGCATGAGGCCAAATGGCACATTTGAAATCTATATTCCGTTGTGTTAAACCAAGTAAATCAATGACAAAATTAGTTTTACACATAGAAGGGTGCCAAATACTGGAATCAACATCAACATTAGAGTAGATAAAAGACGAAGAAGCTGAAGTAGACATGATCCAAGCTCCATCCAAAACATAGAGGTTGGAGATCTCATCACCCTGACCAATCATCAATCCCTTGATAGGCTCCTGAATGACACAACAAGTCTGATCAAAGAAAATATGATAGCCAATATCTTTAGTTATCTGAGTGACACTAAGTAAATTGAGTCGAAAATCTGGAATGTAAAGAACATTTTTCAAAACCAGATCTTTATTGTGCCAATACCAGTAGTAGAAACTCCTAAACTAGTACGAAGAGAAACTGATCTATTCATAGAGTCAAAGAAGGTGGTAAACAAATTCTTATCATGTACCACATGATGAGTGGCACCACTGTCTACTACCCAAGAATGGGAAGACAAAGCAGTTCCAGTGGCTCTGAATACTCCAACAAAATGTATGGTAGAAGAAGAGAACGCCATACGAGGAAGAGCAGTGATACTTCCAGCAGAAGAAGGAGAAGAAAGCTCACTTGAACTCTGAAGTTGAGAGTTAAAATACGAAACAACCCCTTGTATCTGATCCTTGGAGGGAGTAGTGATCAATTTAGAAATATCTTCAGGAGGATTGGTGTTTGCCAAATTTATTTGTATTTACAACTGGTTTAGATGCAGGGTATGGCTTAGTGGGAACCAAAGATGTTTTCTCAGACTGTGGCTTAAGCTTGTGTTTAAAACCCATGGGATAGCCATAAATCTTGTACCAAGTGTCCATCGTATGACCAGTATAGCCACTGTGAGCACAAATTGGCCTAGACTTCTCAGAGTGAGAACCAGAAGCTCTAGCATTGACTAAGAATTGTTCAGAAGCAGTGACTTGAAAGGCACTAGCATTGTGAACAGGTGAAATTGTTCTCTAACTATGATCTTGATCCAGGAGATTATAAATCTCAGAGAGGTCAGGAACATGTTTCTTGTCCACAGCTTTGCAATAATCGCAATGATGGTAAAGCTTCATACATTTAGCCCCATCTAACTTATCCCACAACGTCTTCAACTTGGTGTAATGTGTAGAAAGATCAAGAGATCCATGCTGCAATGACCAAATTTGCTAAGAAAGTTGATAAGATCTGGGTAAACTAGTGATGTGAAATCTAGCCATCACATCCTTCCAAATCTCAGATGCATCATTGAAACAGAGAATGCTTTTGTAAATCTGCTCGGAAACGGAGTTAAGAATCCAAGATTTTACCATAAAGTTACAACGGGACAAGATACTAAAGATGGATTCCGATTCACTAGGTCTACCAAGCGATCCATCAACAATCAGCATAGCTAAACGCCACACTTATTTTTTTGCATCTAAAGCAATCAGCATAGCTAAACGCCAATCATCATAGTTAGTACCATCTACTACCTCAGAGATGAGAGAAACACCAGGATTGTCTCCACTAGTGAGGTAGAAAGGCGAATGGATGTTGTTGTGAAGATCGGTGATGAGAACTAGTGGAAGAGACAACGAAGCATCATGAACAGCGGATCTTCTCGCCGACGTGTTCCCTCGACCAACACATTTAGTGATTTTCTTAGGGAAAACCATTTTTGAACAATCCTGAGCTCAACTCGAGAAGATCGAAGCTCAAAATGAATAAATCTAAGTTCAAATCAATTTGATCGAAGCCCAAACAAAAGATAAAAGGTGGACTTTGTGATTTGTAGCAATCAGGAAAGACGCCAAAAAACTGAGAGCAAATCAATGGAAAGAAGGAAAAACAATCGGATCAAGTGAGAGTTTCGATCTCACATGCTCCGATACCATATTTAGAGAAGAAGAATCTAACGGAAAAGAAAGAAAAATAAATAAAATGTTCTTCTTGTTATTCAGCTATGAACATTACATTTAACTTATATAGCCTTGGTTAACATAAGATATAAACCAATTGATTGCCAACCCGAATAAACCGGATCTCAATTCTAATTTATACTCTAATAACTATTCTCCCTCTTAACATCTTCTCCTTTTGTAACCGAATCAATATCTCTATAGGAATCAATGACAAGGTACCTCGACTCGGAAAACCAATTTTAATTTCTCATCATCTCTCTATTTGCCTTCGATTTTGAAATTTTTTAGATTTTGTAACTTCTAATTGTTTTTGTTGTTATAAATGGTTCTTCATATAGAAAGGTATGTTTTCTTATATATATGAGAAAGAGTACATGACTCCTTATATAGAAGGAGAAGAAGACGAAGAGAGAAGAAGAGGAAGAGATAGAAGATGAAGAGAGAATCTAGGGAATACAAGAAGACTAGTCATAGTCAACCTCAATATAATTAAATCCTTAACATGCCCCCTCAAGATGGAGAAATGGTAGTGAGACCAAGCTTGGAATTAAGAGAAACAAAGCGAGCCCGCGGTAACGGTTTGGTGAGTCCATTAGCAAGTTGATCAGCAGAAGAAACATGAGAAACCCGAAGAACACCGGTTTGAACAAGATTGCGAATGTGATGATAGTCAACAACAACATGTTTCATACGTGAGTGAAACACGGGATTAGCACACAAATACGTAGCCCCGATATTATCACAATAAATTACCGGGGAAGAAGAAAGAGTCACACCAATCTCTTTGAGAAGGGAGAGAATCCATTGAACTTCGGATGCCGTATTAGCAACGGATTTGTACTCCGCTTCAGTGGACGATCGAGCAATCGTTGTCTGTTTCTTGGCAGACCAGGAGATGAGATGTTTGCCAAGATAGACTAAATAACCACCAGTAGATGAGTAATCATCTTTATTCCCTACCCAATCCGCATCCGAGTAAGCATGAAGAGAGATAGGATTGGACGAACTGAAGAACAAACCTCTGTTTTGTGTCCCACAAAGATAACGCAAAATCCGTTTCGCAGCAAACCAATGATCGGAAGTTGGTTGATGCATAAATTGTGATAACTTGTTGACAGCAAAGGAAATATCCGGTCGAGTAAAAATGAGATATTGTAAGCTGCCAATGACCATTCTATATACTCTGTTGGATCAGACAATAAAGTACCTGTTCGTTGAGTAAGCGGAGGTTTATCCACCATAGGAGTCGGCACAGGTTTGGCATCCAACATATTGACATGATGAAGAAGATCAGATCTATACTTAGACTGAGTCAAAGTAAGTCCTTGCGCATCATAGAGCACCTCAATGCCAAGAAAATAACTAAGCGAACCCAGATCTTTGAGAGAAAACTTGGCTCCAAGAAGATCAATAAACATCTGAAATTTACGGGAGTTGTTGCCAGTAACAACAATGTCGTCAACGTAGATAAGAACGAAGATAACATCAGACTTATGATGGAGAAAGAACAAAGAAGCGCTAGCCAAGGAATTCACAAAACCAGCACCAAGAAGAAAGGTCCGAAGCGCATTATACCAAGCCCTGGGAGCTTGCTTCAAGCCATAAATCGCTTTCTTCAATCTGCAGACATGATGAGGACGATCTTGATCAACAAATCCAGGTGGTTGTTCCATGAAAACAACTTCATCAAGCGGCCCTTGTAAGAACGCGTGATTAACATCAAGCTGGCGTAATGACCAATTGTAAGAAGCAGCAAGACCCAAGACAAGAAGAACCGAAGCTCTTTTGATGACCGGACTGAAAGTTTCAAAATAATCAATGCCAGGACGTTGATTGTAACCTTTAGCCACTAAATGAGCTTTGTAGCGCTCAATTTTGCCGTTAGGAAGACGTTTGATCCTGAACACCCACCGACAACCAACAATATTAGTAACACCATCCTTAGGAACCAAGTCCCATGTTTCTTCACTGATTTGATTGTCAAATTCCTCAGTCATAGCATGACGCCAATACCAAGATCCCAATGCTTGACGATAAGTAGTTGGCTCAATGTTTTTATAGGCATCAGAAGAAGAGATGGCAGAGTTTGGATACATAGGATTAGGTTTAACAATGTTATTCTTAGCACGAGTGCGCATTGAATGATTAGGCTGCCGAGGAGCAGCAACCGGAGACAGAACCGGAGGAGAAACATGAGGAATAATCGGTGACAAAATAACGGGTGGTGGTGACGATAGAGCAGCATCAGGTAAAGTAACTGGTGAAGGAGCACATGGCGGGTCCGGAGTCGATAAAGGATCACAAGACGGGGCCGGAGCAGAGATAGGAGAGATGAGTGGTGCAGCAATCAAAGGAGACGCAACATGAACATCAGAATGTGAATGAGAATCAGAATGAGAAAGAGAATCCGTTGAAGACGGGAATATTGTTTCATGGAAATCAACATGACTAGAAACATATAAGCGAGATGTTTGAGGATCAAAACAATAATAACCACTCTGAGTCGGAGAATAAGCCAAAAAGATACAAGGAGAAGAACGAGCCTGAAGTTTATTGGTGGTGTAGGGACGTAAACAAGGAAAACAGAGACATCCAAAAACCTGTAATTTTTCAAAATTCAGAGATTCTTTGAAAAGAATAGAGTAAGGAATTCGGAACTCAGAGATTCTTACATGGTATCAGAGCGTGGTTTACGTGCATAGTGATCTAAGAGTCCTATTCTAATCGGTTCTCTCATCTCTTTTACAATCAAAACTTGTTCGGTTTGCTAAATCTCTTTCGGAATCTTGGTATCCTTAATATTGTTAGATTGAATCGTTATAAAGAGGTTGCCATCCTCTTTATGCGCTTAATCCAACATACAATCTCAATCTTCTCATCCGAAAGGTTAAATCTTTGGTTTGAATCTTGTATACTTGAAATCTTCACAAAGTTTCAAGCTTTCTTCTAGATCGATTCAAACTCATTATAAAGCTTTAAGCTTTTCTCAAAATTAGTCTCCAAAACCTTAAAGGAAGAATCTTTCATAGATAACTCTAAGCTGTTGGATGTTCCGGTGATACTCAAGGGAGAAAACTACTTGCTTTGGTCAAGGACCACAAAGACCGCCTTGTGTGGCCGTGGTTTGTGGAGTCATGTGGATCTCACGACAAAACCGGTATTCGATTCATCCGAAGAAGAAGACGATGAGGTCGTGAGGGAAAAGGAAGCCAAGTGGTTCCAAGAGGATCATACCGTGCTCGCCAACCTTCAAAACGGTATTGACCCTTCAATCCTTGAGGCATACTCTTACTGTGAGACAGCCTTTGAGCTTTGGGAAACATTGAAGAATGTGTATAGAAATGTCTCGAATTTGGGTCGTGTGTTTAAAGTGAAGAAGGCTATCAACAATCTCCATCAAGAAGATATGGAGTTCACTAAGCACATGGGAAAGTATCGATCTTTATGGTCGGAGCTTGATATGTTGAGACCGAGTTCAATAGATTCGATTGTGTTGAATGAAAGGAAGGAACAAGACAAGGTCTTTGGGTTGCTTCTCACATTAAACCCAATGTACATTGATTTGATTAAGGACATCCTTAGGTCGGAGAAGCTTCCAAGCCTGGAAGATGTTTGTTCTCAAATCCAAAGGGAACAAGGTTCACAAGGTCTCTTTGGTAGTAAGGGGGAGCTTTAGATGGCTAACAAGGGAGTGTTCAAGTTCGATGAGAGACGATCCAAGTATTGGTGTGATCATTGCAAGAGAAAGGGCCATTCCAGGGAGAGGTGTTGGCTCATTCATCCGCATCTCAAGGAGAAGTTTCATGTGGACCGTGCTAGAGATGAACGGACAAGGGCCAACCATGCATCAACCAAGCTCGAGCAAGATCACGCCAAGCCCAATCAAGACTGTTCCGTACCAGAGACGAGCCAAGGAGGAGACTATGTGAGGAAGTCCGATCTTGAAGCTCTCATCAAGTCGTTTGCATCACTCAATCAATCCGGTAAAACCTTCTATTCCCTTAAGCCTAGTGAATCTCTTGTGGTTGATTCGGGTGCTACTCATCATATGATTAGTAATTTGAATCTTCTTGAGATTCTAGGACCATCTAAGAGTAATGTGATGATTGTAAATGGAGATAATATACCTATTAAAGGAATTGGAGACTTGAATCTATTTAACAAAAGCTCAAAAGCATTTTATTTACCAAACTTTGAATCAAATTTACTTTCGGTTAACAAAATTACTAAGGATTTGAATTGTTATGCAATCTTCGGTCCTAATGATGTTCATTTTTAGGATATTGATTCGGGAAAGATAATCGGAGGTGGTAGTACCAAGGATGATCTATACATTCTTGAAGATTTATCATCAACCTCATCTAATTCATTTTCATTCCAATCTTGTTTAGGAGTTGCTAATAATGCCATTTTGCACGCTAGATTAGGACATCCTCATTCTCGTGCTTTTGAAATAATGGTTCCCAATGTTTACTTTGATCATTTGAGTTGTGAAGCTTGCATCCTTGGAAAACATTGCAAAACCGTATTTTCTAAATCATCTACTATTTATGAAAATTGCTTTGATTTAGTGCATTCGGATGTGGGACTTCACCTTGCTTATCTAGGGATAATAATAAATACTTTGTTACATTCATTGATGAAAAATCTAAGTACACTTGGGTCACTCTCTTGCCTTCGAAAGATCGGGTCATTGATGCATTCATAAATTTTCAAAACTATATTGCTAACCAATACAATGCCAAGATCAAGATCTTTAGGACAGATAATGGAGGAGAATACATGAGCAATCGGTTCAAAGAACACCTCTCAAAGCATGGAATCTTGCACCAAACTAGTTGTCCGTATACACCGCAGCAAAACAAAGTAGCTGAGAGAAAGAACCACCACTTGATGGAGGTGTCCCGTGCTATGATGTTCCACATGAACGTTCCAAAACGTTTTTGGGGAGATGCGGTGATGCTAGCATGCTACTTGATCAACCGAACACCTACAAAGATCTTAGGAGACACTTCTCCATTCGAGGTATTAAACCAAACCCGTCCATTTATTGAACATCTAAGAGTGTTTGGTTGTCTTTGTTTTGTGTTAGTGCCAAGTGAGTTGAGAACCAAGCTAGATGAGAAGGGCAAAAGATGCATTTTTCTTGGCTACTCAACAACGCAAAAGGGGTATAAGTGCTATGATCCGATAACAAGGAAGACTTGGGTGTCTAGAGATGTCAAGTTTATGGAGACTCAAGGATATTATGATGCCAAGGATAGAGATGAGTTGAGAGACTTAGCTACCCCGTCGGACCTTGGCTCAAATCTTCGATTCCTTCTTCAACATCTTGGGAATCATGAGCTAAGAGAGAAAGAGGGTGAGACCACTCAAGCAACATCTACCAAAGCTCAAGACATAAATCAAGAGTCGGTTCATGAGGATGAGTTGCATCCGGCTAGTCAAGAGGAAGCTCAAGTAGAAGACCAAGTGGTTCAAGAGGAGCCTAGTGAACTGGTGTTAGAGGATGAAGCCGAAGCCACACCCATTGTGGAGGAAGCGGAGCCTGTTCTTAGACGAAGCACAAGAGTAAGGAGGGACCCGTCTCAATGGAAAGAGACTAGAGTCTACTATAATTACCAAGCTGTGGCTCATCCAATTCAAGCCGTTTGTTCGATCGACCTCTTACCATCCTCTCATCGGGCTTTCCTTGTAAAGATTGATGAGCATACTATCCCAAGTTCTTATGAGAAAGCCATGGAAGATGAACATTGGGTTGAGGCAGTAGATGATGAGGTAGGAGCTATGGTAAAGAATCACACTTGGGATGAAGCGGATCTCCCATTTGGCAAGAAGGCCGTGAGCTCAAAATGGGTGTTCACGATAAAGTACTTGAGCAATGGTGATCTTGAGAGGTATAAGGCGAGATTGGTTGCAAGGGGTTTCACTCAAACTTATGGAGACGATTATACGAATACTTTTGCTCCGGTGGCTAAGTTGAACACGGTTAGAGTTGTGTTCTCTTTAGCGGTGAATTTGGATTGGGAGCTTTGGCAAATGGATGTTAAGAATGCATTCTTGCAAGGAGATCTCGAGGAAGAAGTGTATATGACGCCGCCTCCCGTCTTGAGAAGTCCATTGCACCCGGGAAAGTGCTAAGGCTAAGGAAAGCTATTTATGGTCTTAAACAATCTCCGAGAGCTTGGTATAAGAAACTTAGTAGTACACTCAAGGAGAAGGGCTTCAAGAAGTGTGAACTCGACCATACGCTCTTCACTTTACAAGGATCTCGGGGAATTGTTGTTGTGTTGATCTATGTGGATGATATGATCATCTCCGGGAGTGATAGGATAGGGATTCAAGAAACCAAAGACTTTCTCAAATCGGTCTTTGAGATAAAAGATCTTAGAGAGGTGAAGTATTTTATTGGGATTAAGGTTTGTAGGTTTAAGAATGGCTTGCATATCTCCCAAAGGAAATATGCATTGGACTTATTGAAAGAGACAGGAAAACTTGGTGCTAAACCGGCTAAGACTCCATTAGAGGAAGGTTACAAGGTCGTTCGAAAGGGGGAGCAAGGAGATGAAGTGTATGAAGACCCATCAAGATATAGGAGACTTGTGGTAAAATTGATCTACTTGACTCTCACTAGGCCGGATATAAGTTTTGCGGTTAACTAAGTGAGTCAACACATGAAAGAGCCTAAGGTACATCATTGGCAAATGGTGGAGAGGATCCTTCGGTATCTCAAGGATAGTCCGAGCTTAGGTATTTGGATGGGAAGAAATGAAAGCACCGAAGTGGTTGGTTATTGTGATGCGGATTGGGCCGGGGATAGGAACGATAGAAGATCAACTACCGGTTATTGTACATTCATTGGAGGAAATCTTGTAACTTGGAGAACAAAGAAGCAAAAAGGAGTTTCAGAATCAAGCGCGGAAGCCGAGTATAGGACGATGAAGAAGCTAACTAATGAGCTTACTTGGTTGAGAGGGATCTTGGTTCACATGGGAATTAAATCGGAAAAGCCAATGGTAATGCATTGCGATAATCAAGCCGCAATCCACATCGCTACCAATTCGGTATTTCATGAGAGGACGAAGCACATTGAGTTGGATTGTCACAAGGTTCGAGAAAAGATGGAGCAAGGATGAACACTACCGTGTTATACAAGGAGCGAAGACCAACTAGCGAATATCTTCACCAAATCCGTAAGTCTTAAGGTTTGCAATAACATTCTTAGCAAACTTGGACTTGTGGATTTGACCCATCCGTAGAAGACCTCTTGCTCGCAATCATCATACTCTTTTTCCCTCAATAGAGTTTTGTCCCACGTGGTTTTCTTTATTGAGGTTTTAATGAGGTGATGGTTGTGAGTTTCCAAACTTAACATAAATCCTTTATGTTAAATTTGAGGGGGAGTATTGACCTTAGTACTTCATTGGTGCTAAGGGAAATAAATAACCTTGGGTAAAATACCCAAGTGGAATAATCGGATTGGCAAAGACTCGGGTAAACCGCGGATAGAGGATCACTCAATCCGCGGTACACGAGGCATCGAGAAAAAATCGATTGCGGTATAGGCGAGCATCAGAGCATCAGGACGGTACGCGGGTCGGATGAGCATCGGAGCATCAGGACGTGCGTGTCGACCCGCGAGAAGAGAAGCCTCAAGGATCAGAACGCAAGTTTCCGCGTATCCGAACCAGGTCACGCACCGGGTTAACGGATAAACGCGCGGACCCTGGTTGGGTAAACGGGTCACGTACTGATCCACATTACCAATGTTCGGATAAGGACGCGCCAAACATACGGCACTCGGTCAGTCTACGTACCGCAGATCGGGGCAAGTGACCGAGGCACCTTTTTCACCTTTTAGCACCGGTCACTCTGACCTACCTTAATGTGTCTATTTATGGATTGATTCCAAACATTGTAATGAGTATCTTGAAATGAAAAATGTTTCAAGTTCATAATCTTTATTCTTCCTTAATCTCTCTAATCTCCATTAATCTCTAAACTCTCTCTAATCTCTTCCTACTCTCTTTTAATCTTCCGCTTAATCTCATAAATCTTACATGGTATCAGAGCGTGGTTTACGTTCATAGTGATCTAAGAGTCCTATTCTAATCGGTTCTCTAATCTCTTTTTCAATCAAAACTTGTTCGGTTTGCTAAATCTCTTTCGGAATCTTGGTATTCGTAATATTGTTAGATTGAATCGTTATAAATAGGTTGCCATCCTCTTTATGCGCTTAATCCAACATACAATCTCAATCTTCTCATCCGAAAGGTTAAATCTTTGGTTTGAATTTTTGGTTATAAAGAGGTTGCCATCCTCTTTATGCGCTTAATGTTTCTATTTATGGATTGATTCCAAACATTGTAATGAGTATCTTGAAATAAAAAATGTTTCAAGTTCATAATCTTTATTCTTCCTTAATCTCTCTAATCTGCATTAATCTCTAAACTCACTCTAATCTCTTCCTACTCTCTTCTAATCTTCCGGTAAATGTCATAAATCTTACTCGAACCACTTCCTGAACTTTAACTTCATCTTTGCCTCAGGCTCCCAAGTCTCCTCCTCGCAACCAGTGCAATCCCATAAAATTCGCAACAAAGGAATTTTCTTCCGACCCAGCTCCTTGACTCTTCTCTCCAGAATCCTCTCAGGAACCGCCGGAATAGTTAAATCAGGCTAAAGATCCACAGGGATCTCATGCACCAACTCCTCCGACTCATGCAGGCACTTCCTCAACATCGACACATGGAGAACCTTATGAAATGTCTTCATGATCGGTGGTAACTCAAGCCGATACGCCACCGGTCCAACTATCCATGTTAGGCCTGTTAGGACCCCTCAACATAGCCATCCTGAGATACACGCGATCTCCTACTGCAAACTCAAGCTCTCGCCTCCGCTTATCAGCGTAACTCCTCTGACGATCCTGAGCTTCCTTTATGTTCAACCTCATAACACGGATCTTCTCCGTCATCTCCTGAACATAAGTAGCTCCATGAATAATGCGCTCCGCCACTTGGGTCCAGCATAAAGGTGTCCTACATGGCCTCCCATACAAAGCCTCGAAAGGAGCCATCCCAATGTTACTTTATGTTATTATAAGCAAACTCGACTAAACCCAAGTGATCAGCCCAATGGCCACCCCAATCCAGAGCACACATCCTCAACAAATCTTCCATAGTCTGAATAGTCCTCTCTGACTGCCCATCAGTCTACAGATGATAAGCCGTACTCATATGCACCTTAGTGCCCATCTTTGCCTGAAACGCTTTCCAGAACTCTGATGCAAACCGAGGATCCCGATCAGAAATAATACTGCCTGGCACTCTATGGTCACAATCTCTTACACAAACTTCTTAGCCAATTTAGTCGCTCCATCGGTCTTCTTAATGGCCAAAAAGTGTGCTGACTTAGTCAACCGATCCATGATCACCCAGATAGCATTATACGTTCGCGAATCAGATAATCCCACTACGAAATCCATAGTGATCATGTCCCACTTCCACTCAGGAATGGGTAAACTCTGCAGAAGACCACTCAGAACTTTATGCTCTGCTTTCACCAACGAACACGTGTTGCATTTAGAAACTAAGCCGCCACATCTCTCTTCATCCCGACCCAGTGATAGTACCGCTTGAGATCACGATACATCTTAGTCACTCGAGGATGAGTCGAGAACTTGCTCGCATGAGCCTCTCGCAAAATCTCATGCCTTAACTCCTCTACCTTGGGTACACAAACCCGACCGCGAACAAGAATCGCTCCATTCGATGAGACATGATACTCAAAACCCGCTGCGGTCGACGCAGCTACCAAACCCTGATCGCTCGCCTGAGCCGCAAGAATCCTACTCAAAAGATCCGCCTAATCAACCGCCTCTAAGCCTAACGGCTCCTGCGAAATAGCACATAACCGCAAAGTGCTAATCTTGCTCACAAGCGACTCAATATCCTGCTCCCAAGCCGAATCTACTCGCCGACGACTCAAAGCATCTGTTACCTGGTTTGCCTTACCAGGATGGTAAACAATATCCAGCTCATAATCTGCCAACAGCTCATCCCAGCGCCTCTGCCTCACATTCAGCAACGGCTGAGTGAAAATGTGTTGCAGATTTTTATGATTTGTGAAAATTTGAACTTTCCCACCATACAGATAGGATCTCCAAATCTTCACTGCACCCAACTCTAGATCAGGCGTAGGGTAATTAAGCTCTGCACCCCTCAGCTGCCTCGAAGCATACGCAATCACGCTACCCTCCTGCATCAACACGCAACCCAAACCAATCCCAGAAGCATCCGTGTACACTATGTAAGGCTTACCCGGCTCGGGAAACGCCAACACCGGTGTACTCATCAACATCTCCTTAAGCCTCGAAAAGTTGTCCTCGCACTCCTGAGACTTAACAAACGGGGCATCCTTCCCGGTCAACATTGTCATCGACTGAGCCATACTCGCTAAGCCCTTGACGAACCTCCGATAATACCCTGCTAATCCCAGAAAACTTCTGATCTCGGTAGCATTACTCGGTCTAGGCCAATCGCGAATAGCTTCTATCTTAGCCGGATCCACAGAAACTCCCTCTGCAGAAACAATGTGGCTAAGGAATCTCATCTCTCGCTACCAAAAACTGCACTTGATCAACTTAGCAAAAATCTTCTGCTCCCAAAGCTTTTCCAGAACCAACCGCAAATGCACCTCGTGCTCCTCAGGACTCTTAGAATAAACCAAGATATCGTCGATAAAGATAATCACGAAGACATCCAGGTACTCCTGAAATACGTCGTTCATCAACCGCATGAAAGCTGCTGGCGCATTTGTCAAACCAAACGACATCACTACAAACTCAAATTGACCATACTGTGTCCCGAAAGCAGTCCTCCGAACATCAACCTCGTCGATCGGAATCTGATAGTATCCAGAAGCCAAGTCGATCTTGGAGAACCAAGTAGCACCCCTCAATTGGTCTAACAACTCATCAATCCTCGAGAAAGGGTACTTGTTCTTTACAGTGACTTATTTAAGTCCCCGGTAATCGATACATAACCGAAAACTACCATCCTTCTTTTTTCACAAACCACACCGGCACTCCCCACGTTGAAGTACTCGGACGGATAAAGCCCTTACTAGCCAAATCCTCCAACTGACTCTTTAGCTCTGCCAACTCAGCTGGAGCCATCCTGTAAGGTGCCTTGGAGATAGGCTCAGTCCCGGGCTCTAACTCAATCGTAAACGGATCAGACCGAGATAGCGGTAATCCCTGCAACAACTGAAAAACATCCTCGAAATCCTGAACAACCTGAATCTCACACACAACAATCTTACCCACGGACTCTGGCATAGAAATCATCGCCAAATAAGCATCGCATGCTCACTCAATCATCTGCACTGCCTGAACTGCAGAAATCACGATACTCCTAGAAGTCGGTCTCAATCCCTGAAACACCAACCCCCCTGCATCACGCTCGAAGACTACTCTGCCTCGGTAACAATCCAGATTAACTCTGTAGTGAGACAACCAATCCATCCCAAGGATAACGTCTTTCAGCTCCACTGGACTGATCACCAAGTCCGCTGGCATTGACTTCCCAACAATCTGAACATCAACTGCTCTAACATGGCTAGAAGTTGCCAGAAATCCTCCCCCGGCCACCTTGACCAAAACCAAAATCTCTCCCGCACTGCTCTGAATGCCACTACTCTCGGCATGCTCCGGAGTAATAAAGCAGTTCGATGCATCAGAATCAAAAAGCACATGGGATTCAAAACCTCCCACTAACAAGGTCCCTACACAATTCAAATTCATTGAGACCCCAACTAGATCTACCACAAGCAAAATAAAAGAACCAAAAAAAATTCAACCACTAAAGAATTTACAGAGTCTGAGTCTAAGATTTTACTTGTGATCGCTGTGCCGCTATTGTTAATCAAGGAGAGTACTTAAGGGTTAATCTTTCCTTAAGTTACTAATGGTGAATAAAGAGTTACCACGGTGAAATAAAGATTCGGGTAACTTTGTGAAGAGGTACCGAGACGTGGAACAAAGTGGAACGGATCAGTCCACTCTTGGCCAAGGTTAGAACGATGGCGGTCTAGTGTGTTCCGGTGTGGATTGAGTGAGGCCGCATAAGGAACGATTAAGGCCGCACGAGTTATGGTTGAGAACGCATCAAGAAGATGCTTGGATACTCAGACACTCGGATGCTCGATCCGCGGAACGGATTGGCATCGAGAAGCTCGATACGTGGGAAATGGCACCGATCAGTTTGGACGCGGTTCTCATGTGGTTCCGAATTCAAATGAGGAGATGACCGATTGGTGTGGATAAGGTTGAGCCAAAAGCAAAGTACAACCTTATCATTAATCTTATCTTTACATAAAGCAAAGATTACTTTATGTTGTCATCCCTTTTATGCAACGGTCACATGTAATCTGATCTTTCTTTATTTCTTTATAAATATGTATTCCTTCCATTGTAATCTTTAACTTAAGCAATAATAAAAATCAGATTCAAGTTCATCTCTTTCTATCTTTTACTTAAGCAAAATCTGATTATACAAAATGTAGAACTTAGGGAGATTAAGTATTTAGGGTGATATCCATTTAGGATTGAACCCATTTATTCTTGTATCCTTTCTTAATCTCTTCTTAATCTCTCATAAATCTCTATCTAATCTCTGTCCGAATATATTTGCTCATTTTAGTTCTCCTTTGATTCATTCCTTCCTAAAGGATGGATCTTTTGTTTATGTGAGAATTTGCTCATCAAAATCTAACATGGTATCAGAGAATGATGCTCTTGATATTGATCATGAGTATAAAATACCATGGGTAAAATACCCAAGGCAAATAAAAAGGAGGAAATTGTAATCGGGAGTATCGGACACGCGGGTCATCCGAACATCGAAGGACTCGGACCATCCGAGCATCGAAGGACTCGAGTGATACGCGGGTCATCCGAGCATCGAAGGACTCGGACCGCGGGACGTGTCAGCATCGAGTGATACGCAGGTCATCCGAGCATCGAAGGAGTCAGACCGCGGGACGTGTCGGCATCGAGGAAACTGACCTACGGGACGATCAGTCATCGAGGCGTGGAGTCGGGTTGCGTACCGGGTAAACGGATAAAGTTGCGAATCTACTTCCGGGTAAACGGGTCACGTGAGTGATCGAGACGAGGATCGACCTGGCATCGAGGAAGACGCGGGTCTGATCTTCCCGAGTATTGACCCGCGCTGACCAATTTGTGTCCCGCGTTGACCCGTCCCAGTGTCACGAGAATCCGAGAGACATCGACGTTTCCTCGACCCGCGGATCGAGTTCGATAGTGACAGTATTGACCAAAATAAATAAAGGTCATATGAATAAATCACCTAAGGGAAATAAATGGTGCTAAGTGTGTATCGGACCCGCGGGTCGGTCTGGCATCGAGAAGGAAAACTACCCGCAGGACGAGTGGGATCGAGTGATGAAGTTGGTAGGGCATCGAGGAGGAAAGCTACCCGCGGGACGAGTGGGATCGAGTGATGGAGTCGGGTCGCGTACCGGGTAAACGGATAAACGAGCGGATCTTCAACCGGGTACGAGTCGCGTACTGATCTTGAGTTATGATCGAGACACTCTCGACTCGTAGTACGAGCATCACCGAGGCACGGGTCGAGTAGGTCCAAGATCAGTACGTAAAGACGCGCGTTGACTTTTTGTCCCGCGTTGACCCGTACTGATACGTCTCCAAGTCACGAGGGAGTCGAGTGACTGCGACGTTTCCTCAATGCGCGGATCGAGTCTGATAGTGACCGCCCGTCACTATCCGTCCGATCCGTTTGAATCAATTTGACCGTTTGATTCAAAGGATCTCTTTCCTCTTTTATATTCTCCTAAAAGTCTCACATTTTGTAATACTATCTTGAATAATTTTAATTCTCAAGTTCATATTCTCCTATTCTCTCATTCTCTCTAAATCTCTAATTCTCCTTACTCTCTAAGTCTAATTCCGCAAATTCTAACATGGTATCAGAGCAATGATCCTATGATTCTCAAATCTCAGTTCTAATTCTTTCGAAAAATCATTAAAATCAAATCTCTCTCGGTTACATCTTTTTCCCGGTTCTTGGAAAATTCAAATTTCAAAATCTCTTAAGGAGTCTTATTTCTTTGATTCTCATCCTTGAGTAACCCTTGTTCATTTCTAAAAGAATTCCAAAATGGAAAATGGTGGATCAAGCAAAGCACTTGTCCTTCCGATTATTCTCAAAAGAGAAAATTACTTATTGTGGTCAAAAACCACTAAAACGGCCCTTTGTGGTCGCGGTCTATGGAGTCACATTGATCTCAAGCTCATGCCAAAAGAACCCGAGGAGGACTCATCCGATGATGAAGAAGACGATGAAGGAAAGAAAGAAAAGGAGGCTAAATGGTTCCAAGAAGATCAAACCGTGTTGGCCATTCTTCAAAATGGTATTGACACTCGAATCCTCGTTGCCTACTCATATTGCGAAACCGCAAATGAGCTTTGGGAGACTCTAAAGAAAGTCTACGGGAATATTTCAAACCTAACCCGGGTGTTCGAAGTAAAGAAAGCCTTGAACGAGCTTAGCCAAGGAGATGGGGATTTTACCGAACACCTCGGGAAGTATCAAGCACTAACAACAACAACAATCGACAAGCTCCCAAGCTTTGACGATGTGTGTGCTCAAATTCAAAAGGAACTAGGTTCCCATGGGCTGTTTAAGGGAAATGGGGAGCTACTGACTGCTCACAAAGGAGCCTATACACCATATGGAGATAAGAGGACTAACAACAACAACAATCGATACAATAACAAATACCAAGGACCGAATCAAGAACTTTGGTGTGAACATTGCAAGAAGATCGGTCATACCAAAGCAAGATGCTATGTTCTCAATCCACAACTTAGACGGTTCCACCCGAAGCCAAGTTACTATGAGCCGAGCTTACGAGCCAAGACCAAATTATGGGGCAACCAAAAGCGATCAAATGCAAGCCGTGTCACTCAAGCAAGGAGGAGAGGTGAACCTTGGAGATTATGTCAAGAAATCCGACATGGATGCCATGATCAAAGCACTCAAAGAATCCGGTATCACCTACTTTTCTCATAAATCTAAAAATCATTTGATTGTTGATTCGGGTGCCTCACATCATATGATTAGTAATGAGAAATTGCTTGGGAATATTAGAAAGGTTAATGGTAGTGTAGAAATTGCAAATGGTGATAAAATACCGATTGATGGAATTGGAAATCTAAAGTTATTCGGAAAAGAATCTAAAGCCTTTTATATGCCTAAATTTGCTAGCAACTTGTTGTCTATTAGTAAGGTGACTAAGGATCTAGATTGCTATGCTATATTCGGACTTAATGATGTCCATTTTCAGGATATTAAGTCGGCAAAGATTATTGGAGAATGTAGTACCAAGGATGGTCTATACGTTCTTGAAGAATCTCTACCAAGATCGCTTGCTTTTGTTTCAAGTTTTAATTTACCAAATAATGCGATTTGGCATGATAGACTAGGACATCTTCATGCTAGAGCCATTGAACTTATGTTACCAAATTGTTGAACTCAATAAAAATTCACACAAGAATGATCAAGGAATGGCTGAGTCACAAAGTGAGCAATTAGAAGATTAGTTAGTCACAAAAGGGAAAGAAGAAAAAGAAGTTGTTGGAAATGAACTAAGAAGAATTAAATCTGAACTAGAATCTAACCAAGTTGAAAAGGGGAAGCAAGTGGAAGCATGGGACAGCTAGAGTAGGAGAAGTGTAAGATTTAGAGAGATTAGCGGAAGAATGAAAGAGATTAAGTAAGATTAAGAGAGATTAAGAAAGAGTGTAGAGAATATGAACTTGAAACATTTTTCCATTCAAGATAAGATTACAATGATTGGGAATAACCCATAAATAGCAAAGTCTAGGTAGGTCAAAGTGACCGTTGGAAAATCTTATCAAAAAGAGGAAAAAGGTGTCTCGGTCACTGCCCAATCCGCATGACCGAGTGGCGTCGAGGACCGTACGAGGCGCAGGTCCAGAAATGCATCCAGGTTCCTTCCCGCGGTACGGGATCAGAACATGACCCGTTTACCCGAAATAGATCTGCGCGTAAACCTGTTTGCCTGTACTGTGACCCGGCATCCTCACTCGTTGCCAGATCGATCCGCAGACAGCTTCTCTCGATGCCAACTCGACTCGCGGATCACTTTGCCTCGAGGCCAGACTGATCTGTCGATGCCCAATGCTTAGACTAATCCGCGACTGTCTTCTCCCGATGCAAACTCAACCCGCGGATCACTTTCTCGATGCCAACTTGATCCGCAGGTTGATTTCTTCCCAACTTATTATTTTCCGTTTATTTCCCATAGCACCAAATTAGTACTAAGGTCAACACTCCCCCTCAAGTTAAACATAAGGATTATGCTTAACTTGGAACTCACAACCATCACCTCATTAAAACCTTAACAAGGAAAACCACGTGGGACAAAACCTTGCTAAGGGAAAAAGAGTGTGATGATTGCAAGTTAGGGGTCTTCTCATGGATGAGTAAAATCCACAAGCCCAAGTTTGCTAATGATCTGGTTGCAAACCTTGAGACTTGCGGACTTTGTAAGGATATCCGCCAATTGGTCATCGCTTCTTGTGTAGCACGGTAGAGTTCATCCTTGCTTAATCTTCTCACGAACTTTATGACAATCGATCTCAATGTGCTTCGTCCTCTCATGAATCACGGAGTTCGTCGCTATGTGAATCGCGGCTTGATTATCACAATGCATGATCATTGGTTTATCCGTTTCAATACCCAAATGTGCAAGAATCCCCTTAAGCCAAGAGAGCTCATTTGTCAACTTCTTCATTGCTCTATACTCGGCTTCCGCGCTTGAACAAGATACTTCCTTTTGCTTCTTAGTCCTCCAAGTAACCAAATTTCCACCGATGAATGTACAATAGCCGATTTTTGATCTTCTATCATTTCTATCTCCGGCCCAATCCGCATCATAACATCCAACCACATCAGAGTTCTCATTTCTTCCCATCCAAATTCCTTGTCCCGGACTCTCTTTGAGATATCTAAGGATCCTCTCCACCATTTGCCAATGATATATCTTTGGCTCTTTCATATGTTGCCTTACTTGGTTGACCATGAAACATATATTCGGTCGTGTAAGTGTTAAGTAGATCAATTTCCCAACAAGTCTCCTATATCTCGAGGGATCCTCATACAACTCATCTTCTTGCTCCCCCTTTCTATCAGCCTTGTATCCTTCCTCCAATGGGTCTTAGCCAGTTTACACGCAAGTTTCCCGGTTTCCTTTAACAAATCCAAAGTGTACTTCCTTTGGCTAATATGTAACCCATTCTTGAACCTACAAACTTCAATACCGAGGAAATACTTCAATTCCCCAAGATCCTCGATTTCAAAGACCGACTTGAGGAAATCCTTCGTTTCTTGAATTTCCTCTTTATCATCACCGGTGATAACCATATCATCGACATAGATCAATACTACTACCATTCCCTTTGGACCTTGTAGTGTAAATAGAGTATGATCCAACTCACACTTCTTGAAGCTCCTATCCTTGAGAGTACTACTAAACTTCTTATACCAAGCTCGTGGGGATTGTTTAAGACCATATATGGCTTTCCTTAGCCTAAGAACTTTCCCCGGGGCAATGGATGTCTCAAGACCGAGAGGAGGCGTCATATACACTTCTTCTTCAAGATCTCCTCGCAGAAAAGCATTTTTAACATCTATTTGCCAAAGCTCCCAATCCAAGTTAACC
Organism: Draba incana; assembly: GCA_963576765.1. Lineage (NCBI taxonomy): Eukaryota > Viridiplantae > Streptophyta > Magnoliopsida > Brassicales > Brassicaceae > Draba > Draba incana. Next base: position 27,065,689 of record OY755202.1, read on the forward strand.
GCCAAAGAAAACACAACCCTAACCGTATGAAGCTTAGCAACACCGCAAATGTATCCGTATAATCATCTCCATAGGTTTGAGTAAATACTCTAGCAACCAACCGAGCTTTATACCTCTCAAGATCACCATTTCTTAGATATTTAATCGTGAAAACATATTTAGAAGTCACCGCTCTCTTTCCAAATGGAAGATCCGCCTCATCCCAAGTATGGTTCTTTACCATTGCACCCACTTCATCATCTACAACTTCTACCCAATTCCCAATTCTCAACCCACTTGAGTATCCAAGGAATATACATCGTGTACTCTTTGCTTCTAGCTTGTTTCTAAGCTCACCGGGAACTAACACAAAGCAAAGACAACCAAAAACCTTTAGATGCTCAAGATAAGGCATAGTTTTGTTGATTACCTCAAATGGAGAGTGATCATCCAAAATCTTAGTCGGTGTCCGATTGATGAGATAGCAAGCCGTCATTACGGCGTCGCCCCAATATCTCTTTAGAACATTCATATGGAATATTATTGATCTAGACACCTCCATCAAGTGATGGTTCTTCCTTTCGGCAACTCCATTTTGTTGAGGAGTGTATGGACAACTCGTTTGGTGAAGAATCCCTTGCTTGAGGAGATGTTCTTTGAATCGGTTACTCGTATATTCTCCTGCATTATCTATTCTAAAATTTTTGATCTTTGCATTGTATTGGTTAGCAATATAAGCTTCAAAGTTCATAAATGCTTCAAAGACTCTATCCTTGGATGGTAACAATGTGATCCATGTGTACTTTGATTTTTCATCAATGAATGTGACAAAATATTTGTTATTATCTCTAGAAATGCACGGGGAAGTCCAAACATCGGAATGAACCAAATCAAAGCAATGTTTACCAAGTATACAAACTCACAACTCAAGTGATCAAAATAAACATTTGGCATCATTATTTCAAAAGCACGAGAATGAGGATGACCTAATCTAGCATGCCAAATAGCATTATTAGCAACTCCTAAACAAGATTGCAATGAAAAAGAACTAGATGATCTTGGTGATTTATCTTCAAGAACATAGAGATCATCCTTGGTACCACCTTCTCCTATTATTTTCCCGGACTTAATATCCTGAAAATGCACATCATTAGGACCAAAGATTGCATAACAATTCAAGTCTTTGGTTGTTCTCTTAACCGAAAGTAAATTAGACGTAAAATTCGGCATATAGAAAGCTTTAGATTCTTTATCAAATAATCTCAATGTTCCAATTCCTTTTATGGGAATATTATCCCCATTAGCAATTTCAACATTTCCTTTAATGGGTTCAACGTTTTCAAGCATGTTCAAGTTACTTATCATGTGGTGGGAAGCTCCCGAATCAATAATTAATGAGTTACTAGGAGTTCGAGTAAAGAAGGTCATACCGGACTCCTTGTTTGAGTTTAGAGCCTTGATGAGAGCTTCCAAGTCCGACTTTCTCACATAGTCGCCTTGAGTTGAAGTCTCTTCTCCAAGTTTGAAAGGAGTAGTCGGTTGACTCTTGGTTTGATCACTCTTGGCCGTGTAGTTTGACTTCGGATAGTCCACCCACCAAGAAGGCTTGAGATGTGGATGAAGAATAAAGCATTTCTCCGTAGTGTGTCCTTTCTCCTTGCAATGATCGCACCACCTTTTCTCACCTTTGAACCGATTGTTGCCATAGCTTCCCTTGTTTCCACGATTGTCCGGTCGATTCAACACACCCTTGTTCGCCATTGGAAGCTCCCCCTTACTCCCAAAGAGACCATGAGAACCTTGTTCCCTTTGGATTTGAGAACACACATCTTCCATGCTTGGAAGCTTCTCCGAACGAAGGATATGCTTAATTAGATCATTATACGCCGGATTCAAAGTGAGAAGTAACCCGAAGACCTTATCTTGCTCTTTTCTTTCATTCAACACAACCGGATCCATTGAGCTCGGCCTCAACATATCAAGTCCACAAAGAGCGATACTTTCCCAAGTGTTTCGTAAACTCCATATCTTCTTGATGAAGATTGTTAATCGCCTTCTTCACCTCAAAGACCCGAGCCAGGTTTGATACATTTCCATACACATGCTTCAATGTTTCCCAAAGTTTGAAGGCCGTTTCACAATAAGAATACGCCTCAAGGATCGATGAATCTATACCATTTTAAAGCACCGCCAAGACCGTTTGATCTTCTTGAAACCATTTCGCCTCTCTAGCCTTCTTGGTTGCTTTATCTTCCTTGTCAACTGAATCAAATATCGGCCTTAGTGAGAGATCAACATGCTCCCATAAACCTTAACCACAAAGGGCCGTCTTCGTTGTTCTCGACCACAACAAGTAGTTTTCTCCCTTGAGAATCACCAGGACAACTAACGCCTTAGTGTTTTCCATTTGATTCATTCTTCTCTTTGATTTATCACTTAACCGAAAGAGACCTACAAAAGATTTGAAGCTTCCAACCAACCAACAAAGATTTACACCAAAAGTTTGAAGCTTTCGAAGATTCAACACCAAGAAGAATCACGATCCGAGAGATTTTGAGACTTCAAAACTTTAGAAACGATTTGGGATTAACTATTCTATATTTATGTTAAATCAAGCGCATAAAGAGAATAGAAATCTCTATATACCGATTTGATCTAACGATTTAAAGAGAACCCACAAATCGAAAAGATTAACGAGAGATTGAGATGATGAAGAGTTTGTAAGAGATTTAGTAGAGATTAGAGATCAAAGGATCGAAACACGCTCTAATACCATGTAAGATTTAGAGAGATTAGCGGAAGAATGAAAGAGATTAAGTGAGATTAAGAGAGATTAAGAAAGAGTGTAGAGAATATGAACTTGAAACATTTTTCCATTCAATATAAGATTACAATGATTGGGAATAACCCATAAATAGCAAAGTCTAGGTAGGTCAAAGTGACCGTTGGAAAATCTTATCAAAAAGAGGAAAAAGGTGTCTCGGTCACTGCCCGATCCGCATGACCGAGTGGCGTCGAGGACCGTATGAGGCGCGGGTCCAGAAATGCGTCCAGGTTCCTTCCCGCGGTACGAGATCAAAACATGACCCGTTGACCCGAAATAGATCCGCGCATAAACCCGTTTGCCCATGCCGTGACCCGGCATCCTCACTCGTTGCCAGATCGATCCACATACAGCTTCTCTCGATGCCGACTCGACCCGCGGATCACTTTGCCTCGAGCCCAGACTGATCCGTCAATGCCCGATGCTTAGATTGATCCGCGACTGTCTTCTCCCGATGCCAACTCGACCCGCGGATCATTTTCTCAATGCCAACTTGATCCGCAAGTTGATTTCTTCCCAACTTATTATTTTCCGTTCCCTTAGCACCAAATTAGTACTAAGGTCAACAAGAAGGTGCAGCATGAACAACATGAACTGTTCCATCAAATCTGACAGAACATCATTTCTCCTCCTTGATATTTTTTCCTTTCTTCCCATTGTAAATTCTATATAAACTCAGTCTTGTATGCATAGAAAAATAATAAGAATCTGAGGAAAACATTCAGATATCTCTATCCACGTTTTTCTTATCTAAGTTGATGTTTTCTTCATTTCCATCTTCAAATATACTCTAAAATCTACATGGTATTAGAGCAAGGTTAAAGATCCAAAATCTGTCTTTAATCCTTCATTATTGTTCGCTGAATCTTTATTCATCCCAAACTAAATCTCTTTTCTTCCAGAATCTTTTTGTCTGTTCCATCTTTGCATTTGCTTGTTAAAATTCATGGAGATGCAAAAGCAAATAATCCTACCTGTTGTTCTCAAGGGCAACAATTACTTGTTGTGGTCAAGGACTACAAGAACAGCCTTGAAGAGCCGTGGGCTATGGAGTTATGTGGAAACTCCATAAGAAGCTGTTTGGCAGAGTTATGTGGAAACTCCAAAAGAAGCTGTTGAAGGACAAACAGCTAAGGAAGGAACTAGACCTGGTAATGGCGGTATGAAAAAGCAAAAGTGGGAGCAGGAGGACCAGCAAGTCTTAGCCGTGCTCCAAAGCTCTCTTGAGCCATCAATCCTTGTTGCCTACTCCTACTTTGAAACAGCAAAGGAGCTGTGGGAAACACTCAAGGGAGTGTATGGAAATATGTCCAATATTTCCAGAATGATCTTCAACAAGAAGAGAAGACATTTAAGGATTTGTTTGGGGTCTTTAGAGGGTTGTGGGCAGAGCTAGAAATGCTTAGGCCACCAACCAAAGATCCTAAGGAGCTGAATGAGAGGAGAGAGCAAGATCAAGTGTTTGGGCTGCTGCTCACGCTCAATGACTCTTACAAGGGGCTCATTCAACATATTTTGAGGTTTGACAAGTTACCTACCTTAAATGAGGTATGTCAGCAAATACAGAAAGAGGAAGGAACTAGGAGTCTCTTCAATCCTACTAGTGAGATGGCGCATGTAGCACAAAGAAACCAATCCTATGGAGAAAGAAGGGTTCTTGAGTGTGAACACTGCAAAATGAAAGGCCATACAAAGGACAAATGTTGGACTCTTCACCCACACCTCAAACCAGCATGGCTAAGAGGAAATGGCCAAGGGAGTGGTCAAAGTCCAAGAAACTTTGCTGGAGCAGCAAGTGTTGGGAATGATGCCTTGGTGAGGAAATCTGATCTGGAAGCTCTCATCAAAAGTATCTCTAAGCTAGCAGAATCAGCTAAGAATTTCTTTGCCTCTAAAACTAGTGACAAAGTAATTGTAGATTCTGGAGCTAGTCATCACATGATAAGTAATGGAAAGTTGCTGGCTAATGTGAAACCGTATGGGGGAAATGTTAGAGTTGCAAATGGAAAGGAAGTTCTAATTGAGGGAATTGGAGACCTAGAAGTGTTTAGGAAAAACACTAAAGCCTTATATGTTCCTGAGTTTACATCTAATCTGTTATCAGTTCACAAGGCAACTAAAGACTTGGATTGCAAGGTTATTTTTGGGTCTGATTTGGTTGAGTTTCAGGATAATGAGACAAAGGAAGTGATCGGAGTAGGGGGAGTGAAAGATGGTCTTTATCTACTAAATAAGGAGGAAGATAGTGGAGTAAAGTCGTTTGCGGTCAGTTTGGTTGGTACAAGCCCTTTATGGCACTCACGCCTTGGTCATCCAAGCAACAAGGTGCTCAACATGGTCTTGCCCAACCTCACCCTACCTAATAAAGAGTGTGAAGCTTGTGTATTAGGAAAACAGTGTAGAAGAGTGTTTCCATAATCAAAAACTTTATATGAAAAGTGTTTTGACTTGGTACATTCTGATGTGTGGTCAGCCCCATGTATTTCTATGGACCAATATATGTATTTTGTATCTTTTATTGATCAAAAATCAAAATATACATGGGTGACACTTATAAGTTCCAAAAGTTAGGTGTTTGAATCATTTCTGAAATTCTACAACTATGTGCTGAATCAGTTTGGTACAAAGATAAAGATCCTTAGAAGTGATAATGGTGGGGAGTATATGAGCAACCAGTTCAAGAAGTTGTTGGATGACAATGGAATAATCCATCAGACTTCTTGTGCATATACTCCACAACAAAATGGGGTTTTCAGAAAGAAAGAATAGGCATTTGCTGGAGGTAGCTAGAAGTATGATGTTCGATAGAGGAGTACCTAAGAGTTTTTGGGGAGATGCTGTGATGGCAGCGTGCTATGTGATCAACCGTTTACCGACTGAAAACTTAGGCAACAAGTCTCCATTTGAAGTTCTGAATGGGATAAAACCAAGCATTGATCATCTAAGAGTTTTTGGGTGTAAATACTATGTTTTGATCCCTGAAATGCAGAGAAGCAAACTGGAACCAAAGAGTGTTAAGTGCATCTTTGTGGGGTACTCAAGCACTCAAAAAGGATACAAATGCTTTCATCCAGAAACCAGCAGAATGTATGTCTCAAAGGAGGTACGATTTGATGAGAATGAGGGGTATTTTAATGAGAAGAAATGGGAAAATCCTTGGAGATATGGTAAGCTCAAGCTTAGAAGGAGAAGTGGTTTTAAGGATTATACCAATTCTAGTAGAGGAAATACATGGAGAAAATCACACACCACACCATGAGGAATCTGAAGAACAAAGAACTGAGGATGTGGTGTCTAATGATGTGGGTGAGGTTTCTTCTCAAAACAATGAATCGAGCAACAACACTGAAGATGAGGAAAGTGGAGATCAAGAGAATACACCTCCTCCTGCACTAGTCTTGCGGAGAAGTACTAGGCAAAGGAATCCACCAGAAAATTGGGTGAATACAAGGGTATATTATAACAATGTGGCAATGGATCTTCAAGAGCATACAACCTCTGATCATGGTGTGTTGTCTACGGAGATGGGAGAGTGTTCTGGGTGTACGGCAGGCTTTGATCCTGTTCCTATAGGCAACAGCACACTCCCATCACTTAGTGGAACAGATACACCTTGGAAAAATGGTCCAAAGCCTATTAACTACCCAATTGAAGCCTATTGGTCAATGGCATATCTACCAGTGGAAAATAAAGTCTATTTTAGCAATGTTGATAAGGCTAAGGTTCCTAACTCATATGAAGAAGCATGTAGAGAAGTGATTTGGGTGAGAGCAATGGATGAGGAGCTTGAATCTATGGAAAGAAATGGTACTTGGTACATGACCGAACTACCAAAAGGAAAAAAGACAGTAGGATGCAGGTGGGTCTACACCATCAAGTATAAGAGCACGGGTGAGATAGAAAGGTACAAAGCACAATTAGTGGCCAAAGGATACACACAAGTCTATGGTGAAGATTACACAGAGACCTTTGCACCCGTGGCCAAGTTACACTCTGTGAGGGTCCTTCTATCTATAGCTGTCAATCTGTCATGGGGATTGTGGCAAATGGATGTGAAGAATGCATTTTTACAAGGAGAACTGGATGAAGAGGTATACATGGTACCACCTCAAGGATATTGCGGAAGTTCAAGCAAAGTGTGTAAGCTTGTAAAAGCAATCTATGGGTTAAAGCAATCACCTCGGGCATGGTACCAAAGACTGAGTTGCTGTCTTCTTGAAAAAGGATTTGTGAGATCGGAAGCTGATCACACATTGTTCACCAAAAAGGGAAGAGAAGGGATAATGGCTGTCCTAGTATATGTGGATGATATTATCATCACGGGAAATGATGTCAAAGGAGTTAAAGAAACAAAGCTTCTCTTAAAAGCTGTGTTTGATATCAAAGACCTGGGAGCGTTAAAATACTTCTTAGGGATTGAAATGACAAGGACCAAGAAAGGTATGTTTATTTCACAAAGAAAGTATACCTTGGATATCTTACAGGAAACTGGGAAACTTGGCTCACGACCTGCCAAAACACCAATTGAGGAGGGGTATCAAGATCAAGGTGAAGGAGAGGCTTGGTCAGACATCAAACAATATCAAAGGCTTGTGGGTAAGCTCATCTATCTCACTATAACTCGGCCTGATATTTGTTTTGCTGTAAATAGAGTAAGTCAATACATGCGAACTCCAACAACAAACCATTGCAGAATGGTTGAACGAATTCTAAGATGTCTCAAGGGAAGCCCAGGGAAAGGGATTTGGATGGGATGCAATGCAAGTACTGAATTACGAGGGTATTGTGATGCGGATTGGGCTGGTGACAAGTTGGATAGAAAATCTACAACCGGGTATTGCACATTTGTAGGTGGAAACCTTGTTACTTGGAGAAGCAAGAAACAAAAGGTGATATCATTTTCTAGTGCAGAGGCAGAATATAGGGCAATGAGGGATGTCACAAAAGAATTAATTTGGCTGAAGGCTCTACTTAAGGATCTGGGAGTAGAAGCAACCAAGCCAATTATTCTTCATTGTGATAATCAAGCTGCAATACACATAGCATCTAATCCGGTGTTCCATGAGAGGACTAAGCACATCGAGATAGATTGCCACTTTGTCCGAGGAAAAATACAAGATGGAATAATCAGTCCAATGTTCATCAAGAGTGAGGATCAAGTAGCCGATGTGTTTACCAAGGCAACCACATCACATGTGTGTGAATATATACATGGCAAGATTGGCTTAAAGGATCTCCACCAGCCACTCTTGAGGGGGAGTGTTGAACTCAATAAAAATTCACACAAGAATGATCAAGGAATGGCTGAGTCACAAAGTGAGCAATTAGAAGATCAGTTAGTCACAAAAGGGAAATAAGAAAAAGAAGCTGTTGGAAATGAACTAAGGAGAATTAAATCTGAACTAGAAGCTAACCAAGTTGAAAAGGGGAAGCAAGTGGAAGCATGGGACAGCTAGAGTAGGAGAAGGTGCAGCATGAACAGCATGAACTGTTCCACCAAATCTGACATAACATCATTTCTCCTCCTAGATATTTTTTCCTTTCTTCCCATTGTAAATTCTATATAAACTCAGTCTTGTATGCATAGAAAAATAATAAGAATCAGAGGAAAACATTCAGATATCTCTATCCACGTTTTTCTTATCTAAGTTGATGTTTTCTTCATTTCCATCTTCAAATATACTCTAAAATCTACACAAATGTTGTGTTTAATCATTTAACTTGCGAATCTTGTATTTTGGGCAAACATTGCAAAACTGTTTTTAATAAATCTACGACCATCTATGAGAATTGTTTTGACTTAGTTCATTCGGATGTATGGACATCTTCATGCTTATCTAGCGATAACAATAAGTATTTCGTGACTTTTATTGATGAAAAATCAAAATATACTTGGGTAACCCTTTTACCATCAAAAGATCGTGTGTTAGATGCATTCATTAACTTTGAAAATCATGTGATTAACCATTATAATGCCAAGATCAAAGTGTTTAGGTCGGATAATGGAGGTGAATACACAAGCAACAAATTCAAAGAACACTTGGCAAATCATGGCATTGTTCATCAAACGTCGTGTCCATACACGCCTCAACAAAATGGTGTTGTCGAAAGGAAGAATCGGCACCTAATGGAAACCGCAAGATCAATGATGTTCCATACGAATGTTCCCAAGAGATTTTGGGGAGATGCGGTCATGACAGCATGCTATTTGATAAATAGAATTCCCATCAAAGTCCTAGAGGATCACTCGCCATTTGAGGTACTAAATCAAACTAGACCTTCTTTGGAACATCTAAGGGTTTTCGGTTGTGTTTGTTTTGTTTTAGTTCCCGGAGAATTAAGGACCAAGTTGGATGAGAAAAGCACCAAGTGTATGCTAATAGGATACTCAAATACACAAAAGGGTTACAAGTGCTATAATCCAATTAGCAACAAGTGTCATGTGTCCCGGGATGTGAAATTCATCGAAGAACAAGGATACTATGAGAAGAAAGATTGGGAAAGTTTGAAGGATTTAACAACACCATCGGACCAGGGAGCTTCCTTAAGATTTCTCCTAGAACATCTTAGAGGACCGGTCTCACCACAAGTGGAGGTTACAACTCAAGATCAAACAACGGAAAATCCCATACAAGAAGAAGCACCTATCAATACCGACGGTCTAGGAATAGAATCACACGAGGAAACAAGCGTTCGTAAAGAAACTCAAGAACCGAAAGCTCAAGAAAATAACAATGATCAAACCGGGGAACAAGTAACTGAAGAAGCTCAACCACTTAGACGAAGTGAAAGAATTAGAAGCGATCCATCTACATGGAGAGACAAGAGAGTATTCTACAACAACAAAGTTGTGGCTCATCCGATCCAAGCCACATGTTTTCTCGCCCTCTTGCCTTCGGATTATCAAGCGTTCATAGCTAAGATTGATGAGCATGTGATCCCATCAACATATGAGGAAGCTATGGAAAAAGAAGAATGGAGTGGTGCGGTAGATGAGAAAGTTGGAGCCATGATCAAGAATCATTCTTGTGATGAGGCTGATCTCCTGAAAGGAAAGAGAGCCGTGACCTCCAAATGGGTGTTCACCATCAAACATTTGAGTAGTGGAGAGATTGAACGGTTCAAGGCACGGTTAGTAGCAAGAGGGTTCACCCAAACCTATGGGGATGACTACACGGATACATTTGCACCGGTGGCCAAACTTAATACGGTCCGTGTTGTCCTATCCTTGGCGGTCAACCTAGATTGGGAACTTTGGCAAATGGATGTAAAAAATGCCTTCCTACAAGGAGAACTTGAAGAAGAGGTCTACATGGGTCCACCACCTGGACTTGAATAGATAGTGAAACCGGGAAAAGTTTTGAGATTAAGAAAGGCAATTTATGGTCTCAAACAATCTCCAAGAGCTTGGTACAAGAAGCTAAATGCCACTCTTATGGAAAAGGGGTTCAAGAAATCGGAGTTGGATCACACTCTCTTCACTATACAAGGACCAAGAAGTATCATAGTTGTCCTTGTTTGCGTTGATGATCTAATTATTTCCGGTAGTGATAAGGTAGGGATTCAAGAGACCAAGGAGTATCTCAAATCGGAATTTGAAATCAAGGATCTTGGAGAGCTTAAGTACTTCCTTGGAATAGAAGTTTGCCGGTTCTCAAACGGCTTACACATCTCTCAAAGGAAGTATACATTGGACCTTCTCACGGAAACGGGAAAGATAGGAGCCAAACCGGCCAAAACACCTCTAGACGAAGGCTACAAGGTCATTCGAAAGGGGGAGATTGAAGATGAGCCATATGATAATCCGGCTCAATATCGAAGAATGGTGGGGAAGATGATATATTTAACACTCACTAGACCGGACCTTTGCTTTGCGGTCAATCAAGTGAGTCAACACATGAAAGAACCAAAGGTACATCATTGGAATATGGTGGAACGGATACTTAGATACTTAAAAGGAAGTCCCGGTCAAGGAGTTTGGATGGGAAAGAATGAGAACACGGAAGTATCAATGATCGCAAATCCACCACCGGGTATTGTACGTTCCTTGGAGGAAATTTAGTAACTTGGAAGACAAAGAAGCAAAAGTCCGTATCATGTTCAAGCGCCGAGGCCGAGTACAGAGCAATGAAGAAGCTCACCAATGAGCTCACTTGGCTAAAAGGAATCTTGTTACATTTGGGAGTATCACAAGATCACCCATTCATCATGCATTGCGATAATCAAGCGGCCATTCACATAGCAACCAACTCGGTGTTTCACGAAAGAACCAAACACATCGAGATTGATTGCCATAAAGTTAGAGAGAAGATGGAGCAAGGAATGACGCTACCGTGCTACACAAGAAGTGAAGACCAATTGGCGGACATTCTCACCAAGGCCGCAAGTCTAAAGGTTTGCAACCACATTTTTAGCAAACTAGGACTTGTGGACTTGACCAAGCCATGATCGGATCCTCTACCCATGACCATTACACTCTTTTTCCCTTAGTAAGGTTTTATCCCATGAGGTTTTACTTACTAAGGTTTTTAATGAGGTAATAGGTTGTGGGTTTCCAAGCTTAGCCTAAAACCTTTATGCTAAGCTTGAGGGGAGTATTGACCAAAATAAATAAAGGTCATATGAATAAATCACCTAAGGGAAATAAATGGTGCTAAGTGTGTATCGGACCCGCGGGAAGGTTTGGCATCGAGGAAACCAACTGCGGGTCGGTCTGGCATCGAGAAGGAAAACTACCCGCGGGACAAGTGGGATCGAGTGATGAAGTAGGTCGGGCATCGAGGAGGAAAGGTACCCGCGGGACGAGTGGGATCGAGTGATGAAGTCGGGTCGCGTACTGGGTAAACGGATAAACGCGCGGATCTTCAACCGGGTACGGGTAGCGTACTGATCTCGAGTTATGACCGAGACACTCTCGACCCGCAGTACGAGCATCACTGAGGCACGGTCGAGTAGGTCCAAGATCAGTACATAAAGATGCGCGTTGACTTTTCGTCCATCGTTGACCAATACTGATCCGTCTCCAAGTCACGAGGGAGTCGAGTAACTGCGACGTTTCCTCGATGCGCGGATCGAGTCTGATAGTGACCGCCCGTCACTATCCGTCCAAGCCGTTCGAATCAATTTGACCGTTTGATTCAAACGGTCTCTTTCCTCTTTTAGATTCTCCTAAAAGTCTATTTAAACATTGTAACTCACATTTTGTAATACTATCTTGAATAATTTTAATTATCAAGTTCATATTCTCCTATTCTCTCATTCTCTCTAAATCTCTAATTCTCCTTACTCTCTAAGTCTAATTCCGCAAATTCTAACAGACAGCCGGTCACTATCCGTTCGAGCCGTTTGAATCAATTTGACCGTTTGATTCAAACGGTCTCTTTCCCCTTTTAGAATGTTTTAGGTTCTATTTAAACATTGTAAATGATACTTGTAAAAAAAATATCTTGAATAAAATTTTCAAGTTTTCACACTTACACTTTTCATTCTTGATCCGAACACTTCTTCTCTTAATCACTTCAATTTCCGCAAATTCGAACATGGTATCAGAGCAAGATCCGTGATTTCTAGCTTCAAAATCTTCATACTTTTTCATAAACTTTTGGTTACATTCTCTAAATTCGAAAATCCTTTCCCGGTTGTCTCAAAATTCAAATCTCTTCATTCTAAAGACAAGATTCTTTGTGTATTCTCTTGAAATCCATCCTCAAACAATCTTTCCCAAATCATCAAAGGAAAACTCATGGATTCATCCAAGCCCATCGTGGTTCCGGTTACTCTCAAAGGAGAGAACTATCTCTTGTAGTCAAGAACCACCAAAATCGCCCTAAGTGGCTGTGGTCTTTGGAACCACATCGATCTAAGTCTTGTTCCAACGGAACCCGAGCCCGACTCATCCGATGAAGAAGAAGATGACGAAGAAGCTAAACTCGCCAAGAAGGCCAAGTGGTTCCAAAGGAACCCGAGCCCGACTCGTTTTGTGAAGAATCCCTTGCTTGAGGAGATGTTCTTTGAATCGGTTACTCGTATATTCTCCTCCATTATCTGTTCTAAAATTTTTGATCTTTGCATTGTATTGGTTAGCAATATAAGCTTCAAAGTTCATAAATGCTTCAAAGACTCTATCCTTGGATGGTAACAATGTGATCCATGTGTACTTTGATTTTTCATCAATGAATGTGACAAAATATTTGTTATTATCTCTAGAAATGCACGGGGAAGTCCAAACATCGGAATGAACCAAATCAAAGCAATTATTATAAGTAGTAGTAGATTTCTGAAAAACGGTTTTGCAATGTTTACCAAGTATACAAGACTCACAACTCAAGTGATCAAAATAAACATTTGGCATCATTATTTCAAAAGCACGAGAATGAGGATGACCTAATCTAGCATGCCAAATAGCATTATTAGCAACTCCTAAACAAGATTGCAATGAAAAAGAACTAGATGATCTTGGTGATTTATCTTCAAGAACATAGAGATCATCCTTGGTACCACCTTCTCCTATTATTTTCCCGGACTTAATATCCTGAAAATGCACATCATTAGGACCAAAGATTGCATAACAATTCAAGTCTTTGGTTGTTCTCTTAACCGAATGTAAATTAGACGTAAAATTCGGCATATAGAAAGCTTTAGATTCTTTATCAAATAATCTCAATGTTCCAATTCCTTTTATGGGAATATTATCCCCATTAGCAATTTCAACATTTCCTTTAATGGGTTCAACGTTTTCAAGCATGTTCAAGTTACTTATCATGTGGTGGGAAGCTCCTGAATCAATAATTAATGAGTTACTAGGAGTTTGAGTAAAGAAGGTCATACCGACTCCTTGTTTGGGTTTAGAGCCTTGATGAGAGCTTCCAAGTCCGACTTTGTCACATAGTCGCCTTGAGTTGAAGTCTCTTCTCCAAGTTTGAAAGGAGTAATCGGTTGACTCTTGGTTTGATCACTCTAGGCTGTGTAGTTTGCCTTCAGATAGTCCACCCACCAAGACGGCTTGAGATGGGGATGAAGAATAAAACATTTCTCCGTGATGTGCCCTTTCTCCTTACAATGATCGCACCACCTCTTCTCACCTTTGTACCGATTGTTGCCGTAGCTTCCCTTGTTTCCACGATAGTCCGATCGATTGAACACACCCTTGTTCGCCATTGGAAGCTCCCCCTTACTTCCAAAGAGACCATGAGAACCTTGTTCCCTTTGGATTTGAGAACACACATCTTCCATGCTTGGAAGCTTCTCCGAACGAAGGATATGCTTAACTAGATCATTATACGCCGGATTCAAAGTGAGAAGTAACCCGAAGACCTTATCTTGCTCCTTTCTTTCATTCAACACAACCGGATCCATTGAGCTCGGCCTCAACATATCAAGTTCGGACCACAAAGAGCGATACTTTCCCAAGTGTTTCGTAAACTCCATATCTTCTTGATGAAGATTGTTAATCGCCTTCTTCACCTCAAAGACCCGAGCCAGGTTTGATACATTTCCATACACATGCTTCAATGTTTCCCAAAGTTCGAAGGCCGTTTCACAATAAGAATACGCCTCAAGGATCGATGAATCTATACCATTTTGAAGCACCGCCAAGACCGTTTGATCTTCTTGAAACCATTTTGCCTCTCTAGCCTTCTTGGCGGCTTCAGCTTCCTTGTCAACCGAATCAAATATCGGCCTTAGTGAGAGATCAACATGCTCCCATAAACCTCGACCACAAAGGGGCGTCTTCGTCGTTCTCGACCACAACAAGTAGTTTTCTCCCTTGAGAATCACCGGGACAACTAACGCCTTAGTTTTTTCCATTTAATTCATTCTTCTCTTCGATTTATCACTTAACTGAAAGAGACCAACAAAAGACATGAAGCTTCCAATCAACCAACAAAGATTTACACCAAAAGTTTGAAGCTTTCGAAGATTCAACACCAAGAACAATCACGATCCGAGAGATTTTGAGATTTTAATGAAAGTTCAAAACTTTAGAAACAATTTGGGATTAACTATTCTATATTTATGTTAAATCAAGCGCATAAAGAGAATAGAAATCTCTATATACCGATTTGATCTAACGATTTAAAGAGAACCCACAAATCAGAAAGATTAACGAGAGATTGAGATTATGAAGAGTTTGTAAGAGATTTAGTAGAGATTATAGATCAAAGGATCGAAACACGCTCTGATACCATGTAAGATTTAGAGAGATTAGCGGAAGAATGAAAGAGATTAAGTGAGATTAAGAGAGATTAAGAAAGAGTGTAGAGAATATGAACTCGAAACATTTTTCCATTCAAGATAAGATTACAATGATTGGGAATAACCCATAAATAGCAAAGTCTAGGTAGGTCGAGGACCGTACGAGGCGCAGGTCCAGAAATGCGTCTAGGTTCCTTCCCGCGGTACGGGATCAGAACATGACCCGTTTACCCGAAATAGATCCGCGCGTAAACCCGTTTGCCCGTGCCGTGACCCGGCATCCTCACTCGTTGCCAGATCGATCCACAGACAGCTTCTCTCGATGCCGACTCGACCCGCGGATCACTTTGCCTCGAGCCCAGACTGATCCGTCGATGCCTGATGCTTAGACTGATCCACGACTGTCTTCTCCTGATGCCAACTCGACCCGCAGATCACTTTCCCAATGCCAACTTGATCCGCACGTTGATTTCTTCCCAACTTATTATTTTCCGTTTATTTCCCTTAGCACCAAATTAGTACTAAGGTCAACACGCTGTCCCGCGAGTCTTCGTGTTTCGCGTTCCGGATGATCTCGGATACGCGGGTCTTCTTCCCGAGTGTTATCGGACTGTTCCGCGTTCCGGATGATCTCGGATACGCGGGTCTTCTTCCCAAGTGTTCTCGGACTGTCCCGCGTTCCGGATGATCTCGGATACGCGGGTCTTCTTCATTCTAATGACTCGTCTTGATGATCCGAGCCTTGTTCTTCATGATCCAAGCCTTGGTCATGATGGTCCAAGTCTTGGTCTTCATACTCCAATCCGTGCCTTGTATTACACGTTTTGGGTCTTCTCGGTTCCGGTGTTGACCGTTCTTCATTCGTACTTAAGCGATCTTTGGTTGATGATTCTTAAGCACTCATCTTGCTCAATACTTGAGACCTAATGATTCCGCTGGTGTTGTTAAAGAGAAGCTAAAAGCTCTCTTATTTGGTTTCTTAAAAATGTTAGATTGAATCGTTATAAGGAGGTTTCCATTCTCCTTATGTGTTTAATCTAACAAACATTCTAAACACTTGTTCCGCTGCTAGAAGATGGAAGCCTGAAGCTTTCATTGAAGATTGAAGAAGAAAGTTCAAAGCTTTCATGAAGAAATGAAGAGGAAGAGCCAAGAAGAAGCTCACAGTTTGGAGACGTCCGAAGCTATGAAGCAAAGCTCGGTCCTTTGAAGAAAAGAAACTCAAACAAGAAGGTTGAAGAAGTTCCAGCCTTTGGAGTCCATTAAAGAAGCTCTATGAAGAAGGTGAAAGGGAGAAAAGACCCGACCTTTGGAGCTCATTTGTTGTCCGGTTCAAGATGGAGCCGGATCTTGGTCCAAGTAAGCTAGGAGAAGCTTGCTTGAGAAACTCTTGAAGAAAATCCAAGTGTGGAGCTTGGTCATTAGTGTGAAGCAAATGGGAGTCAAAGGAATGAAACCATTAAAGATTGGAGCTTTCCTTTCCCATGAAGCTCAAGGATGGTTTACTCTCAAGAAGCCTTTGTTGGTGAGGTTAGATGAAGGAAGGATTGATTGGTTTGTTAGAGAAGGGGAATAGAATGCAAGTGGAGATTGTCAAATGGAGACCATTGGAGAGGAGAAGCATTCGGCCAAATGTCATTCAAACCAATGGAAGCTTGATTTGGGTTATTTCCTATTCTTACTCTCTTGGTGAATTGATAAAAAAAATGAATCCATGATCTATCCAAAGAGAAACCATCCATGAGAATAGAGAACATTTCTTAATCTACCCCTTTCTTAATATTCAAAATCTATTAACCTTAGTACCATCAATATGTGCTAAGGGAAGAAAAGAAGAATAAGAGTGTCGCAACGGTTGGATCCCAACGGTCGAATCCCAACGGTCGAATCCTAACGGTCGAATTCAAACCCTGGGACTTGTGTCGATCGACACTAGGAGAGTGTCGATCGACACAAGTCCCAGGGTTTGAATTCGACCGTTAGGATTCGACCGTTGGGATTCGACCGTTGGGATCCGACCGTTGGGATCAAACCGTTGCGACACAAGTAGTCGTGTCGATCGGCACACATGTAGTGTCGATCGACACGGACCCATCTTCTCCATTTTAGAAGTTTTTCTATTTAAAGCCTTGTTGTATGAACATTGTAAGATATCTTGAATAAAATCTTTCAAGTTCTACTCTCTCTCTACTCTCTCTCTACTCTCTCTCATTAAACAACAACTCTAATTCCGCAAAATCTAACATGGTATCAGAGCAAGTTTGATCCTTGTGACATCAAAACTCTCAAAATCTTAATCTTCTAATCTCAACAATCTTTTATATTTGTGGGTTCTCTTGAAATCGTTAGATCAAATCGTTATATAGAGATCTTTATTCTCTTTATGCGCTTGGTTTAACATACATATAGAATAGTTCATCGAACCCAAATCTCTTAATCTAATCATCCACTCGGATTCTCTAATCTCTTTTCTTCCCGAGTCATCAAAATCTCTCTTCCGAATTATCAAAGGAAGACATCTCAAAATCTCAAATGGATTCATCAAAACCCCTTGTTGTTCCGGTTACTCTCAAAGGAGAGAACTATCTCTTGTGGTCTAGAACCACCAAAATCGCTTTTAGTGGCCGAGGCCTATGGAGCCATATCGATTTGAGCTTAGCTTCAAAGATCACCGAGTACTCTTCATCCGAAGAAGAAGAAGAGGAAGAGGAGAAAGAGGCAAGGCAAGCCAAAGCAACCAAGTGGTACCAAGAAGATCAAACCGTGTTGGCAATCCTCCAAAATAGCCTTGAAACTTCCATTCTTGAGGCATACTCATATTGTGAAACCGCAAATGAGTTATGGGAAACCCTCAAGAATGTCTACGGCAACATCAACAATCTCACTCGAGTCTTTGAAGTCAAGAAGGCTCTCAACAATCTAAGTCAAGATGATTTAGAATTCACCAAACACTTCGGCAAGTACCGAGCTGTCTTCGCCGAATTGGAAATGCTCTGGCCCTTTACCATGAACCCGGAGACACTAAACGAACGAAGAGAACAAGACAAGGTGTTTGGACTTCTCCTTACATTGAATCCGGTCTATAATGATCTCATCAAGCACATCCTTCGGTCCGACAAGCTCCCGAGCCTTGACGAGGTGTGTTCCCAAATTCAACGGGAACAAGGCTCCCATGGCTTGTTTAGCGGAAAGGGGGAGCTTCCAACCGCGCATAAAGGAGCCTATGAAGACCGGAGGAACAACTATCGACCACAAGGTCAATGTCCTTGGTGTGAGTATTGCAAAGCCAAGGGCCACACCAAAGCCACGTGTTGGGTCCTTCACCCGCATCTCAAGCCGAAGTTCCCAACCGATAGAAGGGAACTAAGGGCTAACTACGGGTACAAAGGAGACCAATACCAAGCCGGACCATCAAGCAAAGGGGAAGAGGCTAGCCACGGCGA
Source organism: Draba incana (assembly GCA_963576765.1). Taxonomy (NCBI): domain Eukaryota; kingdom Viridiplantae; phylum Streptophyta; class Magnoliopsida; order Brassicales; family Brassicaceae; genus Draba; species Draba incana. The sequence continues at coordinate 27,084,130 of OY755202.1, forward strand.
TTTCGTGAAGAAATCCGACTTGGAAGCCATCATCAAGTCCCTTAAAGATTTCGGTATCAATTTCTTCTCTCATAAACCTAGTAATTCTCTAATTATAGATTCGGGAGCTTCCCATCATATGATTAGCAATGAGAATTTACTAGGAAATGTTAAAAAGGCAAATGGTAATGTTGACATTGCAAATGGAGACAAAATACCAATTAAAGGAATTGGCGATTTAAAATTATTTGAAAAGAACTCTAAAGCGTTTTACATGCCTAACTTCACTAGCAATTTTTTGTCGGTTAAAAGAGCAACTAAAGATTTAAATTGCTACGCTATTTTCGGACCTAATGAGATTTATTTTCAGGATATTGATTCGGGTAAAGTCATTGGAGAAGGTGGAACCAAAGATGAACTCTATGTCATTGAAGATTTTACACCAAGCTCTTCTAGTTCTTTTTCATTTAGCTCTCGTTTAGGAGTTTCAAATAATTCAATATGGCATGCTAGATTAGGTCATCCTCATTCTAGAGCATTGGAAATTATGTTACCAAATGTTGTTTTCAATCATTTAAATTGTGAATCTTGTATTTTGGGAAAACATTGTAAAACCGTGTTCAATAAATCTACAACCACTTATGAAAATTGTTTTGACCTAGTTCATTCGGATGTATGGACATCTCCATGCCATTCTAGAGATAACAACAAGTATTTTGTGACTTTCATAGATGAAAAATCAAAATATACTTGGGTTACTCTCATGCCATCTAAGGATCGTGTGTTTGAAGCATTTAGAAACTTTAGGGAGCATGTTACTAACCATTACAATGCCAAGATTAAAGTGTTTAGGACCGATAATGGTGGTGAGTACACAAGCCATGTATTCCGAGATTATCTCCATCGACATGGCATCCTACATCAAACTTCATGTCCATATACGCCTCAATAAAATGGTGTCTCGGAAAGGAAGAACCGGCATCTTATGGAAGTGGCCCGATCTATGATGTTTCACGCCAACGTCCCAAAGAGGTTTAGGGGAGATGCGGTGATGACCGCATGTTATCTAATCAATCGGATGCCAACCAAGATCCTCAACGATCAATCACCATTCGAGGTACTCACAAACTCTAAACCTCTTTTAGAGCATCTAAGGGTGTTTGGTTGTGTTTGTTTTGTATTAGTTCCCGAGGAGTTAAGGACCAAGCTTGACGCCAAGAGTACCAAGTGCATGTTCGTCGGTTACTCCACTACTCAAAAGGGGTATAAGGGTTATGACCCGGTCAACAAGAAGCTCTTTATCTCTCGGGACGTGAAGTTCATAGAAGACCGAGGCTACTATGAAGAGGAGGATTGGGAGAACCTTAAGGACCTAGCTACGCCGATGGATCGTGGTGCCACCTTAAGATTTCTCCTTGATCATCTTGGAGGGCCGGCCCCAACAACCAAAGAGGCGGCTCCGCCCGAGGCGGAAGACGCCGACCATGGAAATGAAGAGGTCCCTAACACCGTCGATCTTGATCAAGAAGTGGCACAAGAAGACGGCCAAGGCGCACCCATCCAAGATGAAGGCGCGCGCGATGAAGCTCACGACCTGGAAGATATATATGAGGCCGAGGCGCAACAAGAAGCCGATGTCGCCCCAATCCTTAGGCGAAGCGCAAGGATCCGGAGCGAGCCTTCCCCTTGGAAGGACAAGCGGGTTTACTACAATAATGAAGCTGTTGCTCATCCAATCCAAGCGGTGTGTTCGCTCGCTCTTTTGCCTCCGGATCATCAAGCGTTCATCGGCAAAATTGATGAACATTCGATTCCCAAGACGTATAAAGAGGCGATGGAAAGTGAAGAATGGACCATAGCGGTTGATGATGAGGTGGTGGCTATGGTTAAGAACCACACTTGGGATGAGGCCGATCTCCCGGAAAGCAAACACCCCATGAGCTCCAAGTGGGTCTTCACCATCAAACACTTAAGCACCGGTGAGATTGAAAGATTCAAGGCTCAACTAGTGGTGCGTGGGTTCACTCAAACCTACGGAGATGACTATACCGACACATTTGCGCCGGTGGCCAAGCTCAACACGGTGCGCGTAGTCCTCTTCTTGGCCACTAACCTCGGATGGGATCTATGGCAAATGGATGTTAAGAACGCTTTCCTCCAAGGTGATTTAGAGGAAGAAGTCTACATGACGCCACCCCGGGTCTAGAGTCCATAGTTGCGCCGAGAAAGGTGTTGCGCCTAAGGAAGGCGATCTATGGTCTCAAGCAATCTCCCCGGGCGTGGTACAAGAAGTTGAGCTCCACGCTCCAAGAGAAAGGCTTCAAGAAGTCCGAGCTTGATCACAGACTCTTTACGCTCCAAGGGCCGCGAGGAATCGTGGTGGTTCTTTTCTACGTAGATGACTTGATCGTGTCCGGAAACGACAAGGACGGGATCCAAGCCACCAAGGACCACCTCCATGCGGCATTTGATATCAAGGATCTTGGGGAGCTCAAGTACTTCCTTGGAATCGAGATATGCCGCTTCACCAACGGTCTTCACATCTCCCAAAGGAAGTACACCCTTGATCTCCTCAAGGAGACCGGGCACTTGGCCTCCAAACCGGCCAAGACACCGCTTGAAGAAGGCTACAAGACCGAGCGAAAAGAGGAGAATGAAGACTCTAAGGCCTATGAAGACCCTTCCCGGTATAGAATATTGGTTGGGAAGATGATCTACCTATGCCTTGTAAGATTTAGAGAGATTAAGCGGAAGAATTAAAGAGATTAAGAAAGATTAAGAAAGATTATAGAGAATATGAACTTGAAACATTTTTCCATTCAAGATAAAAGTTTCAATCATCCTAGAACAGCCTATAAATAGATAAGATTACAAAAGGAATCAAATATGACCGTTTGGAGTGAATCCAAAAATAGATGCGGTCAAGGGTCGGCGTCGTACGGTCGGGCACGTTCTGATCCGTGCGGTAGGTGCGTCATCACGTATCCAGACGGATCCGCGTCTCTGTGCCGCGGGACGGGCAAAATGATATCGTTCGGATACAGATTGCGACCCGCGTGTTTATCCGTTTGCCCGACCCAGATCTAATTCTGACCCGCGTCCTTACTCGTACCGCGGATCGGACACGCCTCGGTTCTTCACGTCCCGCGGGTCGACCATGCCTCGATGCCTCGTACCGTCCCGCGTACTGATCCGCCAATACTCGTACCATCCCGCATACTCGTCCTGACGCCGATTCCTCTCGTGCTGCGGATCGAGAGTCCATCGTCCCGCGTCTCGATAGGACTGATCCGCGGTCCTAGCTCTCGATCCGAATTTATTCCAACTCCTTTTTATTTCCCTTAGTCTCAATGTGAGTCCTAAGGTCAATACTCCCCCTCAAGTTAAACATAAAGGATTTATGCTTAACTTGGAACACTCACAACCATCACCTCGTTAAAAAACATAGTAAAGAAAACCACGTGGGACAAAACTTTACTAAGGGAAAAAGAGTGTGATGATTGCAAGCAAGAGGTCTTCTATGGATGGGTCAAATCCAGAAGTCCAAGTTTGCCATAAAGATGATTGCAAACCTTGAGACTTGTGGCCTTGGTGAAGATATCCGCCAATTGGTCTTCGCTTCTTGTGTAGCACGGTAGAGTCCATCCTTGCTCAATCTTCTCATGGACCTTATGACAATCTATCTCAATGTGCTTCGTCCTCTTGTGAAACACGGAGTTTGTCGCTATGTGAATTGCGGCTTGATTATCACAATCCATGATCATTGGTTTATCCGTTTCAATACCCAAGTGTGCAAGAATCCCTTTAAGCCAAGAGAGCTCATTTGTCAACTTCTTCATTGCTCTATACTCGGCTTCCGCGCTTGAACAAGATACTTCATTTTGCTTCTTAGTTCTCCAAGTGACCAAATTTCCACCAATGAATGTACAATAGCCGGTTGTTGATCTTCTATCACTTCGATCTCCGGCCCAATCCGCATCACAATATCCAACCACATCGGAGTTCTCATTTCTTCCCATCCAAACTCCTTGTCCCGGACTCTCTTTGAGATATCTAAGGATCCTCTCAACCATTTGCCAATGATATATCTTTGGCTCTTTCATATGTTGACTTACTTGGTTGACCGCGAAACATATATCCGGTCGTGTAAGCGTTAAGTAGATCAATTTCCCAATAAGTCTCCTATATCTCGAGGGATCCTCATACAACTCATCTTCTTGCTCCCCCTTTCGATCGGCCTTATATCCTTCCTCCAATGGTGTCTTTGCCGGTTTACACGCAAGTTTCCCGGTTTCCTTTAACAAATCCAAAGTGTACTTCCTTTGGCTAATATGTAACCCATTCTTGAACCTACAAACTTCAATACCAAGGAAATACTTCAATTCCCCAAGATCCTTGATTTCAAAGACCGACTTGAGGAAGTCCTTCGTTTCTTGAATGCCTTCTTTATTATCACTGGTGATAACCATATCATCGACATAGATCAATACTACTACCATTCCTTTTGGACTTTGTAGTGTAAATAGAGTATGATCCAACTCACACTTCTTAAAACCCCTATCCTTGAGAGTACTACTCAACTTCTTATACCAAGCTCTTGGGGATTGTTTAAGACCATATATGGCCTTCCGTAGCCCAAGAACATTCCCGGGGGCAATGGATGTCTCAAGACCGGGAGGAGGCGTCATATACACTTCTTCTTCAAGATCTCCTTATAGAAAAGCATTTTTAACATCCATTTGCCAAAGCTCCCAATCCAAGTTAACCGCCAAAGAAAACACAACCCTAACTGTATGAAGCTTAGCAACTGGGGCAAATGTATCCGTGTAATCATCTCCATAAGTTTATGTAAATCCCCTAGCAACCAACCGAGCTTTATACTTCTCAAGATCACCATTGCTTAGATACTTAATCGTGAAGACCCATTTAGAAGTCACCGCTTTCTTTCCAAAGGGAAGATCCGTCTCATCCCAAGTATGGTTCTTGACCATTGCACCAACTTCGTCATCTACGGCTCCTACCCAATTCTCATCCTCCATGGCTTCCTCATAAGTCCTCGGAATTGTATGCTCATCAATCTTGGTGAGGAATGCCCGGTGAGAGGAAGGAAGAAGGGCGAGAGAACAAACCGCTTGAATCAGATGAGCAAGTGCTTGATAGTTGTAGTATACTCTACTCTCTTTCCATTGAGAGGAATCTTTCCGTATCCTTGTACTTCTTCTAAGAGTCGGGACTGGATCAACACTCTCTTCCTCTTGTTCAATCTCTTGACTATTATCCGGGTCCATCAACATTGTACCATCCTCTTGAGTTGATTCTTGTTCCAAAGGAGTGTCTGCTTGATCATTCCCCATGTCTTGAGCTTCGGGTATCTCTTGAGATGCTTGAGTCGGAGGCAACGTTACCACTTCTCCTTGAGTGTCTCTTGGCTCATGAGTTACCAAGTTTTGAAGAAGGAATCTCTAGTTTGAGCCAAGGTCCGACGGAGTAGCCAAATCATCCAAATTCTCCTTATCACCCAACCTATAATACCCTCTATCTTCAAGAAACTTCACATCCTTTGACACAATCTTCTTTCTCATAATCGGATCATAACACTTGTAGCCTTTTTGAGTCGTTGAGTATCCAAGAAATATACATCGTGTACTCTTTGCTTCTAGCTTGTTTCTAAGCTCACCTGGAACTAACACAAAGCAAAGACAACCAAAAACCTTTAGATGCTCAAGAAAAGGCTTAGTTTTGTTGATTACCTCAAATGGAGAGTGATCGTCCAAAATTTTAGTTGGTGTCCGATTGATGAGATAGCAAGCCGTCATTACGGCGTCTCCCCAATATCGCTTTGGAACATTCATATGGAACATCATAGACCTAGACAATTCCATCAAGTGGCGGTTCTTCCTTTCGCCAACTCCATTTTGTTGGGGAGTGTATGAACAACTTGTTTGGTGAAGAATCCCTTGCTTGAGGAGATGTTCTTTGAATCGGTTACTTGTATATTCTCCACCATTATCTGTTCTAAAAATTTTGATCTTGGCATGGTATTGGTTAGCAATATAAGCTTCAAAATTCATAAATGCTTTGAAGACTCTATCCTTGGATGGTAACAATGTGATCCATGTGTACTTTGATTTTTCATCAATAAATGTGACAAAATATTTGTTATTATCTCTAGAAATGCACGGGGAAGTCCAAACATCGGAATGAACCAAATCAAAGCAATTATCATACGTAGTAGTAGATTTCTGAAAAACGGTTTTGCAATTTTTACCAAGTATACAAGACTCACAACTCAAGTGATCAAAATAAACATTTGGCATCATTATTTCAAAAGCACGAGAATGAGGATGACCTAATCTATCATGCCAAATAACATTATTAGCAACTCCTAAACAAGATTGCAATGAAAAAGAACTAGATGATCTTGGTGATTTATCTTCAAGAACATAGAGATCATCCTTGGTACCACCTTCTCCTATTATTTTCCCGGACTTAATATCCTGAAAATGCACATCATTTGGACCAAAGATTGCATAACAATTCAAGTCTTTGGTTGTTTTCTTAACCGAAAGTAAATTAGACTTAAAATTCGGCATATAGAAAGCCTTAGATTCTTTTTCAAATAATCTCAATGTTCCAATTCCTTTTATGGGAATATTATCCCCATTAGCAATTTCAACATTTCCTTTAATAGGTTCAACATTTTCAAGCATGTTTAAGTTACTTATCATGTGATGGGAAGCTCCCGAGTCAATAATTAATGAGTTACTAGGAGTTCGAGTAAAGAAGGTCATATCGGACTCCTTGTTTGAGTTTAGAGCCTTGATGAGGGCTTCCAAGTCCGACTTTCTCACATAGTCGCCTTGAGTTGAAGCTTCTTCTCCAATTTTGAAAGGAGTAGTCGGTTGACTCTTGGTTTGATCACTCTTGGTCATGTAGTTTGCCTTCGGATAGTCCACCCACCAAGACGGCTTGAGATGGGGATGAAGAATAAAACATTTCTCTGTGATGTGCCCTTTCTCCTTACAATGATCGCACCACCTCTTCTCACCTTTGGACCGATTGTTGCCGTAGCTTCCCTTGTTTCCACGATAGTCCGATCGATTGAACACACCCTTGTTCGCCATTGGAAGCTCCCCCTTACTTCCAAAGAGACTATGAGAACCTTGTTCCCTTTGGATTTGAGAACACACATCTTCCATGCTTGGAAGCTTCTCCGAACGAAGGATATGCTTAATTAGGTCATTATACGCCGGATTCAAAGTTAGAAGTAACCCGAAGACCTTATCTTGCTCCTTTCTTTCGTTCAATACGACCGGATCCATTGAGCTTGGCCTCAACATATCAAGTTCGGACCACAAAGAGCGGTACTTTCCCAAGTGTTTAGTAAACTCCATATCTTCTTGATGAAGATTGTTAATTGCCTTCTTCACCTCAAAGACCCGAGCCAAGTTTGATACATTTCCATACACATGCTTCAATGTTTCCCAAAGTTTGAAGGCCGTTTCACAATAAGAATACGCCTCAAGGATCGATGAATCTATACCATTTTGAAGCACCGCCAAGACCGTTTGATCTTCTTGAAACCATTTCGCCTCTCTAGCCTTCTTGGTTGCTTTATCTTCCTTTTCAACCGAATCAAATATCGGCCTTAGTGAGTGATCAACATGCTCCCATAAACCCCGACCACAAAGGGCCGTCTTCGTCGTTCTCGACCACAATAAGTAGTTTCCTCCCTTGAGAATCACCGGGACTACCAACGCCTTAGAGTTTTCCATTTCATTCATTCTTCTTTTCGATTTACCACTTAACCGAAAGAGACCTACAAAAGATTTGAAGTTTCCAACCAACCAACAAAGATTTCCACCAAAAGTTTGAACCTTTCGAAGATTCAACACCAAGAACAATCACGATCCGAGAGATTTTGAGAATTTTAAAGAAAGTTCAAAGCTTTAGAGCTGATTTGGGATTAACTATTCTATATGTATGTTAAATCAAGCGCATAAAGAGAATCAAGATCTCTATATAACGATTTGATCTAACTATTTGAAGAGAATCCACAAATCGGAAAGATTAACAAGAGATTATGATGAGTTTGTGAGAGATTTAGTAGAGATTAGAGATCAAAGGATCGAAACCACGCTCTGATACCATGTAAGATTTAGAGAGATTAAGCGAAGAATTAAAGAGATTAAGAAAGATTAAGAAAGATTTAGAAAGATTATAGAGAATATGAACTTGAAACATTTTTCCATTCAAGATAAAAGTTTTAATCATCCTAGAACAACCTATAAATAGATAAGATTACAAAAGGAATCAAATATGACCGTTTGGAGTGAATCCAAAAATAGATGCGGTCAAGGGTCGGCGTCGTACGGTCGGGCACGTTCTGATCCGTGCGGTAGGCGCGTCATCACGTATCCAGACGGATCCGCGTCTCTGTGCCGCGGGACGGGCAAAACGACATCGTTCGGATACAGATTGCGACCCGCGCATTTATCCGTTTGCCCGACCCGGATCCGATTCTGACCCGCGTCCTTACTCGTATCGTGGATCGGACACGCCTTGGTTCTTCACGTCCCGCAGGGCAACCATGCCTCGATGCCTCGTACCGTCCCGCGTACTGATCCGCCAATACTCGTAACATCCCGCATATGCCTCACTAGGCCGGATATTGGTTTTGCGGTCAATCAAGTGAATCAACACATGAAGGAGCCGAAAGTCCATCATTGGCATATGGTGGAAAGAATACTTAGGTATCTCAAAGGGAGCCCCGACCTAGGCATTTGGATGGGCAAGAATGGTAACTCGGAGCTAGTTGGCTATTGCGATGCGGATTGGGCCGGCGACCGTAACGATCGAAAGTCAACCACCGGCTATTGCACTTTCTTGGGCGGGAATCTAGTTACTTGGAAAACCAAGAAGCAAAAGGTGGTTTCATGCTCAAGCGCCGAGGCCGAATACAGGGCGATGAAGAAGCTCACGAATGAGCTTACTTGGCTTAAAGGAATCCTCAAAGACTTAGAAGTAGAGACTCCTAATCCGATCACCATGCATTGCGACAACCAAGCCGCAATCTACATAGCAACGAACTCGGTGTTTCACGAAAGAACCAAACACATTGAGGTGGATTGTCATAAGGTCCGAGAGAAGATTAAGCAAGGAGTGACCCTTCCGTGTTACACAAGAAGTGAAGACCAATTGGCCGACATCCTCACCAAGGCCACAAGTCTCAAAGTTTGCAATCACATCTTTAGCAAACTTGGACTTGTGGATCTCACACATCCATGAAAAGACCCCTTACTTGCAATCATCATACTCTTTTTCCCTCAGCGAAGTTTTATCCCACGTGGTTTTCTTTGCTAAGGTTTTTAATGAGGTGATGGTTGTGAGTTCCAAGTTAAGCATAAATCCTTTATGTTTAACTTGAGGGGGAGTATTAACCTTAGTACCATCAATATGTGCTAAGGGAAGAAAAGAAGAATAAGAGTGTCGATTGACACTAAGGAGGTGTGTCGATCGACACGTTGGTCCGCAGCTCAAAAATGTTCCAGGAGCATCTGTGTCGATCGACACTAGGAGAGTGTCGATCGACACAAGTCCCAGGGTTTGAATTCGACTGTTAGGATTCGACCGTTGGGATCCGACCGTTGGGATCCAACCGTTGCGACACAAGTAGTCGTGTCGATCGACACACATGTAGTGTCGATCGACACGGACCCGTCTTCTCCCTTTTAGAAGTTTTTCTATTTAAAGCCTTGTTGTATGAACATTGTAAGATATCTTGAATAAAATCTTTCAAGTTCTACTCTCTCTCTACTCTCTCTCTACTCTCTCTCATTAAACAACAACTCTAATTCCGCAAAATCTAACAAAATCTTTATATTCTCTTATAATCTCCCCAACCTTTACAATCTTTATAATCTCTATATTCTCTAGTTCTCTATTCTCAAACAGTTTGGAACCTAGCTTAAACACTAATAAAAACACTCACCCAAATCCCTTAAATCTCTTGGTTACTCTCGGTTTGTGTGATGACCTCTTGTGTGAGAATCTTATCGGTCCAAGTAATGCTCTCTTGATCGGAACTCGTCTTAAGTGTGAAGCATGGTTACTCTCGATCCTTATTCTCTCGGGTTGACTATGGTTGAGCATTTGAGGTCCATTCTTGTGGTGAAAACATTGTGAAAAGATTGGTGTTGGTAACATTGATTGGAATTGGAAACATTGATGGGAATGGTTGGATTGCTTGGTGTTGTGTTTTTGGTATGTTTTTATAGCGGTTCTTGTTTGATTGAGGTATGGAACCATTGTGAAAGATTTGCGGAAGATTAAGAGTAGACTAGAAGAAGATTAAGAAGAGATTAGAAGAATTATCAAGAGTAAAGGAAGATTAGGGTTCTTGGAAACCCATGGAGAATAAAGTAGTATGAACTTGATTCCTTTATTCAAGATAATGGTTACAATGATGATTACAATCCATAAATAGAAAAATACTAGGAATAGTCAACATGACCGTTTGGGTAAAGGTGGAAATGACGACATAAAGTGGAATCTTATCCACGGTACGGACGCGGCCTTACTCCTTCTTATCCTCCAGATGTCAGGCCGCGTCATAGGTGAGAGAAGCTGATCGTGGCGATAGAAGGAACGGTCATGAGATCGTCCCAGATGGATAAGGGCACGTCACGCTTGTACCGCGGATCAACTCCTCGTTCCCGCGGGAAGACTCTGCGCGTTCGCCCATTTACCCATTTCAGGGTCTGGGCGTTTATCTGAAGACCCGTTATGCGACCCGGTTCCACTTGTACCGAGTATCGATGCCACTCGTACCGAGTATCGATGCCATTCGTACCGAGGGTCAGTCTGCTCGTCCTGAAGTCCGAGGCACCCTCGACCCGCGTACCGTCCTGATGCCCTATACTCGATACGTCATGCGGATCGACCAACTCCCCAAGCTTCACGTACCGCGGATCAATTAAGTCCCGATCTGCGGATTACCCGAACATGCCTCCATCCGATTATTACTCTTTATTTTCCTTAGTCTCAACGTGAGTCCTAAGGTTAATACTCCCCCTCAATTTAAACATAAGGATTTTATGCTTAACTTGGAGACTCACAACCATCACCTCACTAAAACCCTTATCAAAGAAAACCTCATGGGACAAAACTTTGATAAGGGAAAAAGAGTGTCATGATTGCAAGTAAGGGGTCTTCTCATGGATGTGTGAGATCCACAAGTCCTAGTTTGCCCAAGATGTTGTTGCAAACTTTGAGACTTGCGGATTTGGTGAATACATCCGCTAGTTGATCTTCTCTTCTTGTGAAACTCGGTAGAGTCCATCCCAGTTCAATCATTTCTCGAACATTGTGGCAATCAATCTCAATATGCTTTGTCCTCTCGTGGAACACCGAGTTTGTAGCAATGTGAATTGCGGCTTGATTGTCACAATGCATTACCATCGGCTTATCCGTCTCAATTCCCAAATGAGCTAAGATCCCTTTCAACCAAGTAAGCTCATTTGTCAATTTCTTCATGGCCCTATACTCGGCCTCTGCACTTGAGCATGAGACCTCTTTTTGCTTCTTAGTCCTCCAAGTGACCAAGTTCCCGCCAATAAAAGTGCAATATCCGGTTGTAGATCTTCTATCGATACTATCACCGGCCCAATCCGCCTCACAATAACCAACCACATTGGAGCTCTCATTCTTTCCCATCCAAACTCCTAGGCCCGGACTATCTTTCAAGTATCTAAGAATCCTCTCGACCATTTGCCAATGATATACCGTCGGGTTTTGCATATGTTGACTAATTTGGTTTACCGCAAAGCTTATATCCGGCCTTGTGAGTGTCAAATAGATCAATTTTCCCACAAGCCGTCTATATCTTGATGGATCTTCATATAGCTCATTCTCTTTCTCCCCTTTTCGATCGCCCATATAACCGTCTTCAAATGGGGTTGTAGCCGGTTTAGCTCCAAGTTTCCCGGTTTCTTTAAACAAATTCAATGTGTACTTCCTTTGGGAAATATGCAATCCATTCTTGAACCGACACACCTCAATCCCAAGAAAATACTTTACTTCTCCGAGGTATTTCATTTCAAATACCGAGTTGAGAAAATCCTTTGTGTCTTGAATCCCTTGTTTATCACTCCCGGAGATAATCATATCATCCACATAGATCAAAACAACAACTATCCCATTTGGTCCTTGAAGCGTGAAGAGTGTGTGGTCTAGCTCACATTTCTTGAATCCTCTTTCCTTGAGTGTTGAGCTAAGCTTCTTGTACCAAGCTCTTGGTGATTGTTTCAACCCATAAATGGCTTTATTTAGCTTGAGAACTTTTCTGGGAGCTATAGAGGTCTCAAGGCCGGGTGGTGGTGTCATATACACTTCCTCCTCAAGATCTCCTTGTAAGAAAGCGTTCTTTACATCCATTTGCCATAGATCCCAATCTAGGTTTGCCACCAAAAAGAACACAACTCTCACCGTGTTAAGCTTTACAACCGGAGCAAATGTATCCGTGTAATCATCCCCATATGTTTGGGTAAATCCTCTAGCCACCAACCTTGCCTTATACCTCTCAAGATCTCCATTACTCTAGTACTTTATTGTGAATACCCATTTGGAACTCACGGTTCTTTTGCCTTCGGGAAAATCCGCTTCATCCCAAGTGTGGTTTTTGACCATAGTGCCAACCTCATCATCTACCGCCTCTACCCAATGCTTATCTTTCATAGCTTCCTCATATGTCTTAGGAATGGTATACTCATCTATCTTTGTAACAAACGCCCTATGAGAAGAGGGTAAGAGGGCGAGCGAACACACCGCTTGGATTGGATGAGCTACGGCTTCATTGTTGAAATAAACACGACTTTCTTTCCATTGAGAGGGGTCTTTCTTTAGCCTTGTGCTTCTACGTAAAACTGGCTCTAAAACTTCTTGAATCTCAACATTCGGAGCTCCTTCTTGACCTTGTCCTTGTTCTACCGAGACTTCCTCATGGCTAGCTTCTTCTTGGATTGATTCTTGAATTCCATCCCCTTGAACTGAATCTTGAGCTTCCTCCTCTTGAACCGGTAGAGCATTGTTTTTGATGTGATCCCACGTGATCAACTCCAAAGGAAAGGCTGTAAGGTGATGCGAATATGGAAGGATGAAGGTGTGGTGGTGATGATGCAAGAATGGCAGCGGCGTTGTGTAAGAATGGAGATGGATTCGAATGTGATAATGGCGATTTGTAATGGCTGATAGTAGATCTTCTTGTAAGCATACACTTGTAAGAGGATCGGATTCAAAGATGACAACACTTTGAGTCAAGGAATGAAGAGCAATGCTGTGCTTTTTCTTTCACGTTAATTCCAAAACTGCTCAACAAAAGAGCCATGTCTCAAGTACTTAAAGTCACGGCAAAAAGGAAAATAGGGCACACGCCCAAAACAACAAGAAGTCTTAAATAAAACTACGAGACGTTTAAACTTAAAATAAAACAACGAGGCGTCCCTTCCAAATGGACCTAAATGGTGCGCCTCTACTAAACTAGTGCATACTCGATATGACTTGCACATTATTACCCATTAGCAGCAACTCCTAAGTAACTCGACGCAGCAATGATTCTGCCTTGTTAAAAACCTTGGAGAAGAACCTCCTTCCTACCAAAATCCTCACCAAGGAAAAGAGTACAGAATCATCACCTAAGTTACTTAGTGATTGTTACCGGGTTCTTCGTTCTTCAGGATAGAGATGTTGAAGATGTGAGCTTTAGCCTCCAGTTGATTGAAGTCTTCCGCGGCAATGAGGGCGTGAGCTTCCTTAGCCATCTCTCTAGCTCTGGAAGGAGTGATCCTTCCAACTACCTCTGGCTCTTCCTCCTCTTAGCTTGTCACGATCATATCATCCTCTCCCTCTTGAAAAGGTTGTGTCCTCAAATCTGAATCTGCAACATAAGGAAGCAAGTCAGAAACATTATACTTCCCTTTGAGATCGATTCGGTAGGCATTGTTATTGATCCTCTTGATGACTTTGAATGGTCCATCAACTCTGGGCATTAGCTTATTCTTGCGTTTAGCTGGAAATCGATCCTTCCTCAGATGGATCCACACCAGATCTCCTTCTTCAAAAATCAGTTCCTTTCTTCCTTTGTTGGCGTAGCGCTCATATTGCTTGGTCCTCCTTTCGATGTTCTCCTTAGCTTTCTCTTGAATCTTGCGCACCTGTTCAGCCTTTTTCCTGTCATCCAAACTAACCTTTTCTTTCAAAGGCAAAGAGATCAAGTCTAGTGGAGAAGAGGGATTAAACCCATAAACAATTTCAAAAGGGGAGAAAAGAGTAGAAGAATGCTTAGCGTGATTGTAAGCAAACTCGATATGAGGTAGACATGCTTCCCAAGACTTCAGATTGCTTTTCACCATCGTCCTCAATAGAGTTGACAACGACCTATTCACCACCTCGATTTGACCATCGGTTTGTGGATGACAAATCGTTGAAAACGCTAGCTTGGTGCCCAACTTAGCCCAGAGTGTACGCAAGAAGTGACTCAAAAAATTGGTGTCGCGATCAGAGACTATCACTTGAGGCATCCCATGAAGTCTCACCACCTCTTTGAAGAACAAATCTGCTACTTGGACAGCATCATCAGTTTTAAGACTAGCTATGAAATGAGCCATCTTGCTAAACCTGTCAACAACAACGAAGATAGAATCTCGACCATTCTTGGTTCGAGGTAAGCCAATAACGAAATCCATCGAAATATCTGTCCAAGGATGAGACGGTATAGGTAAGGGAGTATACAAACCGTGAGGTTGCACCTTACTCTTAGCTTGTTTACAAACAGCACACCTTGAACAAACCTTTTCAACGTCCTTCTTCATGCTAGGCCAATAGAAATGTCCTTGAAGATCAAGCAGGGTTTTGATGACGCGAAAGTGACCAGCAAGTCCTCCTGCATCAGCTTCTCGGACTAATAACTCCCGTATGGACCCACGAGGGATGCACAAGCGATTATTGAAGAACAAGTATCCATCCTGCCTATAAAACTTCTCAAAAGCAAACTTATGACACTTCACATAATTCTCAGAAAAATCAGAATCAAATTCATAAAGATCCTCCTAATTTCTCACTGAAATATGCAACTGGTTTCTTATCCTGCATAAGAACTGCACCAATACCTACACCAGAAGCATCGCATTCAATCTCAAAAGTCTTAAGAAAATCAAGAAGTACAAGTAAAGGAGAATTGATAAGTTTCTCTTTAAGGGCTGTAAAGGCTTGTTCTTGTGCCTCTCCCCATTGAAATCCAACATTCTTCTTGATAATTTCGGTTAAGGGAGCACCAATGGTGTTGAAGTCCTTCACGAACCGCCTATAGAACCCTGCTAGTCCATGGAAACTTCGGACTTCTCCTACGTTTTTAAGACTTAGCAATTCCTTGATTGCTTTGATCTTTTCCTCATCAACTTTCACGCCATCTGCACTTATTACAAAACCTAAAAAGACAATCTCATTAGTGCATAATGAACATTTAGTTAAATTAGCAAAAAGAGATTGAGCGCGAAGAACATCTAGAACCGATCTGATGTGGACCAGATGTTCCTCCAAACCTTTACTGTAGATGAGGATATCATTGAAGTAGACTACCACAAATACCCCAATGAACGGTCTCAAGGCATGGTTCATTAATCTCATGAAGGTGCTAGGAGCATTGGTGAGGCCAAACGGCATGACTAGCCACTCGTAGAGTCCTTGCTTTGTCTTGAACGCTGTCTTCCACTCATCTCCTTCTTTCATTTTGATCTGATGATACCCACTCTTCAAATCTATCTTGGAGAAGATCGTGGAACCACACAACTCGTCTAGCATGTCATCTAGTCTTGGAATAGGGTGCATGTACTTCACGGTTATGTTGTTGATAGCTCGGCAGTCTACACACATCCTCCAAGACCCATCTTTCTTAGGAACTAACAACACCGGCACTGCGCATGGACTCAAACTCTCTCGGATATGTCCTTTATGTAAGATTATGCGGAATAAGAGAGATTTTAGTTTAGATTATGTTTAGAGTTTCAGAGTAAGAACAAAGTAAGATGAGAGAGATTGAGAGATTAATAGATTTGGAAGAGAGAAACTTTCTCCTTAGATTGATTCTGATTCATTACAACATATATATAGAAAGACAACATAGATAAGGGTGAAATACATAATTAAGTGTTGATAGTGACTTGTCCTACTGGTAACATAAACAGAAACATGTGATTCTTCTATTTTGGGTAAGTCCCTCCATCTTCTTTATTCAACCCAGATTCTGTCTCATCTTCTTGTGTACTTGAGAATCTGATCTTATTAGTCTACTAATGGGTTCACTAATCCTCATTAGTTTAACACATTAGTTCAACACTCCCCCTCAAGCTTAACTATAGAGATCTAAGTTAAGATTGGACCATGAATATTCACCTCATTAAAACCTTAGTGTAGAAAAACAATGTGGGATAAAAACTACACTGAAGGGAAAAGAGTATGAACTCCATGGCTAGTTGATCTCTATAAGTCCAAGCTTAGAGTGAATGAACTCACACACCTTCAAGCTTGCTGCCTTGGTGAATATGTCTGCTAGTTGATCTGAACTTCTTGTATAGCATGGCAAGATCAATCCTTGTTCTACTGCTTGACACACCTTGTGGCAATCCACTTCGATATGCTTGGTACGTTCATGAAACACCGAGTTAGAGGCGATGTGGATCGCTGCTTGATTGTCACAGTGCATGGTTATTGGATCCTTTGACTCAATGCCTAAGTCTTTGAGGAGAGCCTTGAGCCAAGTGAGCTCATTGGTGAGCTTTCTCATGGCTCTATACTCAGCTTCAGCACTTGAACATGAAACCACCTTTTGCTTCTTGGTCTTCCAAGTAACTAAGTTTCCTCCAATGAAAGTGCAATAACCGGTTGTCGATCTTCTATCCCTTCTATCTCTAGCCCAATCACCATCACAATATCCTACTATCTCTGAGCTTCCATTGCATCCCATCCAAATGCCTTGACTTGAAGTTCCCTTGAGGTATCTCAAGATACGGTCCACCATGTTCCAATGGTATGTGTTGGGGGCTTGCATGTGTTGGCTCACCTGATTCACGGCAAAACACAAGTCTGGTCTGGTAATTGTAAGAATTATTGAGAATGAGATTGAGATTGAGAGAAAAGAAGAGTAGTGAAGAATAATGGAGAGTATGGAAGAGTTATGTAACCATGGAGAGTAAAAAGAGTAAAGATTTTTATTTCATCATCAAGAGTCACTTTACATAATCATTAAACAGCCTATATATAGAAAAGAAACAATAGGTCATAGGAAAAATCAGCTCAAATGGTCGGATAAGAATTTTGGTGCGTGAAGGTAAGGGCTGCCCGTACGGTCGTCGTACCGCGGGACGAGAGTGGGATGCGTCACCACGTACCGGGACCGTTCCGCGTCTGGATGCATCAGGAAGGACGAAACGACGCCGTTCCTGGATAACACGCGGGTGGATCCGCGTGTTTATCCGAATGGAGATCCGACCCGGTTCACTGACCCGTTGCTGTGTTCGTTCCGCGACTCGGACTTCCCTCGTCGCCACTCGTCCCGCGGATCGAAGGATACTCGATGCCGCGTGCTGATCCGCGTATCGTCCAGCCCCGATTCTTCCCGCATACTGATCCGCGCCTGGCGTCGATGCCACTCGTACCGCGGGTCAGTTTTCAACGTCCCGCATTCCGAGTAAGTCGATCCGCGGTTTTATATTTCCGACCCGAATTTATTCACTTCTTTATTTATTTCCCTTAGTCCCAATGTGAGTCCTAAGGTCAATAGTAATGGTTAGATATATAAGCTTACCAACCATTTTCCTATATTGGGTGACATCCTCAAACGGTCCATCTTCTATCTCCCCCTCTCGTTCAACTTTGTAGTCTTCTTCTAGAGGTGTCTTGGCTGGTTTAGCATCAAGCTTTCCTGTTTCACTCAAAAGATCAAGAATGTACTTTCTTTGTGATAAGAAGAGTCCCTCTTTAGAGCGACATACTTCTATCCCTAGAAAGTACTTTAGTTCTCCAAGATCCTTAATATCAAATACTGATTTTAGATAATCTTTAGTAGCTTGAATACCAGCCTTGTCACTCCCGGAGATGATGATATCATCTACATAGATGAGAATGACCACAATACCTTCTTGGCTTTGTAAGGTGAAGAGTGTATGATCTGATTCAGACTTCCTGAAACCTCTGTCTCTCAAGGTCATGCTCAGCTTGTGGTACCACGCTCTTGGTGATTGTTTCAAACCGTAGATAGACTTTCTAAGTCTCAAACCCTTTCCCGGTGCAACTGAATCTTGAAGGCCAGGAGGAGGAGTCATATACACCTCATCTTCTAGTTCACCTTGCAAGAATGCATTCTTGACATACATTTGCCAAAGATCCCATCCCAAGTTAGTAGCTAAGGACAGTATGACCTTTACTGTGTGAAGCTTAGCTACTGGAGCAAATGTATCTCGGTAATCCTCTCCATAGGTTTGGGTGAAGCCTCTTGCAACTAATCTAGCCTTGTGCCTCTTTATCTCCCCACTGCTTTGGTACTTGATTGTGAATACCCACTTAGAACTCACAGTCTTCTTGCCCTTAGGTAAATCTGCTTCATCCCAAGTGTGATTTCTTTCCATAGCATTGCGTTCTTCACCTACTGCATCCATCCACACTTTGTGTTCCTTAGCTTCTTCATAGCTTGTTGGAATCTGTTCTTGATCAAGTTTTCCCATGAAGACTTGGTGTTCTTGTGGGATGTAGGCAAGATTGAAAATTGCTTGAATTGGATGTGCTACAGCATTGCTATTGTAGAAGACTCTTGTATTCTTCCAATTTGATGGTGAATTTCTTGGCCTTGTACTGCTTCTCAACTGTGTAGCTTGTGGATTGATTGAGTCTTGCACTTCTTCTTACTGAGATAAATTGTTGTTGTGGCTGCTCATCTTGAGCAGATTCCTCATCTTGCCCATCTTGAGCAGATTCCTCATCTTGGTCCGATTCTTCTTCTTGAATGAATTCGGATCCTATTCTTCTTGAATCGAGTCACCTTAATCATGGATGACTGGAACTTCTTCTACTTGATTTTTACTGCCTCCCTCATGATCAAAGGGGATGGATTCACCAACTGGTTTATTTCGAGGTATTGGAGAGCTTGGATTGCCTCTACCAACATTTTCAGTGGGTTGGGTGATGCCAAGGGTCTCCATTATCCTTCTAAGGTTTGTAGCTCTGTCAGATGGAGTATGAGACAAATCTTTCAAGTTTTCCCAATTCCTCCCTTCATAATATCCCTTGGCCTCCACAAACTTCACATCTCTAGATACAAGAACTTTTCTTGTTTCTGGATCATAACACTTGTATCCCTTATGATTTGGAGAGTACCCAATGAACATAGCTTTGACACTCTTAGGCTCAAGCTTGTTTCTTTGTTCTCCTGGAATCAAAACAAAACACACACACCCAAACACACGTAAGTGGTTAATAGAAGGTTTGGTTTTGTTCAGTACCTCAAATGGAGAGATATCAATGAGAATCTTGGTAGGGATGCGGTTGATCAAGTAGCATGCCAAAACTAGTGCATCTCCCCAAAACTTCTTTGGGACATTGTTGTGGAACATCATGGACCTGGCCACCTTCATCAGGTGCCTATTCTTTCGTTCAGCCACGCCGTTTTGCTGAGGTGTGTAAGGACAACTTGTTTGTTGGATAATCCCATGCTTGGTTAAGTGTTGTTGGAAGGCATTGCTTGTGTATTCACCACCATTATCACTTCGAAAAATTTTAATCTTAGCATTGTAATGGTTAGTAACATAAGTTTGAAAGTAAGTGAATGCCTCAAACACTCTATCTTTTGATGGAAGTAACGTTACCCAAGTGTATTTCGATTTTTAATCTATGAATGTGACAAAATGCTTATGGTGTTCTCTAGATTCACACGGTGAAGTCCACACATCAGAATGAACTAGATCAAAGCAATTTTCATAGATAGTTGAAGACTTGGGAAACATTGATTTACAATGTTTACCAAGTATACAAGCTTCACATTCATTTTTTTAAAAAGAAATACTAGGTAACATCAGTCCTAATGCACGAGAATGAGGATGGCCTAGCCTAGCATGCCAAGTAGCACCATTATCGTTTACAAGATTTGAACTAAAAGAACAAGACAACAAGGAGGTTGATTCATTGTCTTCAAGCACATATAAATCATCCTTGACAGACCCCTTTCCAAGAACCTTATTAGTCTCAATATCCTGAAAATACACACCATTAGGACTAAAAATAGCATAACAATTCAAATCAGAAGTAGCCCTCTCAACAGATAATAGGTTTGATGTAAAAGTTGGCATATAAAATGCTTTAAAGTTCTTATCAAACAACTTAATGTAAGATTTAGAGAGATTAATCGGAAGAATGAAAGAGATTAAGAAAGATTAAAGAGATTAAGAAAGATTATAGAGAATATGAACTTGAAACATTTTTCCATTCAAGATAATCAGAATAGTGATGTTTACAATCCATAAATAGAAAGATACTAGGTTTGGTCAACATGATTGTTTGAGTAAAGGAGAAAATGACGACATAAAGTAACATCTTATCCATAGTACGGATGCGGCTTCACTCCCTCTTATCCTCCAGATGTCAAGTCGTGTCACTAAGGAACAAGGCCGCACGTGGAGATATGAGGAACGGTGAGATTTGAACTTACCCGCGTATCGGACTCGTACCGCATATCGGGTCCGTACGTCTGCGTGGGACGTCCTCGATCACTCGTTCCGCGGATCAGTACAAGACCCGATTACCCGATTGGGATCCGCGCGTTTATCCGTTAACCCGTTACGCGACCCGGATAAACGCACCAGAAACTTCGCGTACTGATCCTCGACGCCAGTCGTCCCGCGGGTCAGTCTCTCGTCCTGATGCTCGATGCTATCCTGACCCGCAACCCGATCCTTGATACTCGATGCCACCATATACTGCGGATCGATCTGACATCGACACGATCCGTCCCGCGGATCGCTAAGTGTCCGATCCTCGGTTTACCCATCCGTATTATTTCACTTGGGTAAATTACCCAATATTATTTATTAACCTAAGTACCAATTCAGCACTTAGGTCAATACTCCCCCTCAAGTTAAACATAAAAGATTAATGCTTAACTTGGAACGCTCACAACCATCACCTCGTTAAAAACCTTAGTAAAGAAAACCACGTGGGACAAAACTTTACTAAGGGAAAAAGAGTGTGATGATTGCAAGCAAGAGGTCTTCTATGGATGGGTCAAATCCACAAGTCCAAGTTTGCCATAAAGAGGATTGCAAACCTTGAGACTTGCGGCCTTGGTGAAAATATCTGCCAATTGGTCATCGCTTCTTGTGTAGCACGGTAGAGTCCATCCTTGCTCAATCTTCTCACGGACCTTATGACAATCTATCTCAATGTGCTTCGTCCTCTCGTGAAACACGGAGTTTGTCGCTATGTGAATTGCGGCTTGATTATCACAATGCATGATCATTGGTTTATCCGTTTCAATACCCAAGTGTGCAAGAATCCCTTTAAGCCAAGAGAGCTCATTTGTCAACTTCTTCATTGCTCTATACTCGGCTTCCGCGCTTGAACAAGATACTTCCTTTTGCTTCTTAGTTCTCCAAGTAACCAAATTTCCCCCGATGAATGTACAATAGCCAGTTGTTGATCTTCTATCACTTCGATCTCCGGCCCAATCCGCATCACAATATCCAACCACATCGGAGTTCTCATTTCTTCCCATCCAAACTCCTTGCCCCGGACTCTCTTTGAGATATCTAAGGATCCTTTCAACCATTTGCCAATGATATATCTTTGGCTCTTTCATATGTTGACTTACTTGGTTGACCGCGAAACATATATCCGGTCGTGTAAGCGTAAAGTAGATCAATTTCCCAACAAGTCTCCTATATCTCGAGGGATCCTCATACAACTCATCTTCTTGCTCCCCCTTTCGATCGGCCTTATATCCTTCCTCCAATGGTGTCTTAGCCGGTTTACACGCAAGTTTCCTGGTTTCCTTTAACAAATCCAAAGTGTACTTCCTTTGGCTAATATGTAACCCATTCTTGAACCTATAAACTTTAATACCAAGGAAATACTTCAATTCCCCAAGATCCTTGATTTCAAAGACCGACTTGAGGAAGTCCTTCGTTTCTTGAATGCCTTCTTTATTATCACCGGTGATAACCATATCATAGACATAGATCAATACTACGACCATTCCCTTTGGACCTTGAAGTGTAAATAGAGTATTATCCAACTCACACTTCTTAAAGCCCCTATCCTTGAGAGTACTACTCAACTTCTTATACCAAGCTCTTGGGGATTGTTTAAGACCATATATGGCTTTTCTTAGCCTAAGAACTTTCCCGGGGGCAATGGATGTCTCAAGACCGGGAGGAGGCGTCATATACACTTCTTCTTCAAGATCTCCTTGGAGAAAAGCATTTTTAACATCCATTTGCCAAAGCTCCCAATCCAAGTTAACCGCCAAAGAAAACACAACCCTAACTGTATGAAGCTTAGCAACTGGTGCAAATGTATCCGTGTAATCATCTCCATAGGTTTGTGTAAATCCTCTAGCAACCAACCAAGCTTTATACCTCTCAAGATCATTATTGCTTAGATACTTAATCGTGAAGACCCATTTAGAAGTCACCGCTTTCTTTCCAAAGGGAAGATCCGTCTCATCCCAAGTATGGTTCTTGACCATTGCACCGACTTCGTCATCTACGGCTCCTACCCAATTCTCATCCTCCATGGCTTCCTCATAAGTCCTTGGAATTGTATGCTCATCAATCTTGGTGAGGAATGCCCGGTAAGAAGAAGGAAGAAGAGCGAGAGAACAAACCGCTTGAATCGGATGAGCAACGGCTTGGTAGTTGTAGTATACTCTACTCTCTTTCCATTGAGAGGAGTCTTTCTATATCCTTGTACTTCTTCTAAGAGTCGGGACTGGGTCAACACTCTCTTCCTCTTGTTCCATCTCTTGACTATTATCCGGGTCCATTGACATTGTACCATCCTCTTGAGTTGATTCTTGTTCCAAAGGAGTGTCTTCTTGATCATTACCCATGTCTTGAGCTTCGGGTATCTCTTGAGATGCTTGAGTCGGAGGCAACGTTACCACTTCTCCTTGAGTGTCTCTTGGCTCATGAGTTCCCAAGTTTTGAAGAAGGAATCTCAAGTTTGAGCCAAGGTCCGACGGAGTAGCCAAATCATACATTTCTCCTTATCAGCCGACCCATAATACCCTCTATCTTCAAGAAACTTCACATCCTTTGACACAATCTTCTTTCTCGTAATCGGATCATAACACTTGTAGCCTTTTTGAGTCGTTGAGTATAGAAGGAATATACATCGTGTACTCTTTGCTTCTAGTTTGTTTCTAAGCTCACCTGGAACTAACACAAAGCAAAGACAACCAAAAACCTTTAGATGCTCAAGAAAAGGCTTAGTTTTGTTGATTACCTCAAATGGAGAGTGATCGTCCAAAATCTTAGTTGGTGTCCGATTGATGAGATAGCAAGCCGTCATTACGGCGTCTCCCCAATATCTCTTTGGAACATTCATATTGAACATCATCGACCTAGACACTTCCATCAAGTGACGGTTCTTCCTTTCGGCAACTCCATTTTGTTGAGGAGTGTATGGACAACTTGTTTGGTGAAGAATCCCTTGCTTGAGGAGATGTTCTTTGAATCGGTTACTTGTATATTCTCCTCCATTATCTGTTCTAAAAATTTTGATCTTGGCATTGTATTGGTTAGCAATATAAGCTTCAAAGTTCATAAATGCTTCAAAGACTCTATCCTTGGATGGTAACAATGTGATCCATGTGTACTTTGATTTTTCATCAATAAATGTGACAAAATGTTTGTTATTATCTCTAGAAATGCACGGGGAAGTCCAAACATCGGAATGAACCAAATCAAAGCAATTATCATACGTAGTAGTAGATTTCTGAAAAACGGTTTTGCAATGTTTACTAAGTATACAAGACTCACAACTCAAGTGATCAAAATAAACATTTGGCTTCATTATTTTAAAAGCACGAGAATGAGGATGACCTAATCTAGCATGCCAAATAGCATTATTAGCAACTCCTAAACAAGATTGCAATGAAAAAGAACTAGATGATCTTGGTGATTTATCTTCAAGAACATAGAGATCATCCTTGGTACCACCTTCTCCTATTATTTTCCCGGACTTAATATCCTGAAAATGCACATCATTAGGACCAAAGATTGCATAACAATTCAAGTCTTTGGTTGCTCTCTTAACCGAAAGTAAATTAGACTTAAAATTCGGCATATAGAAAGCCTTAGATTCTTTATCAAATAATCTCAATGTTCCAATTCCTTTTATAGGAATATTATCCCCATTAGCAATTTCCACATTTCCTTTAATAGGTTCAACATTTTCAAGCATGTTTAAGTTACTTATCATGTGATGGGAAGCTCCTGAGTCAATAATTAATGAGTTACTAGGAGTTCGAGTAAAGAAGGTCATACCGGACTCCTTGTTTGAGTTTAGGGCCTTGATGAGGGCTTCCAAGTCCGACTTTCTCACATAGTCGCCTTGAGTTGAAGTTTCTTCTCCAATTTTGAAAGGAGTAGTCGGTTGACTCTTGGTTTGATCACTCTTGGTCGTGTAGTTTGCCTTCGGATAGTCCACCCACCAAGACGGCTTGAGATGGGGATGAAGAATAAAACATTTCTCCGTGATGTGCCCTTTCTCCTTACAATGATCGCACCACCTCTTCTCACCTTTGGACCGATTGTTGCCGTAGCTTCCCTTGTTTCCACGATAGTCCGATCGTTTGAACACACCCTTGTTCGCCATTGGAAGCTCCCCCTTACTTCCAAAGAGATCATGAAAACCTTGTTTCCTTTGGATTTGAGAACACACATCTTCCATGCTTGGAAGCTTCTCCGAACGAAGGATATGATTAATTAGGTCATTATACGCCAGATTCAAAGTGAGAAGTAACCCGAAGACCTTATCTTGCTCCTTTCTTTCGTTCAATACGACCGGATCCATTGAGCTTGGCCTCAACATATCAAGTTCGGACCACAAAGAGTGGTACTTTCCCAAGTGTTTAGTAAACTCCATATCTTCTTGAGGAAGATTGTTAATCGCCTTCTTCACCTCAAAGACCCGAGCCAAGTTTGATACATTTCCATACACATGCTTCAATGTTTCCCAAAGTTCAAAGGCCGTTTCACAATAAGAATACGCCTCAAGGATCGATGAATCTATACCATTTTAAAGCACCGCCAAGACCGTTTGATCTTCTTGAAACCATTTCGCTTCTCTAGCCTTCTTGGCGACTTCATCTTCCTTGTCAACCGAATCAAATATCGGCCTTAGTGAGAGATCTACATGCTCCCATAAACCCCGACCACAAAGGGCCGTCTTCGTCGTTCTCGACCACAATAAGTAGTTTCCTCCCTTGAGAATCACCGGGACTACCAACGCCTTAGAGTTTTCCATTTGATTCATTCTTCTTTTCGATTTACCACTTAACCGAAAGAGACCTACAAAAGATTTGAAGTTTCCAACCAACCAACAAAGATTTCCACCAAAAGTTTGAACCTTTCGAAGATTCAACACCAAGAACAATCGCGATCCGAGAGATTTTGAGAATTTTAAAGAAAGTTCAAAACTTTAGAGATGATTTGGGATTAACTATTCTATATGTATGTTAAATCAAGCGCATAAAGAGAATCAAGATCTCTATATAACGATTTGATCTAACTATTTGAAGAGAATCCACAAATCGGAAAGATTAACAAGAGATTATGACGAGTTTGTAAGAGATTTAGTAGAGATTAGAGATCAAAGGATCGAAACACGCTCTGATACCATGTAAGATTTAGAGAGATTAAGCGGAAGAATGAAAGAGATTAAGAAAGATTAAAGAGATTAAGAAAGATTAAGAAAGATTATAGAGAATATGAACTTGAAACATTTTTCCATTCAAGATAATCAGAATAGTGATGTTTACAATCCATAAATAGAAAGATACTAGGTTTGGTCAACATGACCGTTTGAGTAAAGGAGAAAATGACGACATAAAGTAACATCTTATCCATAGTACGGATGCGGCTTCACTCCCTCTTATCCTCCAGATGTCAGGCCGCGTCATTAAGGAACAAGGCCGCACGTGGAGATATGAGGAACAGTGAGATTTGAACTTACCCGCGTATCGGACTCGTACCGCATATCGGGTCCGTACGTCTGCATGGGACGTCCTCGATCACTCGTTCCGCGGATCAGTACAAGAGCTGATTACCCAATTGGGATCCGCGCGTTTATCCGTTAACCCGTTACGCCACCCGGATAAACGCGCTGACACTTCGCGTACTGATCCTCGACGCCAGCCGTCCCGCAGGTCAGTCTCTCGTCCTGATGCTCGATGCTATCCTGACCCGCAACCCGATCCTCGATACTCGATGCCACCATATACTGCGAATCAATCTGACATCGACACGATCCGTCCCGCAGATCGCTAAGTGTCCGATCCGCGGTTTACCCATCCGTATTATTTCACTTGGGTAAATTATCCAATATTATTTATTTCCATAAGTACCAATTCAGCACTTAGGTCAATATTTAAGATTACCAATGCCTTTAATTGGATTTTTTTCACCATTTGCAATTACCACATTCCCTAGAGCAGATTCTATGTTGTTAAGTAGATTAGAGTTACTAATCATATGATGAGATGCACCAGAATCTACAACTATAGAATCATTAGGTTTGTGAGTATAGAATGTGGTACCGTTTTCCCTTAAGGCTTTGATGAGAGCATCCAAATCAGCTTTCCTCACAAACTCACTAGATGCAGCCATAGCCATGCCGTTTTCTTGTGTTGAGGAGCTGGCTTGCTTTTGTTCATCCATTTGCTCATAGGAGAGGTTAGCTTTCTGATCTTTGAACTTGCTTGGCTTAAGGTGTGGGTGTAGGATCCAACACTTATCTTTGGTGTGGCCCTTCTTCTTACAATGGTCACATATCCACACCTTCCTATCATCAGGCTTGTATAGTCCTTTATTGGCAGAGATAAGTTCCCTTTTTCCTCCAAAGAGTCCATGAGAGCCTTGTTCCTTTTGAATCTGAGCACACACTTCTTCAAGGCTCGGAAGTTTGTTTGCCCTCAGCATATGCTTGATGAGGTCTGTGTAGCTTGGATTTAAGGTCATGAGAAGACCAAAGACCTTATATTGCTCATGCCTTTCATTAATAACAGCTGGATCAACTGAACTTGGTCTTAGCATTTCAAGTTCAGCCCAAAGGGACCTAAATCTCCAAAAATGTTGAGTAAATTCCATGTCATCTTGGCTGAGATCATTGATAGCCTTCTTGACTTCAAATACTCTGCTCAAGTTTGAGGTATTCCCAAATACCTTGTGGAGAGTTTCCCACAACTCCTTGGCTGACTCACAGTAGGAGTATGCTTCAAGGAGAGATAATTCAAGAGAGTTTTGGATGATAGATAACACCATTTGGTTCTCTTGGAACCACTTGTTACTGTCACCAGCAACCACCGTCTTCTTACCATCCTTCTCAACCGTCTCCTTTGGTGCTTCTCTCTTCACGACATGCTCCCAAAGCCCACGGCTACACAGAGCTGTTTTGGTCGTTCTGAACCACAGCAAATAGTTTACCCCTTTAAGAGTAACCGGTACCACAACAGTTCTGGAGTTTTCCATGGTTAAAACCTTATTGACCACAGGATAAACCTATTGAAAGTTTGAACTGGAACTGAAAAATGAGAAGATTTTAAAAGTTCTTTGAGAAATCTGCAAGAAATAAATCACTTTAACCTCTCACAACTCAGCACCCAAGGATTTGAGGATTATTCAATCTCAGAGTGAGGAGGTTAGTATGAATTATTTCAAGAGCAAACAAAGACTTCTTAAAAATTTCCAGAAGTTTATAAACCACTGGATAAAGCTAGATTTTTCCAGAAAATTTGATGAACCAGAATGAAGATTGAGTGAAGAACACAATGAAAGAACAGAGAATAAGAGATTTTGGAGCTTAAAGCTCTGATACCATGTAAGATTATGCGGAATAAGAGAGATTTTAGTTTAGATTATGTTTAGAGTTTCAGAGTAAGAACAGAGTAAGAACAGAGTAAGATGAGAGAGATTGAGAGATTAATAGATTTGGAAGAGAGAAACTTTCTCCTTAGATTGATTCTGATTCATTACAACATAGATAAGGGTGAAATACATAATTAAGTGTTGATAGTGACTTGTCCTACTGGTAACATAAACAGAAACATGTGATTCTTCTATTTTGGGTAAGTCCTTCCATCTTCTTTATTCAACCCAGATTCTTTCTCATCTTCTTGTGTACTTGAGAATCTGATCTTATTAGTCTACTAATGGGTTCACTAATCCTCATTAGTTTAACACATTAGTTCAACACTTTACTCATCAGCTCTTCCACTTGTTTCTGCAGCTCTTTAGTCTCTACAGGGTTGGTTCTGTATGCAGGTCTGTTAGGTAGCGCCTCTCCTGGCACCAAGTCTATCATATGCTCTATTCCGCGAATTGGAGGTAACCCTGGTGGAATTTCTTCTGGAAAAATGTCCTTGTATTCCTGCAAGATCTCAGTTATAGCACTAGGAAGCTCCTGTGAGGGGTTAGTACTAACAAGGGTTTCCTTGTACACAAACATGAAAGTAGTCATTTCAGGATCAAAGAGTTTAGAAAATTCACTGTGATTGATGTAGAGATTGGTGGCGATCTTTTCTTTCTCCTTGAGCTTGGTCTGAATCTGGTCTTGGTAAACCTCGCTAGGAGTAAGTGGTAGGAGAGTAATCTTGCGGCCTTTAAACTCAAATGAGTGCTTGTTGGTGTAGCTGTCATGAATGACTTTGCGATTTGATTGCCAAGGCCTTCCCAACAACACGTGACTTGAACCCATAGGAATCATATCGCACAATACCTCATCTGCATATTTCCCAATGGATAAAGACACTAGAACCTGCTGAGATACTGTTAAAGCTCCACTTTCATCCAGCCACTGTAACTTGTATGGTCTTGGATGAGGAATGGTCTTGAGCTGAAGTTTCTTGACCATCTCTTCACTTGCAGCATTAGTACAACTTCCACCATCTATGATCAAGCTACAGACCTTCTCTTTGATGAAGCATCATGTATGCAACAGGTTCTCTCGCTGACACGTCTCGTCAGGTTGGTTTTGAACGCTCAAAGTCCTTCTTGCAACCAACATCTCACCCACGGCAGCAGCTTCTTCTTCTTCTTCTAATTCTGACTCAACCTCTGAATCTTCCTGAGGAACAATCTCTCCTCCCTCTTGTAACAAAAACATCTTCCTGTTTGGGCAGTCTCATGAGTAATGACCCATTTGTAAGAATTAGAGAGATTAGCGGAAGAGATTAAGGAAGATTAAGAGAGATTAAGGAAGAGTGTAGAGAATATGAACTTGAAACATTTTTCCATTCAAGATAATGATTACAATACCTAAGAGAGCCTATAAATAGAAAAGATACAAAAGATAAGGTCAATATGACCGTTTGGCCGCCATAGTACATTTGGATAAGATGTTGACATAAAGAGGCCTTGCTTTATTTGGGAGTGGCTTAGCCTTATCTGCTCCCCCTTAGGTCAGGCCGCAAGCGTTCATTTGAAGGCCGCACGTGGGAGACGTTGGAACGCTCCACTTTTACTTTGGACGCGTATCGGGTCCGTATGGACACGTCACGACCGTACCGCGGATCAGATCCTCGATGTTGTGGGAAGGATCCGCGTGTCTGCCCGATTACCCGGTTCAGGGTCCGCGTGTTTATCCGAATACCCGTTAAGCAACCCGGTTCCGCGGTACGTAGACTTCATCCCGAGCCTCGACGCCACTCGTCCCGCGGGTTGGTCTGCGCGTCTTGAAGTCCAAGACATCTCCGATCCGCATACCGTCTTGATGCTCGATACTTGGTACGTCCCGCGGGTCGACCATCACCCGATGCTTTACGTACCGCGGATCGATCACGTCCCGATCCGCGGATTACCCGACCATGCCTTATCCAATTTATTCTTCTTTATTTTTCTTAGTCTCAATGTGAGTCCTAAGGTTAATACTCCCCCTCAAGTTAAACATAAGGAATTTATGTTTAGCTTGGAGACTCACAACCATCACCTCATTAAAAACCTTATCAAAGAAAACCTCATGGGACAAAACTTTGATAAGGGAAAAAGAGTGTGATGATTGCAAGTAAGGGGTCTTCTCATGGATGTGTGAGATCCACAAGTCCAAGTTTGCCCAAGATGTTGTTGCAAACTTTGAGACTTGCGGATTTGGTGAGCACGCCGCTAGTTGATCTTCACTTCTAGTAAAACACGGTAGAGTCCATCCTTGTTCAATCTTCTCTCGAACCTTGTGGCAATCAATCTCAATATGCTATGTCCTCTCGTGGAACACCGAGTTTGTAGCAATGTGAATCGCGGCTTGGTTGTCACAATGCATTACCATCGGTTTATCCTTCTCAATTCCCAAGTGAGCTAAGATCCCTCTCAACCAAGTAAGTTCATTTGTCAATTTCTTCATGGACCTATACTCGGCCTCCGCACTTGAGCATGAGACTTCTTTTTGCTTCTTAGTCCTCCAAGTGACCAAGTTCCCACCAATAAAAGTGCAATATCCGGTTGTAGATCTTCTATCATTTCTATCACCGGCCCAATCCGCATCACAATAGCCAACCACATCGGAGCTCTCATTCTTTCCCATCCAAACTCCTAGTCCTGGACTATCTTTCAAGTATCTAAGGATCCTCTCGACCATTTGCCAATGAAGTACTGTCGGTTTTTGCATATGTTGACTAATTTGATTTACCGCAAAGCTTATATCCGGTCTTATGAGACACAAATAGATCAATTATCCCACAAGCCGTCTATATCTTGATGGATCTTCATATAGCTCATTCTCCTTCTCCCCCTTTCGATCACCCATATAACCGTCTTCTAATGAAGTTTTAGCCGGCTTAGCTCCAAGCTTTCCGGTTTCTTTCAACAAATCCAAGGTGTACTTCCTTTGGGAAATATGCAAACCATTCTTGAACCGACACACCTCAATCCCAAGAAAGTACTTTACTTCTCCGAGGTCTTTCATTTCAAACACCGAGTTGAGAAAGTCCTTGGTATCTTGAATCCCTTGCTTATCACTTCCGGAGATGATCATATCATCCACATAGATCAAAACAACCACTATCCCATTAGGACCTTGAAGTGTGAAGAGTGTGTGGTCTAACTCACATTTCTTGAATCCTCTTTCCTTGAGTGTTGAGCTAAGCTTCTTATACCAAGCTCTTGGTGATTGTTTCAATCCGTAGATGGCCTTGTTTAACTTGAGGACTTTTCCTGGGGCTTTAGAGGTCTCAAGGCCGGGTGGTGGTGTCATATACACTTCCTCCTTAAGATCTCCTTGTAAGAAAGCGTTCTTTACGTCCATTTGCCATAGATCCCAATCTAGGTTTGCCGCCAAAGAGAACACAACTCTCACCGTGTTAAGCTTTGCAACCGGATCAAATGTATCCGTGTAATCATCCCCATATGTTTGGGTAAATCCTCTAGCCACCAACCTTGCCTTATACCTCTCAAGATCTCCATTACTCAAGTACTTTATTGTGAATACTCATTTGGAGCTTACGGTTTCGGGAAGATCAGCTTCATCCCAAGTATGGTTTTTGACCATAGCTCCAACCTCATCATCTACCGCTTCTACCCAATGCTCATCTTCCATAGCTTCCTCATATGGTTTAGGAATGGTATACTCATCTATCTTTGTCACAAACGCCCTATGAGAAGATGGTAAGAGGGCGAGCGAACACACCGCTTGGATTGGATGAGCTACGGCTTCATTGTTGAAATACACACGGCTTTCTTTCCATTGAGAGGGATCTTTCCTTAGCCTTGTGCTTCTACGCAAAACCGGCTCTACAACTTCTTCTTGGATCTCAACATCCGGAGCTTCCTCTTGACCTTGTCCTTGCTCAACCAAAACCTCTTCTTGACTAGCTTCTTCTTGAACCGAATCTTGAGCTTCCTCCTTTTGAACCGGTAGATCCTTGTTGTTGTTACCCATATTGTCTCTTGGCTCATGATTCCCAAGATTTTGAAGAAGGAATCGCAAGTTTGAGCCAAGGTCCGACGGAGTAGCTAAATCACTCAAGTCACCACGGTCTTTGACATCATAGAACCCTTGATTCTCAATAAACTTCACATTTCGAGATACGAAAGTCTTTCTTGAACTCGGGTCATAACACTTGTAACCTTTTTGTGTTGAAGAGTATCCATGGAAGATGCATCTTGTGCTCTTTGGTTCTAGCTTGTCCCTTAATTCCCTAGGTACCAAAACAAAACAAACACACCCAAAAACTCTAAAATGATCAAGAAAGGGTTTAGTTTTATTAAGTACCTCAAATGGTGAGATGTCATCAAGAATCTTCGCGGGTGTGCGATTTATCAAGTAGCAAGCGGTCATGACCGCATCTCCCCAAAATCTTCTTGGCACATTTATATGCAACATCATGGCTCTTGAAAGCTCCATTAGATGCCAATTCTTTCTTTCGGCCACACCGTTTTGTTGAGGAGTGTAAGGACAAGTCGTTTGATGAACAATGACAAGTTTAGCTAGGTGGTCTTTGAATTTGTTGCTCATATATTCACCACCATTATCTGTTCTAAAAATCTTAATCTTGGCATTGTAATTGTTAGCAATATAAGCTTGGAAATTCTCAAATGCATCAAGGACTCTATCTTTAGATGGTAAGAGAGTAAGCCATGTATATTTCGATTTTTCATCAATGAATGTGACAAAGTATTTATTGTTATCTCTAGATGAGCAAGGTGAGGTCCAAACATCCGAATGCACAAGATCAAAGCAATTTTCATAAACGTTAGATGATTTAGTAAAAACCGATTTGCAATGTTTTCCAAGAATACAAGATTCACAAGACAAATGATCAAAGACAACATTGGGAAGCATTATTTCAAGAGCCCGAGAATGGGGATGTCCTACTCTAGCATGCCATATTGCATTATTTGCTTTTCCTAAACAAGTTTGAAATCGAAAAACACTAGATGAGCTTGGTGATAAATCTTCTAAAACATATAGATCATCCTTGGTACCACCACCTCCTATCACTTTCCCAGATTCAATATCCTGAAAATGGAAGTCATTAGGACCAAAGATTGCATAACAATTCAAGTCACTAGTCATTCTTTTAACCGATAGCAAATTTGATTCAAAATTTGGCATGTAAAATGCTCTAGAGTTTTTATTAAATAGATTCAAGTTCCCAATTCCTTTGATAGGTTTATTTTCACCATTTGCAATCATCACATTTCCTCTAGAAGGTTCCAATTTTTCAAGCAAGTTCAAGTTACTAATCATATGATGAGATGCACCCGAATCAACCACAAGAGAATTACTAGGTTTACGAGTATAGAAAGTTTTACCGGATTCCTTGAGAGATGCAATCGACTTGATAAGAGATTCCAAGTCAGATTTCCTCACATAATCTCCTTGGACCGCCTCACCTCCTATCTTGATCGGTGTTGTGGGTTGGCTCTTCGGTTGATCTCCTTGATCTTGCTTTTCCGAAGTGTAGTTGGCTCTTGAGTAGCCCCTTGAGTAACCCGGTCTTGGTAATGGTCGAAGATGATGATTAAGTAACCAACACTTCTCCTTTGAGTGACCATCCTTCTTGCAATGCTCACACTTAAGATCCGGATTAAAGTGTTTGCCTCTATAGTTCCGGTTATCATTGCGGTTGTAAGCTCCGGCATTGGCCATCGGAAGCTCCCCCTTACCACCAAATAATCCATGAGTTCCTTGCTCCCTTTGAATTTGGGAGCACACATCCTCCATACTTGGTAGCTTCTCCGACCTTAGGATGTGTTTGATGAGATCGTTGTAAGCCGGGTTCAAGGTGAGGAGCAACCCAAAGATCTTATCTTGCTCTTTCCTATCATTCAACACAATTGGATCAATGGAGCTTGGTCTCAACATATCAAGCTCCGACCATAAAGACCGATACTTTCCCAAATGCTTAGTGAACTCCATGTCTTCTTGATGGAGATTGTTGATAGCTTTCTTCACTTCAAACACACGAGCCAAATTCGAGACATTTCCATACACATTTTTCAATGTCTCCCTAAGTTCAAAGGCTGTTTCGCAATACGAATACGCCTCAAGGATGGATGGATCAACACCGTTTTGAAGCACCGCCAAGACCGTTTGGTCTTCTTGACACCACTTTGCCTCTCTAGCTTTCTTGGAGGCTTCATCTTCTTTTCCACCGATTCCGAATCAAAGATTGGTCTTAGTGAGAGATCCACATGCTCCCATAGACCCCGACCACATGGAGCCGTTTTGGTCATTCTCGACCACAACAAGTAATTTTCTCCTTTGAGAATCACCGGAACAACCAACGCCTTAGGATTCTCCATTGGATTCATTCTTCTCTTCGATTTTCCACTTAACCGAATGAAACCTACAAAAGATTGAAGCTTCCAACCAACCAACAAAGATTCACACCAAAATCTCCTTAGGACCGAGAGATTTTTGAGATTTTAATGAAGATTCAAGGCTTTAGAAACGATTTGCTATTCGATATGTATGTTAAACCCAGCGCATAAAGAGAATAGAAATCTCTATATAACGATTTGATCTAAGGATTTAAAGACAACTCACAAATCGGAAAGATTAAGAAGAGTTTGTAAGAGATTTAGAAGAGATTAAGGATCGAAACACACTCTGATACCATGTAAGAATTAGAGAGATTAGCGGAAGAGATTAAGGAAGATTAAGAGAGATTAAGGAAGAGTGTAGAGAATATGAACTTGAAACCTTTTTCCATTCAAGATAATGATTACAATACCTAAGAGAGCCTATAAATAGAAAAGATACAAAAGATAAGGTCAATATGACCATTTGGCCGCAATAGTACATTTGGATAAGAT
The DNA here is from genome assembly GCA_963576765.1 of Draba incana. NCBI lineage: Eukaryota > Viridiplantae > Streptophyta > Magnoliopsida > Brassicales > Brassicaceae > Draba > Draba incana. The sequence goes on from OY755202.1 coordinate 27,119,175, forward strand.
GTTGACATAAAGCGGCCTTGCTTTATTTGGGAGTGGCTTAGCCTTATCTGCTCCCCCTTAGGTCAGGCCGCACGCGTTTACTTGAAGGCCGCACGTGGGAGACGTTGGAACGCTCCACTTTTGCTTTGGACGCGTATCGGGTCCGTATGGACACGTCACGACCGTACCGCGGATCAGATCCTCGATGCCGTAGGAAGGATCCGCGTGTCTGGCCGATTACCCGGTTCCGGGTCCGCGTGTTTATCCGAATACCCGTTACGCGACCTGGTTCCGCGGTACGTAGACTTCGTCCCGAGCCTCGACACACTCCTCCTGCGGGTCGGTCTGCGCGTCTTGAAGTCCAAGACATCTCTGATCCACATATGTCCTGATGCTCGATACTTGCTACGTCCCGGGGTCGACCACCTCCCGATTACCCGACCATGCCTTATCCAGTTTATTCTTCTTTATTTTCCTTAGTCTCAATGTGAGTCCTAAGGTTAATACCATTCCTTGACATTTGAAGCACCGTGTATTGCTGAGGGAGTTACCACTTCTCGTCTTAGCTCCAGATTTCGCCTCTTCCTTAACCACAGTAGTATTCGGTCTAGTATCCCTAGGATAGGCTGGTTTGTTGAACTCCTTGGGCTTAGCTATGCTCGGTGTGAAGGTGGGCTTGCCAATCCTCCGCTTGATCTGAGATTCGATCAACTCAGCCTTATGTACCATCTCTTGTACGTCCTCATAGTTTTGGAGTTCAACCTTATCTTGAATTTCTCTGTTAAGTCCCCCAAGAAACCTAGACATAACCATGTCTTCTCTTTCTCTGAGATCAGCCCTGATAAGTAAAGTCTCCAGCTCTTGATAGTAGTCTCTGACGGTCTTAGTACCCTGAATGAGACGTCTAAGCTTGTTGAGTATCTCGCGCTGATGATGGGCTGGAACGAACCTCTTCCTCAACTGCATAACAAGCTGATCCCAAGTAGTAATGGGAGGTTCTCTGAGGCGGTTTCAGGTGATTCCCAACTGCTCCCACCATAGAAGTGCATATCCATGGAATTCTGAAACAGCAATTTTCACCTTGTTAAGCTCGTAGGTTCCTTGGACCAGGAAATTTGACTCCATCTTCCTTTCCCAATCTAGATAAGCTTCGGGATCATTAGTTCCATGGAAAGGAGGATACTGGATTCTGATATGACTCAGCTGCTGGCGTAGAGGATCATGATCTCGTCCATGTCCTCGTCCTCGGTCTCTTCTCACAGTTTCTCTGCTATAATCAGAAGCTTCTTCCTCCTCGTAGTACTCTGGATCTGTATCCATGAAGACTCTATCCCCAGCGATGTATTCCTCCCTGCGGTGTTGACGTTCTTGATGCCTTTCAACTCTAGGACCATCTCGATCTGTACCAGTCGGGTTTCTCTTCTGATTAAACATTGTCTCTCTGCCCTCAATCTGACTTCGGTTAGTCTTAGTTTTAGGTCTGCCTTCAGAAAGTGTTGGATCACGCTGTAGTCTTCGGGAAGACCCTATGTGCCCTTTACCTTTAGCTATGCGTATCACTTCAGAAGAGGTTAGAGTATGTGAAGACTCTGCTCCACTTGCGCTAAGATCTTTAAAAACATCACTCATCTGGGTTTCGAACTTGTCATTAAGCTGTTCGATCTGCTGTGTGAGTTGTGTTGTAATGGCTTGATTTGATTCCTTGATTTGTTCAGCCATTGCTTTGTTGAGAGCTGCCATGGCCTCAGCCGAAAGCTCCATGGTACCTGAAACAAATTACCAAAAACTCGCAGTAACTTGTTCTAGCAAAATTTAAAAGACAAGATTCAAGACATGAAAACTGCAGATTTGAAAAGAAGTCTCCACGCTAAACAATTCCAATTTCTAGCAACAACAAATCGATATTAAGAAGCAACAAAACAGATTCACAATTAAGCACAAATATTTTGATTTTCAGCAAGCAACAAAATTCCAATTAGCCTAGGTTTTATGCAACGAAATCAGAAACAAAAATCCCAATTCACCTTGGTTTTATGCAAACGAAATCAAAAACAAAATCAATTCAATAATGGCGGATTAGGGTTAGAAAGTTCTCAGCCTTTGGTTCAGAGTTGGCTCTGATACCACGTGATGTGATCCCACGTGATCAACTCCAAAGGAAAGGCTGTAAGTTGATGCAAATATGGAAGGATGAAGGCGTGGTGGTGATGATGCAAGAATAGCAGAGGCGTTGTGTAAGAATGGAGATGGATTCGAATGTGATGATGGCGATTTGTAATTGCTGATAGTAGATCTTCTTGTAAGCATAAACTTGTAAGAGGATCGGATTCAAAGATGACAACACTTTGAGTCAAGGAATGAAGAGCAATGTTGTGCTTTTTCTTTCACGTTAATTCCAAAACTGCTCAACAAAAGAGCCATGTCTCTGTAAGATTTAGAGAGATTAGTGGAAGAATGAAAGAGATTAAGTGAGATTAAGAGAGATTAAGAAAGAGTGTAGAGAATATGAACTTGAAACATTTTTCCATTCAAGATAAGATTACAATGATTGGGAATAACCCATAAATAGCAAAGTCTAGGTAGGTCAAAGTGACCGTTGGAAAATCTTATCAAAAAGAGGAAAAAGGTGTCTCGGTCACTGCCCGATCCGCATGACCGAGTGGCGTCGAGGACCGTACGAGGCGCGGGTTCAGAAATGTGTCCAGGTTCCTTCCCGCGGTACGGGATCAGAACCTAACCCGTTTACCCGAAATAGATCCGCGCGTAAACCCGTTTGCCCGTGCCGTGACCCAGCATCCTCACTCATTGCCAGATCGATCTGCAGACAGCTTCTCTCGATGCCGACTCGACCCACGGATCACTTTGCCTCGAGCCCAAACTAATCCGTCGATGCCAGATGCTTAGACTGATCCGCGATTGTCTTCTCCCGATGCTAACTCGACCCGCGGATCACTTTCTCGATGCCAACTTGATCCGCAGGTTGATTTCCTCCCAACTTATTATTTTCTGTTTATTTCCCTTAGCACCAAATTAGTACTAAGGTCAACATTCCCCCTCAAGTTAAACATACGGATTATGCTTAACTTGGAACTCACAACCATCACCTCATTAAAAACCTTAACAAGGAAAACCACGTGGGACAAAACTGTTAGAATTTGATGAGTCTAAGCTCATCTTATGAAGAACAAACACCTAAGTGTCTTTGATAAAGAATCCACACAAACCGGTTTATACAAAACCGAGTATTACATGTGTGGAAAGATTTGGAGTTAACTAAGAAAGATTAAGGTAAAATAGACTTAATAATATGGGTTCAATCCAAATGAATATCACCCTAAATACTATAATCTCTCTAAGACTACATTTTGAATTACTATGGAAAAACAAGAGAGAAAGAGTAAATATAAACTTGATTTTTATTATTTATTCAAGTTAAATGTTTACAATGAGTTAAACAACATATATATAGGGAACTAAGGTCAATATGACCGTTGGGAATCAGATCAAATGGAAGGAGGGATTGAATCCCAAAGTGTGAAAGTGACTTGTCCCTTTTTAGTATTCTGGCACTCGTGTCGATCGACACACTAGTTGCGGAAGTGCAACAGTGGGTCGTGTGTCGATCGATACTCCTTATTCTTCTTTACTTCTTTTCTTCCCTTAGCACACATTGATGGTACTAAGGTTAAGATTTCATAGAAAGAAATTGAACTAAGGTAATGAAATTAACACGAATTGAAATGAGAGTTGAGTTTAGAGATAGCCTTTTTTAATTTGAGGATGTGGTTGGATCATTTGACCTCCTTAGACTTCACACCTCCTTAGCATTTGGATCTCCATGATCCTTTTGGTGGAGCTTTCGGTTCCGTGAGCTTTACGCCTTTTACCCGTGAGTCCTCCTCCATTCACGCAATTTTGGATCTTCATGATCCTTTAGGTGGAGTTTTCGGTTCCGTGAGCTATACGCCTTATACCCGTGAGTCCTCCTCCATTCACGTAATTTTGGATCTTCATGATCCTTTTGGTGGAGTTTTCGGTTCCGTGAGCTATACGCCTTCTACCCGTGAGTCCTCCTCCATTCACGCAACTCAACCGATCCGGTTGTTCTTTGATAATTACTCTTGAAATTCCAAGTCTCTTCTCAACCTTCCTTAACGCCAAGCCCAATACCTCCAAAGCCTCTCAATCTCTTTTAGCTATTCGGAAGCCTCAAAACATTGGCTTGTTCAACCATTCTTCACCATTCATGATTTTGGGCATTCTCAATCTCTTTTAGCCTCATGAATGACTTCAAGTTGACCTTCAAAGGCTAGTTGCTTCTTCTTGGATTTTTTGAGTCTTAATTTGGAATTCTTCTCCACGGCTTGTCTTGAGAAATTAGAATGGCTCGTCGATTAGACAGCTACAAGTTCGGATTTTCCCTTTCAGCCTCGTCGATTATGTAGCCAACAATTCGGATTTTCCCTTCCAACTCCTCCATGCTCGTGGCCTCCATGTTTGTACAAGTCATGACCATAGAGAATAAGGGGTCCGGTCATAACTAGCACAAACTTGGATTTCTTAAGTTCAATTCCACCTTGCAAGAACACCATAAACGAATTGGATTAGTCATATTCGAATATTTAAGTTTAAAATTATTTAATCGAAATTAAGCTATTGTTTTTAACTTTAGCTAATTCGGTTTTATCAATTCAATTTCATCATGATTTTAAACTTTCTATCTTCAATTCGTTTATAGGTTCCAATTTGCAAGAACAACATTTTCAAGAAATTAAAATTTCTTTAACCAACCGGTCCTATTTTCTAACCGGAAATTCAACATTCAAATTTCAAAATCAAACATGAGAGGGAAAAAAATTTAGAAACTCCCTCTTTCTTCCAATTTCGGATTGGAAGAATGAATACCATGGAAGCTTGAAGCTTCTTGAAGAATTTAGTAACATATTGAGTGGTTTCCTTTGAACCACAAAATCATCAACTCCTTGATGAACAACTTTGGGCTTGGATTCAACGTGATTTTAAATGCTCTATTGGCATCCCACGGTTCTCTCCCATAAAACTTAGAATTGGATTCATCATGATTTTAAATGCACAAAGGCATCCCATGGATCACTTCCTACACAACCATTTCAAAAATTAGTAACCAAAGATCTAAGTAACCGAGAGTTTGAGAGTATTAGTAACCAAAGATTTAGAGAATAGAGAGATTGAGAGATTTAGTGTTGGAATTTGATGAGTCTAAGCTCGTCTTATGATCAACAAACACCTAAAGGTGTTAAAGAAAGAATCCACACAAACCGGTTTATACAAAACCGAGTATTACATGTGTGGAGAGATTTGGAGTTTGAATAAGAAAGATTAAGGAATCATAGACCAAACAATATGGGTTCAATCCAACCGGAAATCACCCTAAAAACAATGTCTATCCTTAATCTACATTGAAAATACTAAGAAAAGCTTAAGTAAAGAAAGAAAAGAAATAAAATAAGAACTAAAGATTTTCTCTTCTTTTATTATGAAGAATTAGATGATTACAAATGAATCTTACAACCTCTATTTATAGAGGAAAAATCAGATCTAAAGAAATAAAGGAAAAAGTAAAATGTTGACCAAATTTGAATTTGGTCAACAGTCCCAACGGTCTGATCCGTACGGACAGATCACGTGCTGGCGTCGAGAGGATCTGATCCGCGGGTCGAGAGAAGGCACACGACATCGGGACTCGGTGGATCAGGACGCGGGAAGCCGGATCAGGACGAGTGGCATCGAGAGCTAGGACGCGGGTCACTCGTTGCCAACACGCGGGACAGACGCGGATCAGTACGCGTGTTTATCCGTTAACCCGGGTCGGGTAATCGGATAAACACGCGGATCCTAGGAACTGATCTGATCCGCATGATCGACCATCAGTCCGTCCCTTCCTCGGTGCTTCGTCGATCCGCGGGTCGACTGGCGTTGATGCCAGTCCGACCCGCAGTACATGGTCCGGTCCTGAATTTTCCAAACTCCCATTTTCTTCATTTCTTCCTGCGGCCTTCTCCTCTAATCATGCGGCAAGACTTCCTTGACCCTTAAACGGCCTAGAACACCACCGTTCATGCCTTGAACGCCTCTTGACCTTCCTTCCTAAAGTGTCCCGAATATGGCTAAGTCTTGGGCACTTTGAGATCTTTTCTTCAACACCTTTGTGTTCTCCTTGTTTAACACTCCCCCGCAAGTTAATACGCAGTAACACGAAGTATTAACTTGGAGACACAAGGAGAGACCTCATTAAAACTTTAGTGGGAAAACCCTTTGGGACAAAACCACACTAAGGAAAAAGAGTATCTACTCCAAGGTCTTAAGGGTTTTAAACCAAGGTCTTGAGCTTCACCTCGACTCCTCTTTGTTCCGCCTCGGTCTTGCTCTTCTTCTTTGAGCTTCGGCCTCAACTTATCTGTGATAGCTTCGGCCTTGCTCTTCTTCTTTGAGCTTCTTTCTTTAATACTCCCCCGCACTCTTAGCCGTCGTGAAGACTTGTGAACAGAGGCTAAGAGTGGAGCTTGGCATCGCCTTTTGCTCTTCGAGTTCCGGATCAATCTTCAATCTTATTGCTCCCTTTGATTCTTCTTCTTAAATCCGGTTTCTCCTCATGGTTTCCTCATCAATTTTCCTTCATTTGCACCTTTGATCAGGAGGTTTAAACAAAAGAAAACATTAGAGATGTTCCATAACTTAAAACCATAAATTAAGAGATATAATATATAATAGCAATAGATTTTAAATTGAGAAATGATTGATCCATAAATGGGAGTTTAGAAATGGCCCATTTTCTTGAAGTTTCGGATCGATGGTCGGTCTTATTGCTTCTCGAAAACTTCTCTCTTTGAGGCTCTCATTTTGGCTCCTTTGAGGCTCTTATGATCTCCTTTATCTTTCAATGAAAGATAGAGCTGAAAAGAGTAGCGGTTGTTCCATAAGGAATATCAAAGGAAAATACAAATAACCATATGAGGAATATCAAAGATCTTTGCTTTGAGGCTCTCATGGGTCCCTTTGAGGCTCTTATGATCTCATAAGGAATATCAAAGGGAAGACAATAGCCAAATGAGGAATATCAAATCTCATGAGGAATATCAAAGATTTAGAGAATTTAGAGATAGCCTTTTTCATTTTTTTTCGGTTTGGAGACATGGAACTTCGATTCCTTTGATTAGTCTTCTCCCCCGTACACCAAACTTCACCAATCCGATTACTTCTTAACATTTCTTCATGAATTTCACCTTGCATTTACACAATAAACGAATTGGATTAGCCACATTCAAATAATTAAGTTTAAAATCATAAAACCATTCAAATTTCTCATGATTTTAAACTTTTAATTCTCAAATTCGTTTATTGGTTCCAAATTTGCAAGCTTATCATTTTTCAAGAATTTAAACTCCTTTAATCAACCGGTTTTACTCTAAACCGGAATTCAAAATTCAAAATTCAAATAAAACCAAAAGGGAGGGAAAAATTTAGAACTCCCTCTTTCTTCCAATTCGGATTGGAAGTATGAACATCATTGAAGCTTGATAGCTTCTTGAATATCTTGGGAATGGATTCATCGTGATTTTAAATGCTCAAAGGCATCCCACGGTTCTCTCCCACATGGTAAACACAAGGGCCTTTTGGATTCATCGTGATTTTAAATGCTTCCATGCATCCCACGGATCTCTTCCCACTTGTGTTACCTAACAATTTAAAACATTGTAACCAAAGATTAGTAACCAAAGATTAGTAACTAAAGATTTGAGTAACGGAGAGTGTAAGTAACCGAGAGAGTGAGAGAGTGAGAGATTGAGAGAGTAAGAGAGAGTGAGAGAGTAAGTAACCAAGAGTAAGAGTAACCAAGAAAAAAAGCTTTAAGCTTTTGAATTTAAGAGAAAAGAAAGCATCCATGCTTTTGAATTTTAAAGAAAGCTTTAAGCTTTAGAAATTTTGAGAAAGCTAAAAGCTTTAGAGATTAAGGGAAAGCTACAAGCTTTAAGAGAATTGAAAGAGAAAGCTTTGAGCTTTAGTAACCAAGGATTTGAAACCAAGATTTTTCAAAAACATTTTTCTTTTGAAAATCAACAAGATTCGGTTTTAAAGAAAACACCTTAAACTTTTAAAAATCATAAACTTTTGAAACCAAATCTTTGAAAATCAAACTTTTCACTATCACTAGAATTCATTCAAGGATTTTCGAAAAACACAAGGATTTTCAAACACTTTCTTTTAAAACATTTCAAAACAGATTTTAAAGACTCACAAAAACTTCAAACTTTTGAAATCACAATTTTCAATCATTTCAAATACTAGCAGCGGAAATCTACAAGAATTTATGTTGGGTTAAGCGCTTAAGGATGATTGAAACATCCTTATACCGATTCAACCCAACTCACCAAAGAAATCAAAATTTTCTTAACTTTTGAAAAATAAAACCAAACCTCCAAATCTTCAATCCCAAGAGCTTATGCTCTGATACCATGTTGGAATTTGATGAGTTTAAGCTCATCTTATGATCAACAAACACCTAAAGGTGTTAAAGAAAGAATCCACACAAACCGGTTTATACAAAACCGAGTATTACATGTGTGGAGAGATTTGGAGTTTGAATAAGAAAGATTAAGGAATCATAGACCAAACAATATGGGTTCAATCCAACCGGAAATCACCCTAAAAACAATGTCTATCCTTAATCTACATTGAAAATACTAAGAAAAGCTTAAGTAAAGAAAGAAAAGAAATAAAATAAGAACTAAAGATTTTCTCTTCTTTTATTATGAAGAATTAGATGATTACAAATGAATCTTACAACCTCTATTTATAGAGGAAAAATCAGATCTAAAGAAATAAAGGAAAAAGTAAAATGTTGACCAGATTTGAATTTGGTCAACAGTCCCAACGGTCTGATCCGTACGGACAGATCACGTGCTGGCATCGAGAGGATCTGATCCGCGGGTCGAGAGAAGGCACGCGACATCGGGACTCGGCGGATCAGGACGCGGGAAGCCGGATCAGGACGAGTGGCATCGAGAGCTAGGACGCGGGTAACTCGTTGCCAACACGCGGGACGGACGCGGATCAGTACGCGTGTTTATCCGTTAACCCGGGTCGGGTAATCGGATAAACACGCGGATCCTAGGAACTGATCTGATCCGCGTGATCGACCATCAGTCCGTCCCTTTCTCGGTGCTTCGTCGATCCGCGGGTCGACTGGCGTTGATGCCAGTCCGACCCGCAGTACATGGTCCGGTCCTGAATTTTCCAAACTCCCATTTTCTTCATTTCTTCATGCGGCCTTCTCCTCTAATCATGCGGCAAGACTTCCTTGACCCTTAAACGGCCTAGAACACCACCGTTCATGCCTTGAACGCCTCTTGACCTTCCTTACCCAAAGTGACCCGAATATGGCTAAGTCTTGGGCACTTTGGGATCTTTTCTTGAACACCTTTGTGTTCTCCTTGTTTAACATTTAGTAACCGAGAGATTAGAGAGTTTTAGTAACCAAGAGAATGAGAGAATTCGTAACCAAGATTTTCAAAACACCTTCTTTTGAAAATACACAAAATTTTGGTTTTCAAAGAAACACAAAGTTTTCCAACTTTTGAAATCAAACTTTTCAAATTCACTTTGAAATACTTGCAGCGGAAAAACAACTTAGAATTTGTGTTGGATTAAGCGCATAAGGAATATGACCACATCCTTATAACGATTTAATCCATTAAACCAAAAAAAAATTTCTAACTTTTGAAAATCAAAAACCAAATACTCCAAATCTTCTAACCCAAGAGCTTATGCTCTGATACCATGTTAGAATTTGATGAGTCTAAGCTCATCTTATGAAGAACAAACACCTAAGTGTCTTTGATAAAGGATCCACACAAACCGGTTTATACAAAACCGAGTATTACATGTGTGGAAAGATTTGGAGTTAACTAAGAAAGATTAAGGTAAAATAGACTTAATAATATGGGTTCAATCCAAATGAATATCACCCTAAATACTATAATTTCTCTAAGACTACATTTTGAATTACTATGGAAAAACAAGAGAGAAAGAGTAAAGATGAACTTGATTTTTATTATTGATTCAAGTTAAATGTTTACAATGAGTTAAACAACATATATATAGGGAACTAAGGTCAATATGACCGTTGGGAATCAGATCAAATGGAAGGAGGGATTGAATCCCAAAGTGTGAAAGTGACTTGTCCCTTTTTAGCATTCTGGCACTTGTGTCGATCGACATTACTTGTGTGTGTCGATCGACACGACTCTCCAACGGTCGGATGCGCAACGGTCGGATGAAAGCGACCTCGTGTCGCTATCTCTTGTGTGTCGATCGACACACTAGTTGCGGAAGTGCAACAGTGGGTCGTGTGTCGATCGACACTCCTTATTCTTCTTTTCGTCTTTTCTTCCCTTAGCACACATTGATGGTACTAAGGTTAATATTGACACTCCAAGCCTTGGCCTTGATGGTCCAAGTCTTGGTCTTCTCGGTTCCGCCTTCTTTAGATCGGACCGTCCTTCATTCGTACTTAAGCGATCTTTGGTTGATGATCCTTAAGCACTCATCTTGCTCAATAAAAACCTTGCTAAGGGAAAAAGAGTGTGATGATTGCAAGTTAGGGGTCTTATCATGGATGAGTCAAATCTACAAGCCCAAGTTTGGTAATGATCCGGTTGCAAACCTTGAGACTTGCGGACTTTGTAAGGATATCCGCCAATTGGTCTTTGCTTCTTGTGCAGCACGGTAGAGTCCATCCTTGCTCAATCTTCTCACGAACTTTATGACAATCGATCTCAATGTGCTTCGTCCTCTCATGAAACACGGAGTTTGTCGCTATGTGAATCGCGGCTTGATTATCACAATGCATGATCATTGGTTTATCCGTTTCAATACCCAAATGTGCAAGAATCCCCTTAAGCCAAGAGAGCTCATTTGTCAACTTCTTCATTGCTCTATACTCGGCTTCCGCGCTTGAACAAGATACTTCCTTTTGCTTCTTAGGTTTCCAAGTAACCAAATTCCCACCGATGAATGTACAATAACCGGTTGTTGATCTTCTATCATTTCTATCTCCGGCCCAATCCGCATCACAATATCCAACCACATCGGAGTTCTCATTTCTTCGCATCCAAATTCCTTGTCCCGGACTCTCTTTGAGATATCTAAGGATCCTCTCAACCATTTGCCAATGATATATCTTTGGCTCTTTCATATGTTGACTTACTTGGTTGACCACGAAACATATATCCGGTCGTGTAAGCGTTCAGTAGATCAATTTCCCAACAAGTCTCCTATATCTCGAGGGATCCTCATACAACTCATCTTCTTGCTCCCCCTTTCTATCGGCCTTGTATCCTTCCTCCAATGGGGTCTTAGTCGGTTTACAGGCAAGTTTCCTGATTTCCTTTAACAAATCCAAAGTGTACTTCCTTTGGCTAATATGTAACCCATTCTTGAACCTACAAACTTCAATACCGAGGAAATACTTCAATTCCCCAAGATCCTTGATTTCAAAGACCGACTTGAGGAAGTCCTTCGTTTCTTGAATTCCCTCTTTATCATCACCGGTGATAACCATATCATCGACATAGATCAATACTACTACCATTCCCTTTGGACCTTGTAGTGTAAATAGAGTATGATCCAATTCACACTTCTTGAAGCCCCTATCCTTGAGAGTACTACTCAACTTCTTATACCAAGCTCGTGGGGATTGTTTAAGACCATATATGGCTTTCCTTAGCCTAAGAACTTTCCCCGGGGCAATGGATGTCTCAAGACCGGGAGGAGGCGTCATATACACTTCTTCTTCAGGATCTCCTTGCAGAAAAACATTTTTAACATCCATTTGCCAAAGCTCCCAATCCAAGTTAACCGCCAAAGAAAACACAACCCTAACCGTATGAAGCTTAGAAATCGGTGCAAATGTATCCGTATAATCATCTCCATAGGTTTGAGTAAATCCTCTAGCAATGGATGATGAAGAAGCCATGGAGGATGAGAATTGGGTAGAAGCCATGGAGGATGAGAATTGGGTAGAAGCCGTAGATGACGAAGTGGGTGCAATGGATTATTTGCTAGAGGATTTACTCAAACCTATGGAGATGATTATACGGATACATTTGCACCGGTTTC